>OY992539.1:183443438-183685898 GCA_963921195.1 Pegoplata infirma
TAGAGAAAATGTGATTAAAATTAGGGAATTACTACGAAAAAACGCTTTTCCGGACAAAATTATAAGAGGACTGATCAAAAATAATAAAAATCAAAAAGAAAGAAGAAGAGAAGAAACTCCTAAAATTTACAAATCACTGACGTATGTTCCAAAAATCTCAGAGAGAATTGAGAATTCTGGTATTTATAATAAAGAAAAATATAATATAGCATCAACTACCAGAAATACAATTAAACAACTCTTCTCCAATACAAAATCAAAAATTGACAAAATGGAAAAATCCAACTTAATATATAAAATTAAATGCAACGGTAACGAAAATGAGAAATGCGAAAATGTATACGTCGGAACTACGAAGAACAAATTAAAAACCCGTATATCTGGACACAAATCAGATTTGAAATGTAAAAATAATTTATCTACGCAAAAAACTGCACTACTGGCCCATTGTGTGGAGAGAGCACACTTGCCGAATTTAAATGAGGTTGATATCCTACACACAGAGGAGAAATATAATAGGAGACTAACATTAGAAATGTTGTACATTATAAAAACAAAAAAAGAGCATAGGATGAATTTTAAAAAAGACGTAGAAAACAATTGTGCAAGCAGCTACCAACACATCATAAACAAATCAACGAATTAGTGCAATAAAGATCAGATTAGCGGGAAGTCGTTTAATTGTGCGTCTATTGTTACTCTTTTTAATAAAAAATTTTATATTTTTGTAAGTTTATGTTGTTGCTGCTTTTTAATGTTTTCAATTTTGTGTGACAGTGTTTTATGTTGTAAAAATATTGTGTTAATTTTTTGTATATTTTTTTGTAATTTATTTAAGATCCTGAAGATGTCATCCGTCGGATGACGAAATATCGATTAGTAAAATAAATAATTGAATAAATAAAATTTATTGAAAACTAAGGCCTCGAGCTTGATTAATTAGTTTACTTATTGAAGTTAAAACAAAAAGGTCGAAAAAACATAACCAATAATTTATTAACTTTTTCATAATATTTATAAACTTTTTCATAGTATTTATGAATAAATCATAATATGTGAAATTTAAGAATTTTTACCAATTTTCATAAATACATGAAAAAGTTTATAAATATTATGAAAAAGTTAATAAACTGTATGAATTTTTTCATAAATACTATGAAAATCGTTCATGGAAAAACAAATTTTTGTGTGCTAATTTGTACATTATAAGTTTTGCCTAGTAGTACAAAAAATTTGACCGGACGTTAAAAATCGAATTAATTTTTTTGCCATACAAAAAAATGCCAGTCTATAGTTAATATAAATTTCCAATTTACCATTAAATTATCTTTTAATAATGTTCTATGATTTATGAATAGATACTTGCTAAAAATTATCATAATTTGTTTACAACAAACAAAAAAACTGCTAAAAAAATTTTACACTAAATCATGATTTGATACTTTTGTAGGTCACTTAAAAAATATACACAGAAAAATTGCATGTTACAAAAAAAATATTTTATTTTATTGTAAGTTTATTTATTTTTATTATTTTTTTTTCCAAACAATGATGTAATCTTTAGTAGATTTTCAAATACAAAGTTGTATATTGGATATTAAAGTTATGACCAACAACAACACCACAATACCACCAAAAGAGTATAGCATTTGTAATAGTGTAGGAGTTTGGAAAATTTTAACGAAGAAATCTATCAAGGGTATTCAAAAGGTTTCCTAATTGGCAATTTACACCGAAGCAAAATCTCGTTTAAAAAAAGATTTTGATTAAAATCTCTATTATTTTACCAGATTTTAATTAGATTCCCCATACAAATTGAAATCTCATTCGTTACTGGATTTTACAAAAATCTTGAAAAATTTCGATAAATTTTAGGAGATTTTTGCAAGATTTTAGCTCAAATCTACTAGATTTTGTTTAAATAAATCTGTAACAATGTTTCAAACTCGTGATTTTTACCATCTCTCCAAACACAGAGTCACAATATTTTTGCATTTAAAAAGAATTATGTAAATTAAATTCATAACAGCATTCAAAAGTGAATACCTTTATTAAAAAACTTGTTCATTATTTGTTTGTCATTATCTAACAAATTCAAAGAATATTTAATTAAAATTTTCTTGGTTTTGTTTATAGATTATGTTCTCTATGACAATTATGTATGCATGAAAATTATTTAATTTCAATCATAATTATACAAATTTTCAATCATCATAAAATTTTATTAAATTTTTCTAGTTGGTGTTTATTGACTTTTTATATTTGGTACACTCAAGAAATATTAATAACTAATATGTATGTGTATGCGGCGCCCGGCGATCAAAGTTTAGGATTTAGAAAATATTCAAAAAAAATTGAACATAAATGTCTTGCGAAACATAATATTTTTGATCCGCTGAACACGAATATCAAAAAAAAAATTTAAATCGGTCGAACGGTTTTCTTTTATAAAAATCTAAAAATTTCTTTCTTTTATTCAAAATTAATTTGAGCAAAAACCGGTAGTTTTAACCCGTGACGTACTTCGATCACACTTTTGGTTTTTTTGAATTTTTCACCAAAAACTGTAAATTTTGATCGAAGGGTGAAGGTATCTTTTAAAAAAATGTTGGAGGGTAAAAATAAATGGGGGTCGGTTTCACTAATGACCCCTCTCGGACGCACCATTGTACTAGTAGAAGCTGATTAAATACAACAAATTTACAAAAAATAAAAAAAAAAATTGTATGGGGACCGCCTTAACAATTAGAGATAGAGGGTAGGTGTGTTCAGAGAAAATGTTTGGACTAAAAAAACATTGTGGGTCGGTCATATATTTTGTTGCTCTAAGGGCACTATTAGGGCAGTTAGAGCGGTTGGAGCAAATTTAAAAAAAATGTCATTTTGTGTGGGAGCCCCCTAATAAATTGGAGATAGTTTGTTCCGAAGATTAGTTTGTTCCGAAGAAATGTTTAAACGTAAAAGTTAATGGGGGTCGGTCTTGGAAATGACCCCTCAATGACGCACCACTGGAGCAGTAGAAATGATTTTAAGATTGGAAAATTACAATAAAATTTTTTTTGAAAATTTTTAAAAATTAGTATTAATCGTTATCCGACGATCCTGCTGGGCAAAAAATTTGTAGAATCGATAGAAGTTTTACACAAAAAAATTTCAAAAAAATCAAAGAGTACATACATTTTCAAAAATGAGAGCACTTTTAAGAATTTTTTTGGATTTTTTTTCTTAAAAAGTACATAAGAAAACAAAAATTTTGAAAAAAAAAATTGCAATTTGGACCATTATTGACGAAGTTATGAGTAAAAGAAGTTTGAGTAAAGGAACAAACCACCAATTTTTATCTTTTGAACGGGCATCAAAAAAATCTGAAGTTTTTTTGAAAAATTATTGAAAGTGTCCGATTTGCCATGGAAAGCCCCATATAAATATATTATTGATCAGTGATCGATTTTAAGACATTCTAGCGATGTCCGTCTGTCTGTCCGTCTGTAGAGGACACGAAGTTTGGCAGGAATATGTCTTATGGTCATAGGCTGTTTAAGTTCGGAAATGGGCAAAATCGGACCAAGGGAAAAAAAGTTCCTCCTTGGAGAACTAAACCAACTTCAGAAAAACGGCATTTTTTTCAGGTTTTTGGTACTTTTGTTAAGCAAATCCACCGCTTTTATATCAGAGGAAGTTCAAAAGCCTGCACTGAAAGAATTATTGTTCATTCCATCTATGAACAAATTTCATAAAACCAAATTCATAGAATCTATGAAACAATTCATTGGCTGAATGAATATTCATTAGTATTCTGAAATTTTTCATAGAATTTTATTCATAGATTTTATTAAATTCATAGAATTAATGAATGTCATTCATAGAAGAAAATGCCATCAATATGCCATTTATTTTTTTAAATAATTAAAATAATGTTACAATAATTAAAACAGTTGAATAAATTTATTAAAAAAATAAAAAAAAAATAAAAAAAACATTAAAAAAAAAATTTTCATTGCTGCCCTGACCGGGGCTAGAACCCAAGACCTACCGGCTGAAGTGGCAATTGTCGACGCCTTAGCTATCAGCGCCACCAAAGAAGAAAAATCTCGCCAACTAACGCTTGGTTTTATAACGCTTCATTTTTGTAAATACACAAAATATTTGTTTTCTACAAACATACACACAGCTTTTGGCAGAGCGTTGTGACAGAGCAAAGACACAAACTTAATATGTTAGCAGAATATTATTCAAAATAGCTTTTAAGTGTTGTTACTTGTTTATATAATTTAGCTAAGTGGTTAGACATTAAGCTTCACGAACAAGAGGTTTTATGTTCGAATCTCGGTGGGGATAAGTTAAAAAAAATATAAATTTTTAAAAATAGAAAATAGTAAATAAATGAAATAATAAAAATAAAATAAAAAAAAAAATAAAATTGAAATAATAAAATAAATAAAAATAGAATTGAATAATAATTTTTTTTCCATAGCCTATGAACTTTTTCATAGGTTTCTGGTTTCTATGAATTTGATTCATAGATTCTATGAAGGGCATCATTGGCTCACTTCTAATGATTTTTTTCATAGAATCAATGTACGTTTTCATAGCCGTAATGAACAAAATTCTTTCAGTGTGCATGTGGACCCAGAACATCAAATAAAATTAAAAAAAGTTATACCCGCCTTTTGTGGGCGTGTATATAAAAAATTGTGTTTTAATAATGATAAGTTGGATTAAATAATTGCAAGAATCAAAATAAATATATTTAATAACATCTTTTGCAAGGGGAAGGTGTCCCCAACGAACCCCACCAACACCACTCCTCCCATTAACAAACCCCCCTGAACTTTTTATACCCTCCACTCTAGTGATAGAGGGTATATATAAGTTTGTCATTCCGTTTGTAACACCTCGAAATATTGGTCTAGGACCCCATAAAGTATATATATTTATGATCCTCGATCGATTTTAAGTCGATCTAGCGATGTCCGTCCGTCCGTCCGTCCGTCCGTCCGTCTGTCTGTCTGTCTGTCCGTCCGTAGAAAACACGCTAACTTTTGAAAGACTTTACAGAGGCTACTGAAGTTTGGCATATATGTTTGTCATTTACCTGGTCAGGTTGGTATTGCATTCCAGCCAAATCGGTCCAGTGGTTCAAAAGTTATGAGCAAACGAGTAAATTTCGGCAAGGGTATTTCGCGAATTTACGAGATAAAAAACACGATAACTTTCGAAAGACAATAATAAGACTACTGAAGCTTGGCACGTATCTTTGCCGTTCCCGGGGTCTATTTGGTTTTAAATTTCAGCTCAATCGGTCCAGTGGTTCAAAAGTTATAAGCAAAACCTTGAATTTCAGATTAGTTTCATCTAAAATGCCACGTGTTTTAACAAGTTTTAAAAGCATTGGTGGTAACTAAACAATGCTTTTCAAACTTGTTTAATTTTAAAGCAATGCTTTTTAAACTTGTTTTGTTTTAAAAGCATTGGTAACTTAAAAATTACACTCGAAAAAAATTTTACACTCAAAAAAAATTTAACACTCAAAAAAATTTTACACTCAAAAAAAAAATTTACACAAAAAATTTTTTTTTTTTTTTTACAAAAATGACAATATTTTGTGTAAGAAATATTTTTACAGTAAAAAAAAAATTACACTCGAAAAAAATTTTACACCCAAAAAAAAAAAATTTGTAATTTTTCTTTTTAAAAAAAAAAAAAATGAAAAAAAAAAATTGTTTTTTACTCAAAATAAAATATTTCTAATCAAAATTGTTAAGTT
The DNA here is from genome assembly GCA_963921195.1 of Pegoplata infirma. NCBI lineage: Eukaryota > Metazoa > Arthropoda > Insecta > Diptera > Anthomyiidae > Pegoplata > Pegoplata infirma. The sequence goes on from OY992539.1 coordinate 183,449,206, forward strand.
TTTCACGTTAAAAAATGTACTACCCTTTAAAAAAAAATGCATTGTGGAGGGTATTCATAGATTCGGCAAAGTCGAATTTAACTTTTCTACTTGTTTTATTATAAAAGATTCGGCACAGCCGAATATAACCCCCTCACTTGTTCTATATAAAAGACTTCTGAGACTTTTTCTATAGGAAATCTTAGACTATTTCTGTAGGAAAAAGGTGTTAGGAACTGAGATTTTTTCGATATGAAAAATTTCTCAGAATCTGAGACTTTTTATATGAGACTATTTCTCATACAGAATCTGAGACTTTTTCTATAGGAAAAAGGTTTCAGAATCGGAGACTTTTTCTATAGGAAACAGGTATCAGAATCTGAGACTTTTTCTATAGGAAAAAGGTCTCAGCATCAGAGACTTTTTCTATATGAAAAACATATTAGAATCTGAGGAAAATGTCTCAGAGCCTGATACTTTTTCTATAGGATAAGTCTCGTATAGAAAGAGTCTCAAATTCTGAGACATTTTTCCTATAGAAAAAGTCTCAGATTCTGAGATTGAGGAAATAGTTATAAGAATCTCAGATTTTTCTATAGAAAAAAGGTCTCTTAATTCTGAGACATTTTTCGTAAAGAAAAAGTCTCAGATTTTGAGACAGTTTTCCTACACCCAAAAAAAAAACTTGAAAAATTACAAAAAAAAAAAATAACTTTTTTTGTTTGCTACCTCCTATTTGACAAAAATTCATAGTAAGTTTACAAGATTTTTACCAATAATTTTGTAATTTTACAAGGTTTATACCAATAAAATTGTAAATTTACAAATTTTTTGACACAATAAAATTTACAAAGAGGTTTCGTAATTTTACTAGATTTTTTGCTACCTCCTATTTTACGAGAATTCCTAGTAATGTTACAAGCTTTTTACTAATAATTTTGTAATTTTACAAACTTTTTACCAATAATATTGTAAATTTACAGTTTTTTGGCGCAATTAAAATTACAAGGAATTCTCGTGAGTTTACAAGATTGTTTTGTAAAATTATCTTGAAAATTCGTAAAATTACAAAAAAAAAATGTAAATTTCGATTTGTTAAAAAACAAGGAAAACTGTCAAATATTGGTAAAATTGGTAAAATGGGGTTACGAGACTTTTCCTAGTAATTTGAAAAAGTTTTTTTTTTGTGTATCGCTTTATAAAATTCGAAATTTCATTAAAATCGGATAATAAACAACAAATTGAAAATTATTTAAAACTTTTGTATTCAGGGATTCAGGTATGTGGGATCCGCCGTCCAATATTAAGCTCTAAATTACGGTAGCTATATCCGGTATAAATTTCACTACAATCGGTACATTCAGTAAGTACCGGACCAATTGTAATGAAATTTCCGAATTATTAAAAAAAAAAACAATTTTTAACCACTGTGCAATATTTTTATTAAATTTTGCATGCTTAATACGATTATCAACAAATTTCTGAAATCAGTCGACCGGTCTTCGAAATCTTGTCATTTGAAATTTGTTTAAAAATGGCTGGTTCTACTACGTTTAAAAAATTTAAAAAAAAAGTTATAAAAATCTTTTCCACTGTCTTTTTCACAGAGCTGGAGAAAAATTTTCATCTTAAATTTGAGCCATATCATAACATTTTAACCCATGACGACCTTCGACCAAATTTTAAAGTTTTTTGGTGAACATTTTCTACAAAAAATTTTGAGATTTAAAAAAACATATCTTGAACGTAGGAAAAACTGCCAGTTTTCCAAATTTCATGTACCGATATCTCGAAATCCGGTTTACCGACTAAAATTTATTTTGATATTCGTGTTCAGCGCATCAAAATTAAAGAATATTATGTGTTGCAAGACATATATTTTTTTAATTTTTTTTTCCAAACTTCCACTCTAAAGATTTTTGTTCATTTTTATTTTGCTTTAAGTATATTTAATAAATTTGTTGGTTACTTTATTGGTTCACAATAGAGATGAGCGATATTTTCATACCGGTGATTTAATCACCGTGATTCAAAAATCACCGGTAACTGCAGTTATCAAATATCTTAAATCACTGCTACTTGCAATATCGTTCTTTTCTGTTATACACACATTAACTAACATTTTAACAGTTGCTGTGCGTTCGTTCAATCATATTTTTTTTTCTTTTGTTATGGAATGTAAAAAAAAAAACAAACACACAAAGCAAACGCAATGTTTTTAATACGCACACAAGCAACGAAATTGCCAAAAATATTATTTTGCTTTAAAATGAAAACTGTTATTGAAAGAACTGTGATTTAAAAGAACTGTGATTCAAAATCACGTTTATATCTACATTTAAAAACGGTTATCACAGTAACTGTTTAAAATATTGGTTATTTGTAAAGAAAGACGTTCCTCAAAAATAACTAAATTGCTCATTTCTACAGTGGTTTTATAAATTTTACCAGATTTTCTCTTAAATTTAAATAAATAATTTCTCAGAAATAACTTGAATGTACTTAAATTGAACTTAATACAAATTGAGTTATTAAATATGAAGTCCGGCAATACAAATAATATTTAATACATACTAATCTAAAGTAAAAGGTATTGTTTTGTTTTTTTTTTGCATCACATTGAAAAACGGTGATCACGGTAACTGTTTAAAAGAACGGTGATTTGAAAATCACGGTAACTGAGAACGGCGTGATTCAAAAATCACTACATTGCTCATCTCTAGTTCACAATATTGTTAATGACATTTCTAATAAATGTAGAATGTGGTATTTACATAAATAGTGGTTTATTTTATTAATATAATAATGTATAATTAAATTTTAAAATACTGATTATACTCTCAACTTACGACACAGAAAGAATTCAAAACGAATTTCAATCTACAAAAACACGAATTCAATTATTTTTTTAATTGATACTCCTCCGATGAAGAAAATTGCTATATCAATCATCAAATTGTAGGTAATTAATTGATTTTTTTTTTTTCAATAAATCACTTTTTCGATTTTAATTAAAAATTTGATAAATTTTTCATTTAAAATAAATTAAAATAATGATTGATTTAACAAATGAATTTTAAGCTTATGACAAAATTATGAAGAAATTCATATTTTTTGCTTTCCTATATGTTTCCGATAATAAAAAGAAGAAAAACCCGAGTATTAAGTATATTTTTGAAATAAAAAATAAATAAATTGAAGCGCAAAAAAATCTGGTATGCAGAAAACTTGTAACTTGATAGTTAAAGAAAATAACAAAAATGTTGACCAAAACAATACTTGACTCATTTTTAGCCAATAATTTTTTGTGTGAAGGGAGGGGTTTTAACGACACCACAAGATTTTCATGAAATTTGGGTATATTGTTCATACATTTTTTTTAAATAGTTTTAAAAATTATAAAAGAAACAGAAACTTATAATTTCGCAAAAATTATCCATTTTAAAAGTTTAATTATGTAGATAATTGTTTTGCAACCAAATATTTTTTAGAACGAAAAATTTTTTTTTTGGGTTATTTTCCTATGCTTTATCGCTTTATTTGATGCTTGTTAATGTTTCCCAAAAAAACTCTGTCAACTTTATGCTTTTATGTTAACTTTTCTTTAACAATTTCATTTAGTTGGCGAATTCATTGTATTGCATCACTTCTTCTTTACGGTTTAATCAATTAATTTTAAACTCATTTACATACTTTCAGTTAATTTCTCTTAATTTCACACATAAATTATTCTCCCGACAAGTGTAATATATTTTATACAAGTAGTTTTATTATGTTTACAACAAATATAATAATTATCAACAAAAGTATGTAACAAAAAAATAATTCCCAAGCAATTTATTAAACAAAACCCACCTTTCATAATTTAAAAATAAATTGTCATTAAAAATTTTTATTTTTTTGTTTAAATAAAACAAAGCCAGAAACAGAAACGTAATCTATTTTAAATTATTAAACATAAAAAAACAGCATGAAATTTTAATAATTTTTTATGCAATATAATTTAATTAAATCACTATTTGTAACATTTTATTAATCATAAAAAAAAAAATTATAATAATATTGAACTACAATTACAAACAATATTTAAAAAAAAAAGAAATATTGAAAATTTACAGGTACATACATAATATGATTATAATTAATTGAATGTCAATAACAGGAGCTAATGGAAAGTAAAACTAAATTAAAAATAAAATACATATTTAATAAATAATAAAAGATTTTATGGTTAAAAATAAGCTTACTGCAAGAGAACATATTTAAAGGAAAATAATTAACAAAAAAAAATAAATAAATAAAAAACACTATGTAAATTGTAAACAATTTAATAAAGTTAAAACAAAAGGCTTTGCTATTAAAAGTTATAATTTAAATTAAGTATAAAGAACTGAGAGTACTTAATTCGGCTGTGCCGAATCTTTTATACACTCAAAAAAAAAAAAACTGTAAAGTTAACAAAAAATTTAGTTAAATTTAACTAAAAAAGCATCTGATTTTGGGCCAACTAAATTTTTAGTTAATTTAACTAAAAATATTTAGTTAACTTTTCGTAGAATGAATGTAGCAAAAAAAACCGTAACTTTAACTAAAAATTTAGCTGAAATTTCGTAACGTTTTTATGTACATATATTAACAAAAAAATTAGTTGAATTCAGCTAAACTTTTTGTTACTTTTCGTAAACTAAAATTTAGAAAATATTTTGTAAAAAATTAAAAGTTTATTTTTTATATTTTTTTATCAGCTTAAGTAGAACTTATGAGATTTGCATAGGAGGCTTCACAAGAAATTCCACTTAACAAATTTGTTACGAAAAATCAGCAAATTAATTAGTAAAAATTCGTAAACTCAGTTCTGAAGTCAACAAAAAAAATTAATACAAAATTTGTTCAAAACTAGTATTTTCGTAAATTGAACTTAACTAAAAAAAGTAGTTAAAACGCTGATTTTAACTAAAAATTTGCTAAAAAGCCAGTAAACTCGAGTTAACAAAAAAAAATTTGTTAACTTTACAGTTTTATTTTTTTGAGTGTACCCTTAAATATGTAAAAAAATGAGAAAAAAATAAGTAAGAGTGTTAAATTCGGATGTGCCGAATCTTTGATACCCTTAAACATGTAAAAAAAGTAAAAAAAAAATATTAAAAAAAAAAAAAAATTGGCAGAGGCGTTATTTTTGGGGCGGTGACGTTGAATTGGGGGATTCGTTGGGGGACACCTTCCCTCTCGTGATAAAAGTTTCCAAAAAGATAACTGATGGTTCTTGCAATAAATCCATGTAAAAATCGATTAGGTCTAGGTGATCTATTATGATCTTATTACATCAATTGGATCTGAATAGATCTATTAGATCCGAGATTTGTTCCCAATTTGAAGATCAAAATAGATCTCATCAGTTATTGTATCTGATCAGATCTCGGAATACGGGACAAATCTCGGATATAATAGATCTGATCAGATACAATTGATATAATCAGATCTTAACAGATCACATCATATCTAATTCATTTTTTCAAGGGTTGTTTTATTTATTCACGCCTATAAAATTGGGTGGGTGGAGGTCGGTAAACTTCATATGGCATGCAAATTGCTCATTTATTCAACAACTTAATGGGATCCCAGACCGATATTTCGATGCGTTACACAAGGAATGCCAAAGTGAGTAGACCCCCTTACCACATGGTATGAAAAACTCCTCCTTTCCCACCCTTTCATCTCTCGATATACCCAGCAAAAAAAGAGCTTACCATTCACTACAAAATTCACCACAACTTATGAACCAGATGTACTTCTTCTTCAACTGAAACATTGGTGAATTTAATATGGGCGTGACACACAAAGTATGTTCTTTTTATCGCCACTTTTCAGTGGCGAAAGATTGAGTTTTAAGTATAACATATATCACTAGTGTTTTTATCACAACTTCTGAAGTAGTGATCCGGATGTTAATATAACTTGACCTTTTGGAAGCACTTTCATCACTTCTTTAGAAGTACATATTTCTTGACATTTTGGGTGCGATTATGTCATTTTTATTTGGTGATTTATAACTTCTAAATTAGAAGTTCTTTTTTCACTTATTTTTTTAAGATTAATTGAAAGAGTATTTTTTTGTAATATTTACACTAAAAACACTGTTCGACAGCAAAAACCTCCCAGTGAAATTTCTAACTGGTCCTTATAGATTTTGGTCTCCTGCTTCCAAATCTACCGTCCAAATTTTTCTAGCACGTACCGTTTTTGAGATATTCGCTGTTAAAAAGTGAAAAAATTACTTTTAGGGGTCCACTGTTACGTATTCTTACGTTGCTTCCACAAAATAGGACTTGATTTCATATAAAATGGACCTCCTGATTCCAAAACTGCGATCCACAATTTTCAAGCATGTGCTCTTTTTGAGATATTCGCGTTTGAAAATTTTAGTGTGATTTATAAAGAATATAAGTGCGTAACCACAAGCCTATACCTCAATTTTCTAAAAAGCTTAAACAATCTTTAATAATGTGATGCAGCAACATCCGCATTAGTTCGTAAATGTATTTAATTTAGGACAACTTTTTTTGATATAAGATATGAAATTTGAAAAATTTACCAATAATCGATTTTCGTCTTTTCGATTTTTTAAGCTCTTAATAAAGAGAAATGAAGTGCCATTACCAAATTTTGTCACCATTTTTGGAAAACCTAAATCTATTTGAAGATGGACGTAGAAAAAATTGCATACTTCGTGTATAACCCTCATTCTAATGTCAGTTGAAAAAGAAGTTCATATGTTGTGGTGATTTGATTTGATTCCTAAGAACATATGAATAAGGTACTTGAAAATCATTAAGCATAGAACTGGTGAAATATGTTTTTATTGTTATTTTGTAGCATTTTTGGAAGTGATTTTAAAAGTACTTCCAACGGAATATGAAGTTCTGCACCTATCGCTACTTTGTATGTAGTGAAACCACTAATTCTTTTTGAACCACTTCGTTTATTTTTTGCTGGGTATATATACAAATTCATTAATTATTCTTTTTGCACTCAAGTAATACAATTTTGTCATTATTTAATTTTTTTATGTGTACGCCCCTTTTGTGGGAGGAACACTAAAATTACACTTTTTAATCCCCAAGGGTCCAAGCGCACAATTTTGAACTTCTTCTGGCATAAAATTGTTTAATTTTTTAACGAAAGTACAAAAAAAGTTATAAAAACCCGACTAAAAAAAGTAATACGGCGCATTATATCATTTGATCTCAAAAATGGAGGATCCAAAAATATACGATTATATCTTATTAGATCAAATTTGATACAATTAGATTTAATTAGATCCCGAAAACGGAACGGTAAATATTATCTAATTTGATATTATAAAAAAGTAGATCTAATAAGATATAATAATATATATTTATATCATGTTAGATCTCATATGATCTTCAATATCAAATTGGATGAAATTTACCGTTCCATCTTTGGGATCAAATTATATCTAATTATATCCAATTTGATCTAATAAGATATAATCATATATATTTAGATCCTCCATTTTTGGGATCAAATGATAGATCAATTTATATATAATTATATTAAAAATTATATGATTATATCAACACTTTTTAACTCGGGAAGGGCGTTTTCCAGAGCAGATTTTACCCATTTACTAACTTAACCTTTACGGATCTAAGTTTTTTGTTTGGTCTGCATCGTGTTTTACACAGACGGCCATCTATAGAATGTCTTAGAATCGATCATGGATTAATAATATATAGAATGGGGGTAAAAATTAGTCGAGGTCGATCTTGCTCTAATAGGCACCATTAGCGCTGTAGGAACCGACTTAAAGATTGGAAAAAATACAAAAAATTGTAATGAACACAATAAAATTTGTAAAATAAGTAGAAGTTTACAACAGAAAATTAAAAAAATCAAAGACAATAAACGTTTTTAAAAGTGGCATTTAGTTTTTTAAATTTTAAAAATTTTTGGAATTTTTTGGGATTTTTTTTTTTCTTAAAAGTTTTCTATAAAAAAAAAAAATTTTGCTAAAATTCTGATGAATTTTTATTAAAAAATAAAAATTGTTTCATTCGACCTTTAAAATATTATATTTTGAGTAGGTTTATTCTAGCTCGAGGTCGTTATTTTCTTTACTAATTAAAACTATGATATTTTCATAGAATAACAAGGAAATTGTTTATTTTTCTGTTTTAAATTTATTTTTGCAAGACTTAATTGACACGTGTTTCTGGAATCGTACAAATTCCACATTAAAGATTATTTAGCAAATATAAAATCCCTATACTACAAGTACCAAAGGGATGTTTAATGAAAAATAGTTAGTGATCAAACTAAAATATAAATACATATTCGACTCTTCTCCCATTGGGAATTAGAAGACGAAAATTGTACTATCGTAGTAAGATCACGATCATCAACTAACTAACCAAACAAATATTGAAAACTTTGTTCCCTTTGCTACTTGTAGTATAGGGTTTTTATATTTGCTAAATATTATTTTTATTAATTTTTTTTTACAAAGAAGCCCTTCCGGATCGATTTTACATTATTATATAAAAAATCTTACAAGGGAAGTCTCCCTAGTGTCACCCGCGGATCTTTATGGTTATATTTTGTAGATCAGAAAAAAATAAAGTGACACGTATTTTTTTTAGCGGCCCAAATTCATATTTAGGGGGTAAAAAGGAGGGGGTAATACAAGGCCATTTTTCAGTTTTTTTCGTTTATCTCCTATATTATGCAAAGAAACCTAGTCATGTTACATACCAAATGAAAGGTCTTTTGAAAACCTATCTACGTGTGCTAAGAACGTGTCCAAACATGCACAACTTTTTGTCATATTGAGTAAAATACCAAAACCTTAGGATATTTTTTGTTAATAAGTCGAAAAATATTAACTTCTTTGGCCCGTTGTTATCACCACGGAATAGGTATTTTTAATACCTTTAATCTGATACCACACATGCCTATATTAATTTTGTTTAAATAGGCGTAAATCGTAAAAAACTGAAAAAGGTCAATTTCCCCCCATACAAATCGACAACCCCTAAAAATTAGTTTGGGCCAAATTTCCAAATTTCATGAAGATCGGAGGGTGACACCAGGGAGACTTCCCTTGTTAGTTGTGAAACATTTTGAAAACATTTTTCTAAAAGTCCAATATTCCGAAAGCGATCATTTTAAGTTTGGGGTGTCTCGGCCTATGCGCCATATCGGTGATTTATGGGTTAAAAATGGGTAAAAATTGAGATTTTTTGAATTTTTAAGCTATCAGAGTTATCCGAATTTTTTCGAAGGCCCATATTTGCCTTTAGAAAAATGTTCAGATTCTAAACACCTTTCATACAAAAAAATTCTTTAATTCGCAGATCGTATTTTTTGTAGAAAAATTCTCAGATTTAACATTTTTATATGAAATTTTTTTCTGTAGAAATAATTTAATATTCTGAGACATTCTTCTCATATAAAATTTTCCAAATTCTGATCCACTTTTTGTTTTCAAAAATTCTGAAATATTTCTCATGTTTAAAAGTAATTCTTAGATTTAAAAAACATCAGATTCTAAAACATTTTTCCCTTGAAACAATTTTAAATTTTGTAGCATTTTTCGATAGAAAATATTTAAGAATAGAAAATTTTTTGCTATTGCTAGATTCTGAAACATTTTTTATATGTAAAGCTATTAGGTTCATAAAAATTTTGTTAAACAAAAATTCTAAGACACTACTTTAAAAAAATATAGTTTCAGAGACACATATTCTATAGAAAAATTCTCAGAAGAGAAAAATGTTCGAATTCTGCGAGATTTTTATATAAAAGAAATCTCAGATTCTGATATTTCTAATTTTTTTATACTGCTATATAAAAATATCATGTTTTGATAAACATTACCTATAGAAAAATTATCAGATTCTAAAATATTTTTCAAACAGAAAAGTTGTCATATTCTTAAATAAGATTCTGATATATATATATATATCCCAAAGACAAAATCTTAAATTTTGAAACGTTTTTCTTATTTAAAAGTTATCCCATTCTTAGAATTTTTATTTCCAGAAAAATTCTAGCCAGATTCTAATAAATTTTTTAATTCTCAGTTGCTATGGGTTTTTTTCCTTAGAAAAAATATAAGATTCTTAGACATTTTGCATGCAGAAGACAATTTTAAATTTGATAAAAAATTATAAGATTCTTAGCCATTTGCAATAAAAATAAGCTCGTGTTCCCAATTGGGTTATTCCTGTCGTGAGCGTGAGTGAGTGTCATTTTTATCGGATCTGCCGATGAAAAAATCATTCTGGAAAAAGTACTTTTTGGAAATTCCGTTTCTAAGGGGGCCATATTATTTTTTGCTGTCTTCTGAAATAATGCTCATAGAAACTTGATATTTGAAATGTGGGATCACCCAGCCTAAAAAAATGTTTTCCTAAAATTATGAATAAAGTCATAAAAACTTGATTTTTGAAATGTTTGATAAAAATTACAATACAAGATTTGTAATTTTACAAGAGCTTTGCAAGTAAAATTTTACAAGACCTGTCCTGTAAAATTACAATTTTTTTTTAGCAATTTAACAAACTTAATTTTTTAAGTACAAATATACAAAAAACGGTTATTAACCTGCATCAATCACCTACTTTGTGTGATAGTTTTTTTTTTTTTTTTTTTTTTTTTTGTAATAGCCACATTTAAAAAAGTGTTAATTATTTTAATTATGTTTAAATGCTAATCTTGGAAAGAAAAATAAAGACACCATATATTATTTACATATAATGTCTACTTTATTAATAGTTCAAAAACATTTGTCATGTCGTTTTAAAAGCTAAAACTCCCACATTTCGTTAAGAATGGTAATGTAAGTTTTTTTTATCTTTCGAATTAAATAAAAAAAAAACAGCAATTTCTTTATTCATTATTAGTATCTAGCAACATGATGATGCTATATGCTGAGGTGAAAGCCCAGCTTAATTTGCAACTAGTTAACACCTAAATTTAGCTGGGAGTATGCTCGGTGAAGCATAACATACAAAATGTAGAAACAAACAAGTGAAACTAAAAATAAAAAAAAACTATAGTCGGCAATAATATCACTAGATTGAAACGTGATTATGTCTTGATAAATGATTTAGATCTAAATTTGATACACCAAATAATTTAATAGAAATTGTTCTGATTTGAAATTAATTTGTGGGAAATAATTAAAGAGAAAAAACTTTATGAGTTGTTGTTAACGCTACAAAAATTATCCCAGCAAAACGTTTGTTAACAAATAATTTATAAAATCATGCATTATTCCCTTACTTTATACCATGCATCATCAAGTATTTGAACATGCACAGAAAAAAAAAATGTATTGTAGATTCATTTTAAATATAATCGTTGTTTTACTAACAAAAAATTTAATTGTAAAAAAAAATAAAAATTCGCTATGGTGCTTTTTTTTAACAGGCACCAGCGTTACCAGGTACTTTTTTCCGTTGTCCCCAAAAATATAAAAAATATCCCCAAACCATAAATAATGAGACGGGTTTTTGGCAATATTTTGGTAATCTCGTAACAAAGAGTGGTTTTCAATAAAACTTTTTTTGTAAATCGTTGATTACATTAAATTTAGCAGAAAAAAAAAATCCCCATAATAATTTTTGAAATCCACAATCCCCAAATGAGATTTATTGTCCTTTTTGCTTGCAAGAAATCCCTAACTTTGGGGATAAATTTAAGTATGGCAGCCCTGACCGGCACTGTATATTAATCTTAAATTTAACTTACCATTTCTGAAATAATTTTCAAACAATTTTAACAGAACAAAACTCACCTGTAAAGAAATAAAATTTTATAAATGATTAGTATTTCAGTATATAAGAAATTTTAAATAAAATCAAACTAAAAAATTCAAGTCGGTTAAGAACGACCATATGATATCCTAACTCTATATTAAACTAATTCCAAAAAGTCGTCCAAGTCTAAATATGAACCGATTTGTTTTGTAGGCAATTTATTATTGCAGCAAATACACACAAGCAAATAAAAATGTGGTAAAATGACAAAAACACATGTAAAATTATTTTTTGCTACCTCCTATTTCACGAGAATTCCTAAAATTACGAGCTTTTTTGTAATTTTACAAGCTTTTTACCTATAAAATTGTAAATTTACAACTTTTTTGACGCTATAAAATTTACAAGGAATTCTCGTGACTTTACTAGATTTTGTGATACCTCCTATTTTACGGGAATTCCTAGTACGAAGTTTTTTTGTACGAAGTTTTTGTCTCGTGACTTTACTAGATTTTTTTATAAAACAACCTTGGAAATTTAATCGTTTTCGAAAATATTTGTAAAATTACAAAAAAAAAAAACATTTAAATTTCGATCGACCAAAACAAAAATTGTTTTGTTAAAACAAGGAATATTGGTAAAATGGAAAAATTTTTAAATTGCGACTCCAAATATTATTATTAGGGATGAGATTTCCATGCAAATGCATGTTTTTTTCGGTAGTCCAAAAACGATATCGACCAATTTTCTTTCCGAATTAAGAAATTTTCGTTAAAATGGCATCGATTTGTTTTTGAATTTTTTTTTTGCATAATTTGGTGAAAATGCATATTTTGGTGAAAATGCATATTTTTGCATATTTTGGTTTTAAATGCATATTTTGTGCATATCTCCAACTTTTAAGTGCTTATTTTTGCATATTTTAACATAAATTAGCAAAAACACAATTTGAAATTTATTTGTTTCAAAAACTACACTCAAAAAATTATGTCATTAACTGGTTGTAGTTTATTTAAAAAGTATTACGTTTTGTCGTTTTTAAAAGAAAAAAACATTTATTCAATGTTCAGTTGTTTTAAATGACTATTTCTGTTCTTTGTTTCAAAAATAACAACATAAACAAGTAAAAAAATTTAATTTGGCCTTGCCGAATGTAGTGCTATATATATAATGCCTTGCTTGTCGTCTTCTGATTACGAGCTGCCTCTATACTGGGCATTGGCTGTCTATAAGTTGTCTCCATCTTTGTCGATGTGCGGCTGTAACTTTTAGCTCTCCGATGTTATTGAAGGTTCTACCAAGAGTACATCACCTCCAGGTGTCTTTTGGCCGACCTGGTTTTCTACTTCCTTGTGGGTTGTAAACAAGGGCGTGGTTGCACATTTCTTCAGGTGGCTTACGAAGAGTATGACCTATCCAACCAAATTTTCTTCTTGTAGTGATACTCTCCACAATTTCTAAAAGATTATTGCAAAAACTTTATTTAAAAGGAAATTACTTTTAAAAAATGTTTTTAAAAAAATTTCCGCGAAAAAAAATTTGGAAAAAAAAAACAAAAATCCGTGATTTTTTTCTTTTTTTGTCAAAAAATATGTTTGTGTTTGTTTTAATACCATTTGGTGTTCAATTATGTTCACATAAGTCAACCAGCAGCCGAATTAAAGCATTTTGTATTTTTAGGTTATGTTGAATGTACTAAAATTTTTGAGGTGTCCATACATTTTCGTTCATAACTTTTGAACCGCTGAACCGATATCGCTCAAATACAATACCAAACTTCTCGGGAGAACTTCCAATAAATATGTTAAGTTTTAGTCATCTCCGTGTAATATTTTCGATCGGGGATCATGAATATTTATGCTTAATGGGGTCCCAGACCGATAATTCGATGAGTTACAAACTGAATGACAAACTTTTTTATACCCTCTATCACTAGAGTGGAGGGTATAAAAATAAAGACTTTCATTAGCATTAATTTTTTAAGGTCATTTATTTTTATTATGTAAGTAAAAATAAGTGATTCTTCTATAATTTTTAATAATTTGCGTACGTTATTTTTTGTTTAATTGTTGGCATTTTTTATTGAGATATCATTAGTTTTTACCTACACAAGTATACACAAGTATACTTAACCTATAGGTTATTTTTTGTTGACAAAAAAATCAAAAAATTATTTACAGAAATATAAAAACATGTTTGTATCAAGTGACTTTGGCACGATGGGTAGAGTGTCTGGCCAGAATGTAGTTGATTGCGGGATCGATTTCCCAAAAATTTTATTAAACATTTTTAAAAAAAATATTTCAATAGAAAACTGTAAAAATTAACCTACGAAATCATTCATTTTTAATGTTTTCGTTATTCTTTTGGAATTTATTGATAAAAATAACAAAACTATCAGTAATTTTTAATGTTTTCGTAGGTTATTTTTTTCGAATTTGTTGGTAAAAAAGAGTGAAAAAAAACGTAATTTTTTAATGTTAATGGTATTTATTTTAGAAAATTTTGTCAACAGTTACAAATAAATGTTGAGGTTTGTTAAAACAAATGAATAATTACTAGGATGGTTTTCAAATGTTTTATCACTTGTTTTAAATATATTTTTTATTTGTTTTTGCCTACAAATTATTTTGAGTGTATGGGGCCTTCAGAATAATCTAGTAAAAATGTAGCGTGCGTACAAGGTCAGACGGACGGATGGACGGACAGACAGACAGACGGATGGATGGACATCGCTAAATCGACTCAAAAAGTGATTCTAAGTCGATTTTGAGTAGGCTTATACTAGCTCGAGGTCATTATTTTTTTTTGCTAATTCAAACTATGATAATTTCAAAGAATAATTTTCAAGAAAATTATTTTTTTATTTTAAATTTATTTATGTTTGGTAATTTTTACAAGACTTAGTCAACGCGTGTTTCGGAATTTGTCAGATTCCATTGTCAATACTATTTAGGAAATATAAAAACGCTTAACTACAATTAACATAGGGAATTTAAATGGCTATTGCCAATGTTCAAACAAAAATATTGATACATATTCAACTCTTGCACTCATTGAGTATTAGAAAAATTGTACATTCTCTTAGTTTCATCACAATTGTCAAACAACCAACAAAAAATTTTTAAAACAGATTTTTATATGATTATCCAATGAATATGCTAGTGTTGTCGCAATGCTCAAATATATAGGTAATTGCGAGTGTAATACCACAGACTAAGTAATACAGACTCGACATAAGTGACAGGTGTCAAAAAAGTTTTCCTTAACCATATGGTTAATTTCTCGCAAATTATTCTACGAATTAGGTTAGAAAGAGAAAGCTAATACAACGCGCCTTAAGAAAAATGGATGCCAGATCAATTTTTAATTTTTCACTCACTCCTAAGTCGTAGAAAGTGTTGCCATGTTAGCTTCAAACTAGCTAAAAGCCGCTCCGTTTTCTCATAAAATCGCTTAGTTTTCCCCAATTTTTTGCTTTTAAACTCTACTGTCGAGTCTGTATATAATCTGTGGTAATACCATATAAGTGATATTCAACCTTGGCGTTTTAACCATTTTGTTCAAATTCTAATTAATAAATTGAAAACAGAGAAATAATTTTTTTGGAAATTTTTCTATGAGAATATCATAGTTTTTTATTAGGAAATGTGACCTCGAGCTAGAATAAATCTACTCAAAATATTTTAAAAAGTTTTACAAAATATATATTTTTTTTAATTTAATTTAATTTAATTTAATTTAATTTAGTTTAATTTTTTTTTTAATTTAATTTAGATTATTTTTTTTTATTTCCCGGTGAAAAATGTTCATATATGCACATTAGAGTGTCCCTTATTTTGGAAATGTTGGAAATCTTGAGACGGTACCCGCTCATTTTTTTCCTTTTGACTTAAAAATAACTCAGGAAAAATTTTACGCCCCTAGGACCACGCCTTCCCTACGCGACGGGGCCTTAAAGAGCGGGGCCTAAAAAATCATTTTTCCATACAAACCAAAAAAATTTTTTTTTGATTTTTAATTTTTTTGTTATTAATTATTATATTACTTGGTTTGCTTATTCACGACAAAAAATTTGATTTTGGAGGGATAAGTCTTTCAGCGCTAAAAAATTTTTCGCAAAAAAAAAATTTGGGCGGCCGGGGTCCTACAGTAAAAAATTTTTAAAAAATATTTTTTTTTAGTTTTGACCAGCAACGGTTTTAGCTGCTATGTTGCTTTAAATGATATATATTCCAAAAAAAAAATTATTCATATCTGTGACATCTTTATCTTTTTCGAAAAAAAAAATTTTGAGCCGTAGGAATCCTACGGTAAAAAATTTTTAAAAAATATTTTTTTTTAGTTTTGAAAAGCAATGGTTTTAGTTTTTATGTTGTTTTTAATGATATATATTCCAAAAAAAATATTATTCATATTTGTGACATTTTTATCGTGTATCGAAAAAAATCATCAATGCATTTTTTACCCTTTTTTAGAACACGATTAAGATGTCACAGATACAAAAAATATTTTTTTATGAATATATATCATTTAAAGCAACATAGCAGCTAAAACCGTTGCTGGTCAAAACTAAAAAAAAATATTTTTTAAAAATTTTTTACTGTAGGACCCCGGCGGCTCAAAATTTTTTTTTGCTCAAAATTTTTTAGCGCTGAAAGACTTATCCCACCAAAATCAAATTTTTTGTTGTGAATAAGCAAACCAAGTAATATAATAAATAATAACAAAAAAATTAAAAATCAAAAAAAAAATTTTTTGGTTTGTATGGAAAAATGATTTTTTAGGCCCCGCTCTTTAAGGGCCCGTCGCGTAGGGAAGGCGTGGTCCTAGGGGCGTAAAATTTTTCCTGAGTTATTTTTAAGTCAAAAGGAAAAAAATGAGCGGGTACCGTCTCAAGATTTCCAACATTTCCAAAATAAGGGACACTCTAATGCACATACATGTTTAATATGTGATCACATATGCTCCATATGTATACATGTATGAAGCAATATTTCTTGATTTTTTTCCATATATGCTGATGTATGCAAACACATATGCACACATCTGCACATACATATATCTGGGACTTATAAAATTTTCAAAAAAAAATTCCAAAATGATTTTAACTGAAATTTTGAACTGAATTTTTTTACTCCAAAACACAAAAAAAAAAAATCCAAAAAAAAAACTTTGAAAATTTTCAAAAAAATTTTCAGATATGTACACATTTGCCCATATATAACTTGTACTTACATGTGTATCCCGATGTTTGAATTTTTCATAGGATTTAGAAAAATTTTCAACATTTTTTTTCTAAAAACATTTTTTAATGATTTTTTACTACAAACACTTGGTACTTCAAAAATTGAAAAAAAAAATCCGAAAGTCTCGACTTTAATTTTTTTTTCCTAAAAACATTTTTTAATTATTTTTTTATTACAAACCGAAAAAGAGTTTCCAAAAAAAGATTTTGTGTATCGGACTTTAAAAAAAAAATTTTTGGAACTTTGAAAATTAAAAAAAAAAAAAATCCAAAAGCATTCCAAAATCAAAAAAAAAGTTTTTTTCTGAGCTTTAAAAAAACTTTTAAGAATTCGAAAATTTTTCAAAAATTGTGAAACATTGTTTGAAACATTGAAATTTCGTTCGAAAAGGATTTCGATAATTTTGCTCTGCATCATTTTATACACAACCGCATGATCGAAATCTCGTTCGAGCGAGATTTTAGCTCAGGTGTGGATTCTTTACTCCAAAATGCAAAACGGAATTAAAAAAATATATGTAACATATGTGACCATATATGTCCATATATTTACATATGCCGCCAATTTTCGCATTTGCTTCATATATGTAATACATATGGACGAGCATACATGAATAATATATGAATAACATCTGACATTTTCACCGGGTTGTTGTTTTTTTTTGTTTAAATCAGTTTCAAGACAGCTTAATTTTTTTTATTAGATGTTTTTTTGCACCTGCATTAGAATATGGTATTTGTGATAATTTAATTAAAACAAAAAACACTTTCCATTTCAAATTTTATATAATCTACTTACAAGGGAAGTCTCCCTAGTGTCACCCGCGGATCTTTATGGAATTGGTTTTATTTTGTAGATCAGAAAAAATAAAGGGACACGTATTTTTTCTTAGCGGCCCAAATTCATATTTAGGGGGTAAAAAGGAGGGGGGAAGACAATGCCATTTTTCAGTTTTTTTCGTTTATCTCCTATATTATGCAAAGAAACCTAGTCATGTTACATACCAAATGAAAGGTCTTTGGAAAACCTATCTACGTGTGCTAAGAACTTGTCCAAAAATGCACAACTTTTCGTCGTATAGAGTAAAATACCAAAATTTTAGGACATTTTTGTTAATAAGTCGAAAAATATTAACTTCTTTGGCCCGTTGTTAGCACCACGAGATAGGTATTTTTAATACCTTTAATCTGATACCACACATGCCTATATTGATTTTGTTAAAATAGGCGTAAATCGTAAAAAACTGAAAAAGGTCAATTTCCACCCATACAAATCGACCCCCCCTAAAAATGAGTTTGGGCCGCTAAAAAAAAATACGTGTCGAATTAATTTTCGTTCTAAACAACATATCCAAATTTCATGAAGATCGGAGGGTGACACTAGGGAGACTTCCCTTGTTAGTTTTTTTATAAATTCTTTTCTTTATAAATCGAAATTTCTTTTTTTTTGTGAATCATTATTTAATATTTATTTAATAAATGTAAATTGGAAAAAACAAATTTCGCTTTTTAGACAAAAATGCAAAAAAATAAAACCAAACGTCTAATGTTTAATGATGCTAATTGACCATTAAAGGCATGACTTACATATTTCACTTTTATGAAGTTGATGTTCAAAAAAAAAAAAAAAAAACTTTTCACTTTTTACAAAGTCTAAATTTTATATAAAAATAATAATACTGCTAAAAATCAAAATCAAGACTAATCTAGTTTGATAAATAAGGCAAACAAATAAATTCAAACATAAACAAAAAAGAAATAAAAAATATTAACTAAATATGGTAAATAATAATAAAACTTGACGGGTGGCGTTAAAGATGAAAAATTATTTTTATTTTTAAAAAAAAATTGCTTTAATATTAGAAAAACAAACATAGTTTAATAACCATAAAATGCATTAAAGTGAAAGTCTTTGAAAAAAAAAAAATGTATTTTGTTTTGCAAAATTGTAAATAAATTATTTATTTTGATTAAAAAAATCTTAACATAGTAACAAAAAAAGGTAGTAATACATTTTAATGTTTTCAATTTGCTAATTTTAAATTTATTATTGTTGCCAATTTTTTTGTTGTTTTAACGGCAACTGTTTACCTTAATATTTATGTTTAGATAATTTATAATAATTGTAATAATTGTATTTTTTTTGTTTAGAAATATGTTATAACATGTTAATTTAACACATATTTTTAATGTTTGTTTGTTAATAACTGACATGTATATTACAACATGTTTATTTTTTTTTTTGTATTTTGTTTTTAATGACCTCCCACTGTAAGATGAGTTGCCAATATTTAAATAAATTGGTATTTAAAGTTAAAGCGGATATTTGTAACAGTTAAAATTTTAAATGCTTTATGGTAGTAATTGTAAACAAATGGAAAATTAAAAAAATGTATTAAAAAAAAGAGAATGGTGTTGGATAGAAATAATTAATCGTATCTGTTTTGATAAGAGATCGAATTAATTTATTAATTAAGTGAGAATGAGTTGCCAACTTTTTCTAGGCTTCCCAGCAGAAATTTTTGCTGAACTGGATGCAGCTTTTGGAAAGGAAACTCGTGTCAGGGAGCGCATCCAAACCTGCTGAATTCATTTATGATTCTCTAAGGTGATATCACAATTTAGAGCGCAAGTTGGATGCACGGAAAAAGCACTCTTAAGATGCTCTGAATTCACATCTCTTTAGAGCGCTGAAAAAATCGCTATAAAGATGCGGTGAATTCATGTGTCTTTTTAAAGCTATTTTAAGCAGAATAAAGATGAAGCACATTTGACTATTTCTGAAATACAAATTACAAAATACAAATTATGAAATACAAATTACAAATACAATTGAATATTTCTGAATACAATTGGAAAATCTTAAATACAATTGACGATTTTTGAAAATCAGCTAGCTGACTATTTCTAAAATACAATTAAAAATATGTTAACCAACCACTGAAAACCTATTTTTTTAGTTTTAGTCAAAAAAGATCAACTTCCTGATTACACCATTTCCACGTTTATTTCAAAAAATTTAAATTATTTATTAATTAAATTTTTAACATATAATTACAAATCATATACTAAATTAACCTAACCGAGACGGCTGACTATGACCATTGTCTCGTTGTAGCGAAACATACCAAGGCCTCTGGTGGGAATCGAACCCACGACCCAGACTCACGCTAGTAACTAGCACGCAGAAAACACAAACTATTGCTGTGTTTTTCAATAAGTGGATTTATTTTCGGATTAATCTTATTTAGTTCAAAATAAATATTTTAACATGCCAAAACAAATTTGAAATATTTTTTTCCGTAATCTACGATAAATTAGCATTTAAAATCCGAAAAAATAATAAAAAAATCTAGAAAATGAAAAAAGTTATAAATAAATCAAAATTAATCCAACTAAATTTTAGGATTTAATAAATCCATTTTGGATTAATTTTGATTTATTTATAATTTTTTTCATTTTCCAATTTTTTTTATTACTTTTTCGGATTATAATTGCAAATTTATCGTAGATTACGGAAAAAATATTCCAAATTGGTTTTCGTATGGTCAAATATTTTTTTTAAACAAAATAAGATTAATCAGAAAATAAATCCACTTATTGAAAAACACAGCATATCGTCAGCTTATTATTGTTTTGCTCCATACGCCAACAACTCGGTTTCGAGAAAAACGATAAAATAGGTTTACCACAAATTTTCTCGAAAAGTAATACAGTAGAATCTCGCAAATTAGAACCACTTTGTTCCTCGGGTAGTTCTAATTTCTGAAAAGTTCTAATTTCTGGACATTTTTTTTCAAAGAAAATAACAAAGTAACAATAAAAACAGTTACGAATGCTTTATTTTAACACAAAACAATTTTTATTTGTTAATATTTAATTAATTTAACACATTAAATTCGTAGAAAAACGCTTTTAAGCGCTTTGAAATGAGAAAAAACAGACGTTACATTGATTATATCATCGTCGCTGTTATTTGATCCGTCATTAAACCCATCTTTTTCCATTTTTCGATTTCTCTTACGCTTATAGAATTGTGAAAAAAAAAACAAAATAAAAAGTCCAGAAATTAGAACCACTGGTTCTAATTTTAGAGCGTTAACTAATAATAACTCGGGTTTTCCCCTATTTAGCTTAAAAAAAAAAAACATTTTGTAGTGAAAATAAAAAAAAACTTCCAGAAATTAGAACCACAGGTTCTAATTTCAGAGCGTCCAATACATTTAAATAGCCGGTTCTAATTTCTGGACAGTTCTAATTTGTGAGAGTTCTAATTTGTGAGATTCTACTGTAAATGGATTTTGTTTTAATGTTTACCATTTATTGCTTCATATATTGTGAAGAAAGAAGAAGAAAGCTTCTAGTTTTCAGACTTTTATATACAATAGATCAAAAGATTTTAAGCTTTTAAGAAAATAAGATTTTGTGGTATTATGCACCATATCCAATTTTTCTTACACATTTGGGACTTTTGTGCGATATGGAGCAAATGAGTTCTCAACGCCAAACAAAATAACAATGAAACAAAAAGAGCTAGATCGACAAAACTGGGTATTTAGAACACTTATATAGTCAGGTTGCATTGCATTAAAAATGGGGATGATCGGTCAATGGACACGCCTACCTCCCACACAAGATAAATGGCAAATATGACATTACTTGAAATGTTTAGAAGTTACGGTATTAATATTTGGTACGTCGAATAGTACCAACATAAATTATCTTCATTCTAAAAATATGCAAGATCCTTAAATTTTTAAATAATCTAGAGCCTTTTCTTTAACGCAAATTTTCAAAAAACATCAAAATGGTGTTTTTTTTCTTAGAAAATGCTGGATATCTCAAATTTGAAAAGATGTTTTAAAAACGGACTTCGGAATAAGAAAGAGGATATTTATATTATATTTATTCCATTCCTAACTCATTTTTTTCAAAAATGGCGTATGGAGCAAAACAATAATAAGGTGACGATATATTAATTATATTACATTTTGAGGATGTTTATTCTGGCTCGAGGTCATTAATTTCTTTACTAATTAAACCCATGATATTCTCATAGCATAATTTTCAAGAAAATTACTTTTTTGTTTTAAATTTATTTATGTTGGTCATTTTTGCAAGACTTAATCGACACGTGCTTCGGAATTTGTCAGATTCCATTGTCAAGATTATTTAGCAAAAATAGAAACGATTTACTACAAAGTAGCAAACGAGTCTAATGACAAATCGTTTGTGCACAAACTAAAGTATTAATACATATTCGACTCTATCCACAATGTGAATTAGAAAGAGGAAGAAATTGTACTATATGGTCAAGCTCAACAGGGTCTTCTTTCCCCGCTAATTATTCCAAGCCCATTCCTGGATTATATGGTTACATAATGGTTGGCACGCCATAGTGATGAATAACCCTAATGTGGTATTATTACACACACAACAACAATTTCTTCGTCTTTCTAATTCCCATTGGGGATAGAGGCGAATATGTATTAATATTTTAGTTTGTGCACAAACGATTTGTCATTAGACTCGTTTGCTGCTTTGCACTATAGGAAATTTTACCCTTTTTTTGGCCAAAATTATTTACAGCCAAACGGCTGGACCGATTTGACTGATTTTTTTTATTTGACTTTTGGAAGACTCGTTAGAGGGAGGGAGTGACTCTTAAAGGTTTTCATACACTCAAAAAAAAAATTAGTAAAGTTACCTAAAAAATTACCTAATAATTAGTTCCAAACAGGGTTCCCGGGTTATAAGTTGCCGCATCTAAGATTTTTTAGATCCTTGATAGATTATATGGTTTTCTAAACTGTTTTTACAATATTTTTTTTTTTGAGTGTACACTAACTTTCGAAGATAACAGTAGAAATTTATTTTAACAATGTTAAGAAGTGTCAAACAAATCTACTTTTTAATAAGGATTTTATTCAAAAATTTTATTTTTGAGTTCCAAGTCGTCAACTACATTTCAAAATGCCACTACGGGCAGCCGTAGATGATGCAAAAGCTAGGGGCTCAACTTCCCTATTTAGATCTTTAGAGATTTCTGCTGTAACTCGTATTTTTGTTCTCGCAGATTTTGACAAAAAAGTTAATTGCGGTCGCCCAGGTTTCGATTTAGTGGAGGCAGGCTGCGTTTCAAGTTTTTTTTAGCCAAGTATTGCCTTTAAGACAAACAGCATGCTGTCTTTCAAAAATTTTCAAACTCCTACAACTTTTAATCCTTTTCATATTTATATTTGAACAAAATATTCTTAATTCCTCCTTTATATATTGTTTAAAGTTTTCGAAACATTCACTCTCAGCAATGTATGAAAAGAAATGGTCAGAAATAGCGGCTCCTTATCCACCTCTGCTTTATTTCTCTCGCCATGTATTAAATAACTCTGAATTTGGCACTCGGTAGTCACCTGGAAAAATGGGTATAAAAAAAAAGTTTGCACATATCCGACCTTGAAATTTTTTAAATTCGGAAGGTAATTGATTGTCCTAGAGAACTTTTATGGTTTTATAGCTAACATATGCTATCATTTTTTTTAAAGTCAAAATAAAATTCCAATTCATACTTCAATAAGTTCATCTTAAGGTCACTTCAATTTTTCCAATAAAATCGATCTAATAGATGAGTTCACCAACATTTCACTATTTATCATTAAAGTACTCACCTTTGACATTATTTTCCATTTTTTAGTTTTTAAAAACTATAAATTCTTAATATAAAAACTTTTGTTAGAAGCTATCACAAAATTCGCTGCTCTCAATCGTTATTTTATAACTAAGTAAGAAATTGCAACAAAAACTACTGATAAAGTGACAGTACATCAATTCTGTCGAAAAATTGAGAAAGAATTGTTTACTTTGTTAAGTTTTTTTTATATTAATGTGAAAAAAAATAATGTTTGCAAAAATTTTAATTTTGACTTTTGGCCACAAAATGGGTAAAATTTCCTATAGTGCTTTGTAGTAAATCGTTTCTATTTTTGCTAAATAATCTTGACAATGGAATCTGACAAATTCCGAAGCACGCGTCGATTAAGTCTTGCAAAAATGACCAATATAAATAAATTTAAAACAAAAAAATAATTTTCTTGAAAATTATACTATGAATATTCTCATGGGTTTAATTAGTAAAGAAAATAGTGACCTCGAGCCAGAATAAATATAATATTTTAAAGGTCGAATAAAACAATTTTTATTGTTTAATAAAAATTAATCAGAATTTAATTATATTACAAAAAATTTCCAATAATATTTTAGAAACTCCTATTACATTTAAAAAATTTCTAATTATTTTTCGAAAGTTTCAAATTATATTTCAGAAACTTCGATTTATATTTCAAATATTATCATTTATTACCAAAACATGTTTAATTACATTTCAAAAATTTTCAATTATATTGGAAATGTTTGAAATATAATTGAACATTTTTAAATATAATTGGAGATTCTTAAATATGATTGGACATTTTTTGTAATATAATTTGTATTTTCTGAAACTAAAGTGAAAATGGTGTACTCAAAATTTTTTTTCATTCAAAATGTGTTATGATTGAAGCACTCTTTGCAGCGCTGATTAATGCGCATCATTATTGCGCAGTCAAATCATGTGTCTTTGTCCAAAACTCATGGTTTTTCATTGAAAAGTTGTTAAATATATTTAAAGGGAAGGCATGATTGAAATTTTATCAAAATATAATTTTATATTTTAAGTTTTATATAAAAAATCTTAACAAAAAATTTTAAATTTTCTCCCCTTTCTTTTACTGCATCCTCAAGAGCGCTCTGTGGATGCGCTTCGGTGTGCTATAAAAATATGCTGTGTCGTGAAAATCTTCATTTATTTTTGCTGGGTTATTACACATCTCAGAAATATGAAAATTAAGCAAGTGTGAGTGTTAAATTCGCCTTACCCCAAAAAAAAAAACAGGTAAGAAAATTATAGTCAGTCAAGGCCGACCATATAATACCCTACACCAGTGTTTTCTGGGAAATGGGTCCCAAGTCCAAATGCGTACAAATTTGATTGAAATCGTCTGGTATTTGTGGCCAACAGACCGATTTATCGGAATATTGGGCGAAATTTTTAAAGGGGACTAAGACCATAAGTGGTCTGATTATAATCAGTTTAAATAAAGGTACCAAAGTATACGTCAAACATCTGCAAACACAATTTTTGTTAAATATATTCCATTTCCAAATATTTTTATAGAGTTGCGAGTTCGTGAATATCGGGAGGGGGTTTGTATGGGGACTATTATAATTTACTAGCTGAAATGCCCGACGTTCCTAGCGTCGACTTAGATATGAATATCTAAATATTTAGCTTCTTCCCAGCATCTCCTATCGGAATCTGAGGTGTTGTAAAATTTCCAGCGTTTTATTAATATATTTTGTAGTGTCCGACCGAATATTCGGCTTCGGCCAAAAAGCACTATTCGGCCACTATTCGGCTGCGGCCACAATTTTGGCCGAATAGGCCGAATACCGAATAATTGTACAATATTTGTGCTCACGTGTTGAAAAACACACGAAACTTACTTTGAATCACATTAGTAAGCCACAAAAACATTTTACTAAGTGTTTTTGCAACTAAAAACATTTTTTACATTAAAAAAAAATTTTCGGTCGAAAAAAATTTACACTCTAAAATATATTTTTTACAAAAATGTCCAACATTTTTTTTTTGCTTAAAATAAAATCATTCTAGACAACATTCTCATGCATTTGAGTATCCCGCCGAGTCGAGTTTTATTTTTTTCTTGTTTTTACTACATAAATATTTTTTTTTTTTAATATTCGGCTTCGCCTTCGGTTTGGCCGAATAGTGAAAATTTGGCCGAATTTTCGGCTTCGGCTTCTTCCAAAAAAGGTGTATTCGGTCGGACACTAATACTTTGTGAATTTGAGCCAAATCGTACCATAAATAAAAAAAGTAGAATTTTGACGACAACAGCACCACCTATCGGGTCCAAATTTCATCCAAAAACTTATTTTTGTTAAATAAATAACTTTTGTGAATTTCTTCCAAATCGTACCATAAATACAAAAAATGTAAATAGTACGACAATAGCGCCACCTATCGGGATTCAACTTAAGAGAAACCTGGCTGCAGACCAAGTTTGGTGTCAATCGGTCCAGCGGTTCTTGAGTTTTAGTAACAGGGGTACAAACGTTTGTGTTTTTTGACAATTTTTGATAATAAACATTTTTTCCATATTTGAATCAAAGTGTTCTCTGAAAATCTCGTTGCACAGTGTTATTTAAGTGCAATATAAAATAATCAATTTTGTTTTTAAATGTTTGTACATCACTAATTCTAATACTCTTTAAAAATTTAATACTTTTAAACAAGATACAGTTAATAAAAAGTTTTCCCTTCTTTTATTTTCCATGCAACCACATTAATGATGATGCTGTAATTTTTGTTTTCTTCAAGTACAATTTACACAATATCAAGAAAAAAAAAATTCAAAGTCACGTTTAACTGATTAAACAATGCGTATGTGTAATACAAACGAAAACACAGAAAATCTTAACCAAAACCGCATCAGACGAAAAGAAAACAAAACATCCATCTATCAAATGATGATGTCTTAAACATGCAGAGGAAATCTTTTTAAGAAAAAAAATAAAATAAATGCCTTTGAAAAATATTACCAACCATTCTTTTATTTTAATACCCTCTACTTTTTGTTGGTGGTGAAGGGTGTATATAAGTTTGTCATACCGTTTGCAACGCATCGAAATATTGGTTTGGAATATCTTATTGATAAGTGATCTATTCTAAGACATTTTAGCGATTTCGGTGTGTCTGTTGGAGCGACGATCGCGGTCAAAATATTACACAAATATTACTGATACTTTACTTATTTATTTGTTGTTGCCACGAGAAGTCTGGTATTGAGTTTAAAAGTTATGCACTAAAATGTAAGGAAACCTCGAAAATTTTGATACATTTCACATAACCTAAAAAACCTTTAATTCGGCAAATTAATTAAGCAAACTTTTTTTGCGAAATTTTTTTTTACTAAAATTTTTTTTCAAAATTAATTTCTTTTGCCAATTTAAAAAAAAAATCAACATTTTTTTTCTTAAATAAATTTTTTTGCAACAATTTTAAAGGGTATCCATTTATTCGTACAGGCCGAATTTAAGTTTTTTTCTTTTTTCATCTGTTTCTGTTTTTCTTCATTATAAATCGACTTAAGATTTTGTACTTTTCGAAAATTATTTGTTTTTTCCGTTTCGTTCTTCTTCATTAACAATAGGTAAATGTCATAAATTTAAATTGTATGTGTGTAGGTACTTACTTGTGTGAACTCTACATTATAACAAGAGATGGGCGCGTGAGTGACATTTGACTAACTTACTCCCACAACCTGAATTATCCAATCACGCACACCTACTGACGAGCATATTTTTTATATTCACACTCATTCATAGTCACTTGAGCAAACTGAACGCAACTAACGTGAACTCACACTCATGTGAACTCATACCCACGAAACTCTTATTTATACAAAAAAAAAATTAAATTTCGAAAATCTAATAAAATTTTTAGAAAATTTAAACTTTGCCACTTTAAACAATTTTTACACCCTCCATTCAGTGTATATTCATGATTCCCGATAGATGTTAAGACGACCTAGCGATGTCTATCCGTCCGTCTGTCTACCCGTCTGTAGAAAACACGCTAACTTTCGAAAGACAACTCTGAGGCGATTGAAGTTTGGCATACAAATTTGTTATTGGCCTCGTCAGGTTGGTGTTGTACTTGATCAAAATCGGTCTAGTGGTTCAAAAGTTATCAGCAAAAGAGTAAATTTCGGTAAGGGGTTTTCGCGAACTAATGAGTTAAAAAATATGCTTACTTTCAAAAGACAATCTTGAAGCTGCTACAGCTTGGCATATATGAGGAGTTCCGGCTAAGACTTAAATTTTGAGGTAAAAAAGATGTGATTTTGATGAAAGTTGGCATAAATATTAGAAGCTATTTAAGAATAAGAAATTCGTTCGCGTCAATTAAATCGCGCAAGGGGGTCAAAAGTTATGGCGGTTTTAAGATTTATTCTTAAAAATATTTTTAATATTTTTTTTCTACACATTTGTTGCATGCATTATTAAAACATGCCAGGATATATCATTTCTTCTAAAATATATGATATAAATTTAACCCTTTAATAACCAAACGATTTAAAAAAAAATATCTAAGTACCTAAAATCGCGATTAATTCGCGGTAAAAGAAAAGTTTCACAATTTTTTATAACATATTTAGGCAATGCGCGTTGGTATTACTGAAAAAAAAAAAATCACGGAAAATCGTATCTTTGAACCAGTGTTTAAAAAAATTGGTGATGCTTTTTTATAACAAGAAAATTTAATATGGTCCAAAAAATCTATAATCATCAAAATTTTTTAACCCGCCTCTGATTTTATGATGATACATCAAGGGGGCATTCATTTAAAAAAAATTTCATCCGATTTCTTGTAGAGCCTTAGATGTGCCAGATCAAAACAGGTTTAGATAAAATCATCGCGCTTTCCGCTCAGAATGACTTAAAGTAAAAAGTAAAAAAGCAAATCATTTCTACTCGTTAAGGTGTATTAAAATGAACATGATGCATTAATTGCTACTAAAAAAAATTGGAAACAGATTTGCAAATTTCGCACAATTTTCAAAAATGCCATAAAATTTTTGCAATTTATTTTTATAAACCCGCCAGTGATTTTTTTATGTAAACTCCTAAAAAACTCGGTTTACGCAAGAGTCCATCAAATTTCGAATGAAACCGCGAATGTGCCTCGCGAAAAACTGGTATTTTAAAAAAATTACGTTTTTTCTTTCGAACTTTGATCTACTGAAACCCCTTTAACTATTCGTGGCACATTAACGGGATTGATTCAAAAATGTTAAGAATTACAACAGCTACCAACTCTACACAGAAAAAAATATGGGAAAAACAATTTGAGTAATCACTTGTTTAAATTTAAAAAAAGTTTTGAGTAATTTTTTAATTGACGCAATTAAAAATTTACTCAAAAATTTAAAAACAAATTGAGTAAATAATTTAATAAGAATTTAATAGCTTTTTTAATTTTTTTTTGGAATTTTCTTAGTTTTTTTAATTCTCGTTTAGTTTATAGTTTTTTGTATATATACATGAAAGTTTGTAATCATATTTATAAATTTTTTTTATGTCTTTAAGACAAAAATATATTTGGTAAAGTTTGAAAAAACATGTTTTTTTTCTTTGTAAAAAAATATGAAATTTCTTTAAACTTTGTTTTTTTTTAGAGTAGAAACAGAATAAGCCCGGCACGACTTTTTCCATACGGTTTGGCAGATTAAACCGTTGGCCGGCGCCGATGTGAAATAAAACTTGTTCTGTTTTTAAAAGGTGGTGCTTCTTGTTCTGTTCCTGCACTTAATAGTGTCAATTAAAAATTTACTCAAATTTTTTTGGCAAACATCTAATAAATTTTTATTAAAAATTTACTCAATACTATTAAATCGTTTACTGGTGGAAAATTGAGTAATTTTTTACTCAATAGTATTAAAAATTTACTCAAATTTTTTTTTTATTTCTTTCTGTGTAGTTCAACTTTTTTCATTTTCAAGAGGGGGCCGAAATCCCTGATCAAAAAACCTCGAAAATTTAAAAACTCTTAATTTTTGGTTTCAAAACTTAACCGTCTTAAAACTTCTTACCAAGCGTTGAAGCATCTATCAAGCCAACATTAAAATAATCTCTTATATATACTGACTTTGTGTTATGCCGGAAAATATTGAAATATAAGGAGAACTTAAAAAAAAAAGTAAAGAAGGTAAAAACTATGGATTATTTCAAGCCATTTTTATCGATTTTTCAACTTTAATCCTCTGTAACTTTTACGGATAAAGTGGGGTAATCCTTAAACATTGCTCAGTGATGGTTCAAGGTCTTGTTTACACAACTGCATTTACAGTTTTTCTAAATTCCAAAAACTGACGGTTTTTTTAAACATTTATTTCAATTTCACTGAGTTGAAATTTAAAAAAGATTTCATGATATACTTGTCATTTCCCTGAATATCAGCAAAATTGGTCCAGTGGTTGAAAAGTTCTAAGTAAAACCGCAAATTTTAGATTGGTTTCACCTTGAATTCACGTGTTGAAACAACCGCTAAACAAGCTTTAAAATCATTGGTAGGCCACAAAAATATTTTACAATGCATTTTTGTCAGTCAAAAATATTTCTACATTAAAAAAAAAATTATACAAAAAAAAAAAAAAAATACTTTCAAAAGAAATTTTGCACTCAAAAAAAAAAAAATTGGTAAAAAATTTTTTACAAAAATGAATAAAAAAATTTGTTTACTCAAAATAAAATATTTCCAATCAAATTTAATATCACTTTAACAGGACATTGTATAGGGTATTCATGGATTCGACTAACAATAAGTCGAATTTAATTTTTCTACTTGTTTTTGTACTCTACACCACACTATAATGAGTTTGTCCTGATGTTTTCAAATACCCGAAATATTGGTCCATGACCCACTTGTAAGTATACCGATCGACTCAGAATCACTTTTTGAGTCGATATAGCGATGTCCGTCCGTCTGTCTGCCTTTTTTTATGGGAAGGAGGAAAGACGGAGTAGTGGTTTTGGATATCTGATTTTAATTTTTCTAAATTGTAGTTAACAGGGAATTTAATTGAAATTTCTAACTCAAGCCTCTCTTGGCATAAGAACGAAGCCTATTGAAATTGAAAAAATGGGTTTATGTATGTTTAGACCTAGTCCCCATAAAAAGGTCCTCTTAAATTTTGGATCAAATGATTCTTATAACCGTATTTTAATAGATATCCTGTCAAAATTTGGCAGGTAAACGTGTTCTCAAATCACCATTCTGAATTTTAAAGGAATCGGACCAGTTCTTCTTGTAGCCCCATACAAACACTCTCCCGATATTCACATAAATTGATCTAATTTTATAAAAATAAAAAAAAACATTTAATTAAAATTTTGTTTGTGTGTACTTTAATAACCTAATCAAATCTGATTATATTCGGACCATTTGGACTTAGGCCCCATATCAAAATTTCGCCGATATTCAGTTAAATCGATTTATTGACAACAAATAGAAGCCTATTTCACTCAAATTTGGTTTGTAAGTGTTTTTTACTTTTATAAAATATTTGACAAAAGGTTATCCAATCGGTCCATGTTTGATCTTGGGACCCATTTTCCGGGAACACTGTTGTAGGGTATTATATTATACTATATGACCGACGATAACTTTCATTCTTTTTTTTGATTTTTTTTCGGGACGGAATTAAAATTTTTGCAAAATTTTACTATTTGGACAAAAGAGACAAAAATTTTACTATTTGGACAACATGAAGAGAAAATAAAACTTTAATACAAAATTTTGTTATTTAAAATCCATGGTGCTCTTGCCAGGAAAAAAGGACATTCAAATATTGTTTTTTAAAATTTTTTGTTGAAATTTTTTTTAAAAAAAATGTTTTTTTATAAATTTTAAATCTTCATAATTTGATCTCAAATTTTGGTTTACAAGTTTTTTGTACGACTTAGGGCTTCCGAGTAAAAAAAATAATAAAAAGCTGTCTAAAAGTCGATAATGCCAAAAAAGCGCTTTTTTAAACGCTCATATCTGCCACATGGTTTTTAATCAATTATAAGGTATCAAATAACCAAAAATTAGCAAAATCGGTGATCCGCCAGTAAAATATGCTAGTCGTTGTTGCAATTCTCAAATATTTAAGAAAAGACAGTGTAATACCATATATATCCATATTGACGTGCTAACCATTTTGTTCAAATTCTGATTAATTTTTACTGAAAAATAAAAATTGTTTTACTCGACTTTTAAAATATTAAATTTTGAGTAGGTTTATTCCAGCTCGAGGTCATATCTCCTTTACTAATAAAAAATATGATATTCTCACTGAAAAATACTCTACAGCAAACATATTTTTCAAGACGATTGTGTGTAAGTCTTAGAGATGGTAGAGTGAGATAATTGTAGAGATGGGCGTCAATTGAGAATGAATGAAATGAGAATCTGTAGTGGTAAATTATAGCAACCACTTTCCGCCCCTTTAATTCTGTATCTCGTCGTGAGTGAAGAGTGATCATTAGTGACTTTATATTCACGTGAATTCGAGTAGTGATAAAACATCATCATGGCCTGTTAAAGTATTGTTAACCCCTTTAGTAACTAAATCTGCATTAAAAGTAAGTTACTCATAGAAGAATATTTAAAAAAAAAATCTTTAAATATTTTCACTTACACACATTTTCAATGATTAAAAAAAATTTTCCCACACATTATTCATTTCACGCTGTCAACTCTGTGTTATAAACTACACACATAATAAAGTCAATAGCTTGTTACGACTGTATGACGTTGTTTTCATATGCTGTTTTAACCATGACCAGGTATCAAAACAATTAAACAATTCAATCACTCTAGTTTATTGTGTACTCGTTCATAGAAGTTTTTTGTTATTGTTTAGTTCCATAGCATATTTTATACTCATACTCCACATTCGAGGTTAGATTTTTCTGTATTAAAACATAAATCTAGATTTTTGTAAAAAAAAAATTTTTTCTGATTTTCGGTATGTTCTTTTAAATACGTGCTGTTCTAGTTTCGTCATAGAGCATAGAATAAAAAAAATAACGAGTAATAAAAAAAATTGTCTTACGGTTGTAATATTTTTTTTTATAGATCAACTATTCATCTAATATGTGTATGAGCACATTTTTGGTTATAACACATAACCAAAATGAGGCACGTAATAAAATCGGTTAAGAATTTTATAGTTAAAATTATTCAATCGGTTTTCGAATTTGACTTTCAAACTTTTGAGTATTACAAAGTACAACCTCTTCTGTATAAATTGGAGCCAGCGATTTTATATCAGTAATCCAATAATTTCTAGCATATTTTATTATCGAGATATTCGCGTTTGAAAAGTAAAGAATTCTTTTTTTTAATCGTTTTGAGCTAAAATCCTCTCCGCGAAACAGCTTATAGACAGCTTAAAGACTTTGTGCAGAGATTTCCAGTTAATTTTCTAGAACATTCCATATTGGAGACATTCGTGTTTGAAAATGTATCCATTGTAAGCCTTTGGCGTTATTCTCGCTAACCTATGGAAGATATTTTGATGTTCAAAAGAATAAAAAATATCAGTTCAACCCCGAATATCTCAAATGCGGTTCGTGCTAGTTCAACTTTTATTGAAAATCTAGACCACAATATGTAAGAATAATTAAGCTGTTTCTCGAGAGGATTTCATTGTTGAACATTTTTATAGGTGGGACTTCAAATTAGAGTTGTATTTTTCATGAACGATCAGTTTATTTAAACACTACACTCCTTTGTCACGGCAAAAAATATCACCCCTGACATACTGCTGACTCTCCCTTTAGAAAATTGCTGACATCTGCATACAATTTTTCATAATGTCTCCAATGACACAGCAGTTGGTCAGCGGTTGTTTAAACAAATTGTTGCCCATCTATACTGGTGGGCACTGTTCTCCAACTGCTAACGTGTCATTGGGGACATTTGAAAAAATTGTATAAAGATACCCCCAATTTTATAAACGGAGAGTCAGAAGTATGTTAGCGGTGATTTTATTTTTCCAACTGGAATGAACTCTATCAGGAATGTAAAAGTCAATACACAGTATGATTCCTTATGGTATTGTGTTCTGTATGATATAAGAAGTTAAAAATCTGCGAGTATGTACATTAGACCGGACTTTTTTGTATGGCAAAAAAGTTTTTCTTCTCATTTTAAAAGTTCGAACAAATTTTTTTTATCTCCTAGGCCTAAAACTTTTGTGATACATATTTGAGAACAAACGGCTTAAACTAACCCGTGGCACCCGACGACCAAAGCTTTGGATTTTTGAAGTTTTAAAAAAAAAATTTCAATGTTCAAAATTTTTTTACAAAAAATCTCAAAATTTCTTTCCCTTGACTAGAAATGGGCATGTGAATGACTTTTGACTCACTTTCACTCACGCTCACGACAGGAATTTTCTCACACTCACGTTGAATCACACTCACGAAACTCTTATGATACAAACAAAGTTAAAAGCTTTAAAAATATTTTGAGTACGTTTATTCTAGCTCGAGGTCATTATTTTCTTTACTGATTAAAATTATGCTATTCTCATAGAATAATTTTCAAGAAAATTATTTTTCTGTTTTAAATTTATTTATGTTGGTCATTTTTTGCAAGACTTAATCGACACGTGTTTCGGGATTTGTCAGATCCCATTGTCAAGATTATATAGCAAAAAAAAAACCTATACTACAAGTAGCAAAGGGTCTTTAATGACAATCGTTAATGATCAAACTACTTGTAGAATAGGGTTTTTATTTTTGCTAAATAATCTTGACAATGGAATCTGACAAATCCCGAAACACGTGACGATTAAGTCTTGCAAAAAATTACTAACATAAAATTTAAAACAGAAAAATTATTTTCTTGAAAATTATTCTATAAGAATATCATAGTTTTAATTAGTAAACCAGTTGGAAAATGTGTCACTGAGCAAATTTTTACAGTGATTCCTTGAGGAATTGTCGTCAGGTTCTGACAAATCGTAGATAATACTTGATGACTCTAAGTCGTCTAAAAGGAAATGTCTTCAGAATATTTCAACAATTTTCAAAATATAGTTTGGAACAAGTAGTTAGGTGTGGGACTTATAAACTGGAGGTTCCAGGTTCAAATCCAGTTGGGACTAAAAAAGGTGAAATATTTTTTATAAAAATTTGAAAAAGATAATTTATAAAGGAAAATGGATAAAAGTAAAAACTAAAGGAAATTTTTTTGTATTCTCGCATGATCTTCGTCAGACATTTCCCCAAAGAAGCCTTTGGTGACATGTTCCCAGAAGGTCAGCCCTGACCACTGCTGACTTTGAGTGAGGACATTTTGAAAATTTGTATGAAACAGTCCTCAACCCAGTATATAGAGATGTCTCGTGGATGTCAGCAGTGACTCTGGCATGTCAACGCTCCGTTACTGAGGATGGCTCGAGGACGTTGCCAACTGGGAAAGGAAATAATGACCTCGAGCTAGAATAAACCTACTCAAAATATAATATTCTAGAGGTCGAATAAAATAATTTTTATTTTTTAATAAAAATTAATCAGTATTTGAGTTATAAAAATTTAAAAAAAATGTTAGCAAAATTAGAAGTTTTGTCAATTTTTTTGCTATTTTCGGGTTTAGCCAAAGTTTGGCCAAATTTTACATTTTTGTTTGCTTTTTTGGGGAAGAAAGGAAACATGAAGAGAAAACAAATCCCGTTAGAAATGACTCACGCACACTCACTCATGTAAAAATCTTACTCACGCACACTCACTTATTAATATTTTTTCACCCACAATCACATAATAAAATTGTGTTCAGTCACACACACACGTGATCTGCTCATGTGCCCATCTCTACCCTTGAACCTTTAATGTAGCTTGAGACAATCTTTCGTTTTTACTTAATTTAAGACAAATCTGATCATTTTAACACGTAGCGCCATTCGATAAAAGTTTTGGATTTTTTTGAAAATTTCCACAAAAATTTTGGATTTATGAAAAATGAAAAATAATGAATACGAATATCAAAAAATTTCTGAAATATCGCCATTTGAAATTTGTCAAACACCTTTTTAAAAAAGCCTTCCTAAGTTTTTTTAAAAAATTTTAAAATTCATTTCCCTTGACTGTTTCATAGAACTTGAGACAAAATTTCATTTAAACTTTATTAAAGCTAAATCAGACCACTTTAACCCATGTCGCCCTTTGATAAAAATTTAGAGTTTTTGGTGAAAGTTTTCTGAAAACCCAAAATTTTGACAGACACGGGTTAAAATTGTCGTATTTGACCCTATTTTTTTTTTTTAATTTCTTGACCATACACTCAAAATTTTTTGTAGGCAAAAACAAATTAAAACCATATTTAAAACAAGTGATAAAACATTTGAAAACCATCCCAGTAATTATTCATTTGTTTTAACAAATATCAACATTAATTTTTTACTGTTAATAAAATTTTCTAAAATAAATAATATTAAACATTAAAAAATAACGTCACTTTCATTTTTTTTACCAACAAATTCGAAAAAAATAACCTACGAAAACATTACGAATTAATGATTGTTTTGTTATTTTTACCAACAAACTAAAAAATAATTATCTACGAAAACATTAAAACTTAATGATTTCGTAGGTTATTTTTACAATTTTTCTATTGAATTTTATTTTAAAATTTTTTTAAATAAGGTTTTGGGGAATTGATCCCGCAATCAACTACATTCTGGCCAGACACTCTACCCATCATGCCAAGTCACTTGATACAAACATGTTTTTATATTTCTACAAATAATTGTTTTAATTTTTTGTCTACAAAAAAATAACCAACACAAGTAGGGAAAAAACTAATGACTTCTTTTAAAAAAATGCCAACAATTTGAAAAAACAAAATAACGTGCTCAAATCATTAAAAAATAAAGAATAATCACTTATTTTTACTTACAGAACAAAAATTAATGACTTTAAAAATTGAATGCTAATGAAAGTCTTTATTTTTTATGTTGTTGTTTTTGGAACAAAGAAGAGAAATAGTCATTTTATAAAACTGAACATTGAACAAATGATTTTTCTTTTTAAAACGACAAAACGTAAAACTTTTTAAATAAACAACAAACAGTTAATGACATAATTTTTTGAGTTAAGGAAAAAACTTTAATTTTTTTGCATATTTTAAAAATTTTGAAACCCGTTTGATTGATATTAAAAAGTTTTTGATAGTCGTAATCCGCACATCAAAATTAATATATATGGTTTTTTGAAGACATTTTTTTAATTTTTAAAATTTTTTTTAGTCTAGTTTGAAAAACAGAATTTGATGAAAAATGCCACTCTGATGTACATTCCTAAACTACAATTATACTTGAAAAATATGAACCTTTTAGTATGGTAGAAATAGCACCTAGTATACCACAGTTGACCTCGCCTAAATGAAACCCAAAACAAATATATTACCAACTAACTAAGAACGTTGACGTAAAACGTCAGCAGCCACTTACAACCTAACCTAACCTAACCTAACCTAACCTAACCTAACCTAACCTAACCTAACCTAACCTAACCTAACCTAACCTAACCTAACCTAACCTAACCTAACCTAACCTAACCTAACCTAACCTAACCTAACTAAGAACGGCAAAAAATTAAAGGGAGTTGAAAATGGGGAAGATGGCCCGGAATTTTCCTTCCACTTCCTTTTATGTGGTGTTGCTGCAAAACTCAGTACTTAGCGCCTGAATATCAACATCCTGTAGGAATGTTGATAATTTTTTTAGTTTGTAGTTCTCAAGCTCACAACTAAGCTTGACGAAAATATTTAAATGTCTGAAAATATAACTTAGGCCACTGTTCGGTCTTTCACAGCTTTTCAAATAACATGAAATTTTCCGAATTATTCGCGAAACATTCGCATTCGTTTTACTTTTACCAAACATTATGTGAAACAAAACTAGTAAAAATATTCGAAAGTTAAATCTCAAACACGAAAAAAAAATTCGGAAATTTTAATTTTAACATTTTTTTATGTGAATTACTTTTTCGGAACAGTGACATAATATAGACTCTACTGTACCTCTTAAATAAGTATATACGCATATTAGCAACATCATTTACGTTACATATATCATTGAAAATGTTTGAAAAATACACATTTCAGTGTGTTGTTTCAAAGGGTCATCTACAATAGTAATTTTTTTAGACACTTTGTAAACATTTTAGCAACTTTTTTATAGTCTGCACAGAAAAAAAATTAAAAAAAAATTTAGTAACTTTTTATTAAAAAACTATTGATTAAAAAATTACTCAATTTTGCACCAATAAAAGATTTGATAGTATTGAGTAAAATTTTAGTAAAAATGTATTAAATGTTTACCAATAAATTTTAGAAAATTTTTAATCGACACAGTTAAATATTAGCTTAATTTTTTTTTAAACTTTATTAAGTAATTTTTTAGTTGTGTCAAGTAAAAAATTACTCAAAACCCATTAATTATATTTTTTAAAATTTCTTAAAGATGATTAACAAACTTTCACATACATATACAAAAAAACTATAAACACAATGAGAATTTTAAAAAATAAAACGTATTTACTTCTTATTTAAAAATTTGAGTTAAGTTTTAATTGTGTTAATCAAAAAAATGACTCAAAATTTATTTTTAAACTTAAACAAGGTTGTTACTCAAATTTTCTTTCAAAAATTTTTTTCTGTGTAGGCTGTTTTTTTTGCGGATTTGCATAGTAGCTGAAAAGTCTTTTTATAAATACACAAGTGTAGTTAGAGTTACGAAAAACGGCCGGTTAAAGTTTGTTTTAGTTAGTATTTAGCAGTGACCGGCAGTTAGACCGTCAGAACATCTCTTTAGTTAGTGGCATTGCCTTTGGTTGTTTGGGTCAGCAAATAATTCGTAAATTTATTCACCCGCTTTAACAACTTAAATTTTTTGTTTGTTATCGCTTTTTTGGTTGTTGTAGTTGTTTTGTCAGATTTTGTTTTTGTAGTTTTCAAGAGTTTGTTATTTTTTTTTGTACGCTACACTAGGGGAGTGATAGTTATGGGTTGTAGATGATGTTGGCAACTACCCGAAATTTTTTGAGATTCCACAAGGGTCCTGAAAAAATTTCCACTCATATAAATCGAAAAAAATCAGCAAAATGTAAAAAAAAGTGAACAAAATCTTCAAAATTTGTGAAAATCAGAAAATTATAGTCGGTCAAGACCTACCATTTAATGCCCTAAACCAGTTAAACACTAAAAAGTCTTTTTAAAAATTTGAGTAAATAGCTTAATAATGCATGCGAAAATTCTATACAACCAGCAAAATGTATCACTTAAAAAAATAAATTTCAATCAATCATTTAAACGTTTAAGAACATTCTTTTAAAAAAGAAGAATCCGGCAATTGTAGTAAAAATAACTGTATATAAACAGTTGTTTTTACTGTATTAGTTACCGTTTTTGTAGTTGTTTTTACTATATTTTGTAGTTGTTAATCAATAGTTAAAATTAACAATCAGTTTTTTTTTACCGTAATGTGTTGAAATCTCCTTTACAGTGACAAAATGTTGTCAAAACAACTGTCATTTATAGTACTTAGATTTTACCGATATAATTTTTTGAGTTTTGTTATAGTCATTTGAGCCAATTTGAAAGGCGATATTTGTAAGGGGGCTAGAGCAAAACATGCGATGATTTTTTCCAATTTCAATAGACATTGTCCTTGTGTCAAAGGACCTTTTATTACAAATTTCAGATGAAATCGACTTAAAAATTGTGATTTTGAGTCGTTCGGTATAAATGAAAGTTAGACTATATTTCGGGTAGTTACAAACTTTAGCACAAAGTCATTATATCATGTGGGGTACCATAAGAAAATTTCGGAAAAATGTAAAATATAAAAATATCGTAAAAATTTTAAAATATTAAAAAATTCAGAAATTTAACTTAATTGAAAAATTTATAAAAAAAAATTAGGAGAATTTTGTTAAAATAAGAATCACTTCCAAAGAAGCTGGGAAAAAATCAGAAAATTTTGAGTTATTGCTAACTGATTACACTGTTCGAAAACAAAAAGGATCCAGTGAAATACCAAACTGATTCGTACATATTTTTCTCTCCTGATTCCAAATCTGTCATCCAAATTTTTCTAGTACGTTTCGTTTTTGAGATATTCGTTGTTAAAACGTCAAAACTGCAATAATTTAGCTCTTTTGAGGGTCCACTGTTACACACAGAAAAAGAGTTGTGCCAGCCAAATTTAGAGCCAACTGAATGGTTTGATTGCAAGATCCGTAATTTTGGGTTTGGATTACCAAAATTTATTTGAACTAACAGAAGTTAAGTTGTTATAAACAAATTTCGGTAATCGCAACTGAAAATATCGGTTATTGCAATCGAACCATGTAGTTGGCTCTTAATTCGGCTGGCACAACTTAACTGTTTTCTCTATGCTATCAAAATAAAGGACTTGATTTGATACAAAATAGACCTCTTGATTCCAAAACTGCAATCCAAATTTTCTAGCATGCTCCGTTTTCGAGATATTCTCGTTCGAGATTTTCGCGTGAAAAAATTTTCAAACGCGAATATCTCGAAAACGGAACATGCTAGAAAAATTTGGATTGCAGTTTTGGAATCAGGAGAACCATTTTATATTAAATCAAATCTTTTTTTTTGGAAATATAACATTGGACCACAAAATGTGCTAAATTAATTGTTGTTTGATGGCAGATTTGGAATCAGGAGAGCAAAATCTACAAGAATCAGTTTAATATTTTATTAGGAGATTGTTTTTTTTGTCGAACAGTGTAACTATTTCGCAATAATTCGAAATCAGGATCAGCTAGGATTTTTGTGTTAACGATTTTTAAAATTACTAGAAAAAGTCTCGTAATCCCATTTTACCAAGTTTTCCTTGTTTTTTAACAAAAAATTTTCGTTCGAAATTTCCTTTTTTTTGTAATTTTACAATTTTTTTTGTAATTTTACAAGTTTCCAAGGTTTTTTCACAAAAAAAAAATCTAGTAAATTCACGAGATTTCCTTATAAGTTTTATTACTCCAAAAATGTCGTAAATTGGCAATTTTATTTGTAAAAATCTTGTAAAATGAGGAGGTCTATAACTAAACGCACCAATTCCACTTTAACAGTTTTTTAGATAAACGCATAAATGTAAACAATGCCAGTACTGAGTATGAGTGTAAGTACTGAGCATTGGGATGTTTCATAATTAAAGCCAGAACTGAACTGCTGTGCAAATATTGAGCTTTGGGATGTTTTTTAGTAAATGTTACATAGATTTAAATGCGTAGAATTGTATTCAGTCAAAAAAACAAAAAACTCAAGAAGTGGAATTGGCGCGTTTTGTTATGGACCTCCTCAAATTACAAAAAAGTTTGTAATTTTTACTAGTAATTCTCGTTAAATAAGAGGTAGCAAAAAATCAAGTAAAAACAAGAAATCTCCTTGTGAGTTTTATCGAGTAAAAAAATTTGTAAATTTACAATTTTATTGGTAAAAAGCTTGTAAAATTACAAGGAATTGTTGTCAAATAGAAGGAAGCAAAAAAAGTTACAAACTTTTCCTGTCGTTTTACAAGGCTGTTTTTGAGTGCAGCAGCCGAATTAAAGCATTTTGTATTTTTAGGTTATGTTGAATGTCCCAAAATTTTCGAGGTCTCCGTAGATTTTCATTCATAACTTTTGAGCCACTGAACTCAAATGCAATACCAAACTTCTCGGGGCAACAACAAGTAAATATGTTAAGTTTCAGTCATATCTGTATAATATTTTGGCCGTGCTCGCCACACAAACAGACAGACAGACAGACATACATCGCTAGAATGCCTTAAAATCGATCACTGATCAAGAATATATATACAGAAATTTTCAATTGTTTTACAAAGGTTAGTTTCTGAAATACAATTGATTATTTCTGAAAAGCAATTGATAATTTCTGAAACACATTTGATTGATTACACAGGGCAACCCTTTTTTTTCCCCCGGGTTCTGATGGCTAATTTTGGGTATTAGGGGAACGCTGATTTCAAATCTGGCTACTGGTTTTTTGGGTCAGCTATAGTTTTTGAGATATAGCCTAAGGAAACTTTGAAAATAGGCTGTTTTTGGAATGTTTGTGAGTCGATATTAACCAACACTAGTCTTACGTCCAAAAAGTGAATGACGATTTTAGATATGTTGGATATGCTGATTCCAAAAATGCTCTTACTTTTGTTAAGTCATCTTTAGTTTTTGAGATATCGCTAAAATAAAATTTTTAAATTTATGCCCTCTTTAATTTTGTCTGAATATTTATGCCCTTTTTAATAACTCGAAAACTAAAGCTGTCAGAAAAAAGCTAATACCAGTTTTGGAATCCTGGCATCGTGTTTAAAACTGAGGCACTAAAATTTTTTTTGGAAATTATAGCCAAGCAAAATTGGTAAAAAAAAACGCACTTTTTCGACTCTTTAACCGCGAACGCGAGCTGATGATCAGGCAAATTGAAAAAGTTAAAATTTTGTCAACCTGTGTTATTTCTGAAATACAATCGATTATTTCTGAAATACAATTGATAACTTCTGAAGTACAGTTGATATTTCCTAAAATATAAATTTCTGAAATACAATTGATAATTTCTGAAATACAATCGATAATATCTGAAATACAATCGATAATTCTGAATTACAATTGATAGTTTCTGAAATACAATTGATAATTTCTGAAATACAATTGATAATTCTGAAATACAATTGATTATTTCTGAAATACATTTGATAAGTTCTAAAATACAATCGATAACTTCTGAAATACAATTGATTATTTCTAAAATACAATTGATGATTTCTGCAAATATCAAAAACAAAGAGAATATGCAATTGTCTTCTTCTAATTCTCAATGAGGCTAGAGTTAAATATATATTATTATTTTTGTTTGGACATAAGAGATTTGTCATTTAAATTTCTTATGCTACGTTCAGTATAGGGTTTTTATATTAGCTAAAAAGTCTTGACAATGAAATCTGAAAAATACCGTAAAAGGTGTCGCCTAAATCTTACAAAAATGACCAAAATAAATTTAAAAAGGAAAAATTATTTCTTGGAAATTATTCTATGAGAATATCATAATTTTAATTAGTCAAGGATAAATGACCTCGAGCTAGGATAAACCTACTTAAAAAAACTATTGTAAAGGTCAAGTTAAACAACTTTTTTTTTTTTTTTATTTTTTCTGTAAGTACAGATCGAGCACGGGCTCTAATTATATTTGTTAAAAGGGTTCAAGTTGAAAAAATGCAGAAGAAAAATTGAATTTATAAAAATTATAGACATTTCTGGTATTTCCTTTACCGGTTTCAAACACCCCAGTTAGTGTCATCATCAGTAGGATTTTAAATGTCGGTTTGTCTTGTTAATGAAAACTGTTTTTTAAATATGTGAATATTTATAGTTTCTACAGAATAAATTTTGACAGTTTCCAACACTACAATTCTATTTTTAGCAATCTCAACCTCACTTCATACTTTCTTTCAACTTTTTTGTCTCTTACATTATTTCGCAAGGGTTACCAACATGATCTGGAATTGCAGACACAAATGAAGGAATTTGCATTTTCTGTTTCAGAGGCGTGCCTAATGGCGACATATTTTGTCAGTAATTTTATTTGATTTTTTCTGTAAGTACAGATCGAGCACGGGCTCTAATTATATTTTTATTGAAAAATAATCAGAATTCTGAAAAAATGCTAGAGGTATTTTTAATTCGGCACAGCCGTCTATATCATTCTTACTATAATTTTTTTAGTTGCTACTTGTATTTACTTATTTTTTGGTATGCTATATTCCATGGAACAGTCAAACGGTTAAAAAAATGCTTTACAAGCATTTTCAACATTCTTAAACATTGTAATATCCC
The DNA here is from genome assembly GCA_963921195.1 of Pegoplata infirma. Taxonomy (NCBI): domain Eukaryota; kingdom Metazoa; phylum Arthropoda; class Insecta; order Diptera; family Anthomyiidae; genus Pegoplata; species Pegoplata infirma. The sequence continues at coordinate 183,492,751 of OY992539.1, forward strand.
CTTTTAAATAGTTAAGTACTCGTCGTACTACAAATACAAATGTATGTAGTAGTAGTGTTTTTCATAACGTGTTGTTTGCTGTTGCTGTTTGTTGCTGTTGTTAAGTGTGTGTAAAATGTTTGTTGTTAATATTATTACTATTGTTGTTGCCTGGCTTTGCTGCTGCTGTTGTTGTTGTTGCTACTTTTGTTGCTGTTAACATTGAGTACATGAATATTGTGCAATTTTCTGTTTATATTTTTTTGTAATGTTTTTTTTTTTTTTTTTTACTTCTTTTTTCACTGATTTAGTATTCTTTTCCTGTAGTATGAACAGAAATTCATACCACTTAACCAAAAAAAAAAATAAAAATAAAAACAAAATAACTCATATTAAAGGTATGAACGTACAATTTTCCTTTATGCCAATTCATTTTGTAGTAAATTGAAAATTAAAATTTTTTAAAAGCATAATTTGTTTGTTTCCTTTGTTCTAATTTGCCGAGCAAAAAAAAATAAAACAAGTGAAACAGATTAAACAACATGTACAGTAGGGTGGAGCAAATTTAGCTTTTTTTTTAATTTTGAAAAAGTCGGGATCAGGAAAGTTGCGTTTTAGGGTCGATATTAACACACACAAATATTGACCATGTAGGACAATGGCTTTGTGTCCATTTTTTGACTTGAAAATCGGAAAGTTCCGAACAAAGTGAAAAAATTTAATTTTTGAACTTTTTTTTTTCTTAAAATATTAGTTTACTAGCTTACCATCCCGGTACTTCGTTACCGGTTGTATTGAATACCGGATAATATAAGGATCAGGATTACTCTATCGATTTAAAAAAAAAATCCTCTACATAGTTTTTGTTTTATTTACTTGTGGACGTTTAAGTCTTTCATAAAATAATATTTTAATGAATAATTTAAATAATATAATCATCATGCTCGTTTCAGTGAAAAAATATATTGACAATTTTCGAGCCCTTATATCGGGTTTTAAGATTTTGAGTGAATAAATATTTCAGTAAAAAAAATGGAATAAAAATAAGTTTGAGTGGAAAAACATATAGAGAGAACAAATATGGAGTCAAAAAAGTTAAATACGTAAAATTTAAGTAAAAAGTATCATTCCATATTGTTCCCAGATCTATTCCACTTCGTTCCCCGTTCTATTCCATTTCACTTCCAACTCCATCTCCTTTCGTTCCATGTAAGTTTCATTCCTCTCCGTATAATATGCGTTAAAAAAATAAAAAGTTCTATTGCCTTTATATTGTAGATATGAAAAGTACCTTTTTACACCACTGTTACCAGGTACCCCTTTTTACCCTAAAATTTTAAAATATGTCCTTGTCTTGGGTGTTATTTCTGCGGCTTTTAGTTCAATAGTTAGATATCTCAAAATAACCATTTGCCCCCTTTCCCCGTAATATTATATTTTCCAAAAACTGTTTTTTTGTGCTAGGTGATCGTTTATTTAAAACATCAAGTTTCTGAACCATTATTTCAAGAAATATAAGAATAACCAAATTTGCACTTTTTATCACCTTTACGATCGGTCGCGACCCTTAGAAACAGAATTTCCAAAAATAACTTTTTAAAGCATTCAAAATTTCATTGCCTAGGATAGTTACTTCATGAAATATAAAAAGTATCAAAAAACACTTTTTTACAGCTCTAGAAACAGAATTTTTTGAAAATACTTTAGCAGAATGTTTTTTTTCACCGAAGTCCCCTACATTCCAAAATTCAAGCTTCAACGGTCATTATTATAGGAACAAAAAAAAGTACCAAAAGTACACTTTCTTACCCCCGTTAGAAACGAAATTTCAAAAAAGTACCTCTTTCAGAAGGTTTTTTTCTTCACCAAAAAATCCTACATTCCTTTTTATAAAAGGTTCTTTTTAAAAAAGGTACTTTTTATAAAAGGTACTTTTTCTAAAAGGTACTTTTTATAAAAGGTACTTTTTATAAAAGGCACTTTTTATAAAAGGTACTTTTTATAAAAGGTACTTTTTATAAAGGTACTTTGTATAAAAGGTACTTTTTATAAAAGGTACTTTTTATAAAAGGTACTTTTTATAAAAGGTACTTTTTATAAAAGGTACTTTTTATAAAAGGTACTTTTTATAAAAGGTACTTTTTATGAAAGGTACTTTTTATAAAAGGTACTCTTTATAAAAGGTACTTTTTATAAAAGGTACTTTTTATAAAAGGTACTTTTTATAAAAGGTACTTTTTATAAAAGGTACTTTTTATAAAAGGTACTTTTTATAAAAGGTACTTTTTATAAAAGGTAATTTTTATAAAAGGTACTTTTTATAAAAGGTACTTTTTATAAAAGGTACTTTTTATAACAGGTACTTTTTATAAAAGGGACTTTTTATAAAAGGGACTTTTTATAAAAGGTACTTTTTATAAAAGGTACTTTTTATAAAAGGTACTTTTTATAAAAGGTACTTTTTATAAAAGGTACTTTTTATAAAAGGTACTTTTTATAAAAGGTACTTTTTATAAAAGGTACTTTTTATAAAAGGTACTTTTTATAAAAGGTACTTTTTTTAAAAGGTACTTTTTATAAAAGGTACTTTTTATAAAAGGTACTTTTTATAAAAGGTACTTTTTATAAAAGGTACTTTTTATAAAAGGTACTTTTTATAAAAGGTACTTTTTATAAAAGGTACTTTTTATAAAAGGTACTTTTTATAAAAGGTACTTTTTATAAAAGGTACTTTTTATAAAAGGTACTTTTTATAAAAGGTACTTTTTATAAAAGGTACTTTTTATAAAAGGTACTTTTTATAAAAGGTACTTTTTATAAAAGGTACTTTTTATAAAAGGTACTTTTTATAAAAGGTACTTTTTATAAAAGGTACTTTTTATAAAAGGTACTTTTTATAAAAGGTACTTTTTATAAAAGGTACTTTTTATAAAAGGTACTTTTTATAAAAGGTACTTTTTATAAAAGGTACTTTTTATAAAAGGTACTTTTTATAAAGGGTACTTTTTATAAAAGGTACTTTTTATAAAAGGTACTTTTTATAAAAGGTACTTTTTATAAAAGGTACTTTTTTACCCTTTTTACCCCCGTTGAATCAACATTGGCAAAAACCCAGCCTTATTGAATCTTTTTTCCGGAAGGTGAACCTACATTACAAATTTCAAGTTTCTAGTACCATTATTTAAGTAAATGTAAAAGGTACCAAAAGTACTGTTTTTTACCCTTTTTACCCCCTTTGAATCATCATTGGCAAAAATCCAGCCTAAATGGATCTTTATTCCGAGAGGTGAACATACAGTCCAATTTTCAAGTCTCTATGACTATTATTTCAGGAGATATAAAAAGTACCAAAAGTACACTTTTTTACCCATTTTATCCCCGTAGAATCAACATTGGCAAAAACCCAGCCTTAGTGATTTTTTTTCCGGGAGATAAACCTACATTGCAAATTTCAAGTTTCTAATACCATTATTTAAGGAAATAAAAAAGGTACCAAGAGTACACTTTTTTACCCTTTTTACCCCCTTAGAATCATCATTGGCGAAAATCCAGCCTTAGTGAATCTATATTCCGGGAGGTGAACATACAGTCCAAATTTCAAGTCTCTATGACCATTATTTCATGAGATATAAAAAGTACCAAAAGTACAGTTTTTTACCCTTTTTACCCCCTTAGAATCAACACTGGCAAAAATCTGGACTTAGTGTATCTATGTTCCGGGAGGTGAACATACAGTCCAAATTTCAAGTCTCTGTGACAATTATTTAAGAAAATGTAAAAGGTACCAAAAGTACAGTTTTTTACCCTTTTTACCCCCTTAGAGTCAACATTGGCAATAGTCCAGCCTTACAGGATCTACATTCCGGGAGGTGAACATACAGTACAAATTTCAAGTCTCTATGACCATTATTTCATGAGATATAAAAAGTACCAAAAGTACAGTTTTTTACCCTTTTCACCCCCTTAGAATCAACACTGGCAAAAATCCAGCCTTAGTGGATCTATATTCCGGGAGGTGAACCTACAGTCCAAATTTCAAGTCTCTAGCTTCAGCGGTTTGGGCTGGGCGATGATGAGTCAGTCAGTCAGTCAGTCAGTCAGTCAGTCAGTCACGTTACTCTTTTATATATATAGATAGATATTCGGAAATTACTGAAAAGGTGTTTTTATGGTAAAAAAATGTTTTTCTTCAGAAATAAATAATTTTTTAATTAATTTAAAATTGCATTATAGGCCAAATTAAATAAAACGATATTTAAAAATATACATATTCTCAACACTGATGTATGTAGCGTTATATTTTCAGAAAAAAACTAATTAAAAATATTTTTTTTTGCAAAACAAGAAATAATAAATTTTTCAGACCAAACAAGTAGAAAAGTTAAATTAGACTTGGCCGAATCTATCAATACCCTCCACAATGCCCCAAAAAGGGAAATTTTCTAACGTAAAAAAATTGAATTTTTGATTAGAAATATTTTATTTTTTGTAAAAAAAAATTTTTTAAGTAATTTTTGAAAAAAAAAAAATTTACAAAATTTTTTTTGAGTGTAAAATTTTTTTCGAGTGTATTTTTATTAGTGTAAAAATATTTTTAAGTGACAAAAATACGTTGTAAAATATTTTTGTGACTTATCAATGTTTTTAAAACATGTTTAACGGGTTTTCAACACATGAATTTAAGGTGACACTAATCTGAAATTCACGGTTTTGCTAATAACTTTTGAACCAATGCACGGTGGTCAATTCCGGCCAAAAATCATTTAATTTTTTTATAAAATCTTTATGAAATTGTGATGCTATATTATAGCTAATACTTCAAAACATACAACTTAAATCTTTTTTTGGGCCTTGTAACACTAAATTATTGTCCATAGTGGTGCAAAGTTGAGTATTTTTTGCTTCTCATTTCAGCTTTTTATAAAATGTATATTTTACTTTTCAATAAAAGTTGGCTATGCATTTTTCTTCACATTATTTTTGTAAGTTCGCACATGGATTTTTAATTCCTATAGTAAATAATCATTCCATGTGGTTTTTGCAGATTTTGTGTGCGTTTTTGTCTTAAAGTGATGTGTATGAAAATTAGATAAAAATTAAAAAAAAAACTCTAAGAAAAAGCCTTAATGTTAGCAATTTTTAAACAGCTAAAAAAATAAATACGTAATATTATTTGATTCTGTTTTTTCATTTGAAAGAAAGAACATTTTAGTATTTTTAAAAAACACAAAATTTGGTCAACTAGAATTTTCAGGGTTGCCAGTTAATCGTGTGTTTTTTTTTTAAAGGGGAAAATTGGCTGCATTTTTACAGCAAAAACTACTAAGTTTTTGATTTGATGATTTTTTTTTTGGATTTGTTGATAATTAAATTTTCAAGCACTTAACGTGGCCATTTTTTTGGAAAAAATGATTTTTGTTGAAGATATGCTAACGTAAACTTAAAAAATAGAAAAATTTCAATTTCTTCTTTCATTCAAGTATTAATTATGTAGGTAAAATTTTAAAAAATTGTCACAATAAGTATTAGAAAATTAAATAATCTACAAATTAAAAAAAAAGAATGTCATAAAAATCGGTTCAGCAGTTTTTGCTGTACACCTGCGGCCATTTTGTTCTTTAAAAAATAGCATCCCACAATTAACTGGAAACCCTGGAAATTCTTTGTCTTTTAAAATATCACGATTGTTAATATTTTAAATAAAAAATAGAATTAAAAAGTATTGCGTATCTATTTTTTTAAAAAATTGCTAACACTAAGGCTGTTTCTTTTAGTTCCAACCCCCACCTTAAATAGTTTGATACATTTGACACGTCCATGCTTAGTTGGCCAACCACTATATTTGTATGTCCAACGTTTTGAAAAGAGATCAGATATATTATTTTTAATTCGGATATTAAATAATTGCTGTTTATATACAGACATGTTTGATACATTTGGGACGTAAATGATTATTTGGCCAACCACTGTATTTGTAGGTCCAACATTTGGGCAAGGTATCAGATATGTTATTCTTAATTCGAATATTAAATTTAAGCTATTTACACGCAGAAATAAAGGAGTTATTGATTTTTGACCGGAATTGACCACCGTGCAATGGACCAACTTGGCTGAAATTCAATACGAACTAGGCCAGGGGAACGACAAATATATATGCCAAGCCTCAGAATCCTCAAAAGTTAGAGTGTTTTTTATCCGTACACCCAGAATAATCCTACAGTAAAAAATACAGTAAAAGTGTTATAACTTTAACTTTACTACTTTTTTAGTAATTTACAGTATAAATTTAGTTTTACAGTATAAATTTAGTTATTTTTTGAGCTTGGAATTTACTGAATACTGATTTTTTTTACCGATTTTTTAATAATTTTTGTTAGTAATTTTTAAAAATTTGGAAACTTATTTTTCACACCTAAAAAGGTAAAATTTACATTTTTTAATATTTTTTTTTTAAACGCACATAGCAAATTTCCATTAAAAAAAAAAAAAACAAGTAAGAGTGTTAAATTCGGCTGTGCCAAATCTTTTATACCCTCCAACATGCAAAAAAATAAAAAAAAAATGCAGGGGCGTTTGTTTTTTTTTGGGGGGAGGGGGGTCGTGGTGATTGGGGGGGACAAATTTCCTCTGAAATATGTACTTAAAAATTCATTCCTATGTTTTTTGCACTAAAGAAATGCAATATTATCATAATTTAATTTTTTTTATTCTACGCCCATAAAAGGGGGGGGGGGCGGACCAAAAAAACGACACTTTCTAATTCTCAGGGTCCAAATGCAGGACTTTGATCTTCTTGTAGCATAAAAATATTGAATTTTTTAAACAAAAGGACAGAAAATCATGTAAAAAGTGATTTTTTTTTTCTGAGGTTGGTTTAGTTCTTCAAGAGGGAACTTTTTCCCCCAGGTCCGATTTTGCCCATTTCCGAACTTAACCTGCCTAGGACCACAAGACATATTCGTGCCAAACTTGAGGAGTCTAGCTCTTTTATTTTGGACTGTATCGTGTTAACTACAGACGGACGGACAGACGGACAGACGGACGGACATCGCTAGAATGTCTTAGAATCGATCACTGATCAATAATATATACACTTTATGGGGTCCCCGAACGATATTTCGATGCGTTACACACGGAATGACAAAGTGAGTATACCCCATACTGTAGTTGGAGGGTATAAAAATAAATGTATATATATTTTTTTTTTTAATTTCTAAGCTCAATTTAATTTCAAGCTCAATAATTATATTTTTTTGATCCAATTTTTTTATTAAAAAATTTGTCAAAATCGGTTTTGGATAGGTTTTCGCTTTAAAATTTGTTTACCGTTTTTTTATAACTGCGTTAGTAAAAATTGACTAACGCGTTGTAGGGCCCTTTAATACTAACAATTAGTAAAAACTGGCAACTTTTTAGTAAGGAATACTGTAGGATTTCTATGAGTGTAAATACACGAAAACCCCTTGCCGAAATTCAGTATTTTGCTCATGAACCACTGGACCGAATTTGCTGGATTGCAATACCAACCTGACCAGGAAAATGACCAACATATATGCCAAACTTCAGGAGCCTCCGTAAAGTTTTTCAAAAGTTAGCGTGTTTTCAACAGACAGACAGACGGACGGACATCGCTAGATCGTCTTAAAATCGATCAAGAATCATGAATATAATATATACTTTATGGGGTCCTAGACCAATATTTCGAGGTGTTTGTTATGACAAACTTCTATAACTAGAGTGGAGGGTATCAAAAACACTTTTTCAGTAGTTTCCGAATATTGACTAAAATTTTAAGCAAAAAAGTAAAAAAATATATGGGCAATTCCAAAAATTTTCGCCCCACTGTTCGGAAACATGCCTTTGGACGCCACTGAGAATTTGGCTCATAGATATCCACGTTTATATGAGATATGTTGCATTTTTGGATTTTCAAAATTTGCTGTAGTTTTCAAATTATCGCGGGTCAAAGTTCGACTTTTTTAGAAAAAGTCAGAAAAATACATGACGTTTAACGTGCTCTAACTTTTTAACTAGTAACCCGATTATCACAAGTAATGGCTCATATGAAAGCTTAATTCTTCTTCTTTTACGAAATATTTTCAAAAACATACGGTTTTTTTTAGAAGTGTTGCAAAAATTCAAAAACATTTTTTTTTTGCGAATATTTAAAAAAACACATCTTCGATTTTTTTCAAAAAAAGTTTGGTGATAAACAATACTGTTTTGTACAACATATCCAAAATTCAGAGTGGGATCCCAATGGGATCAAAAAATATTCTGGTTTTAGTACGAAGTTCTCAAATTTTACCTTAGAAAATTAAAATTTTATATTTCTTCAATATAAAAATTTAAATTTTCAAAGAAAATTATATTACTAAAATTTTGAAAAACATTCAAAACATTAGAAATTTAAATTTTCTAAGGGAAAAATGTGAGAACCTCGTACTTAAAACAGAATAGTTTTTGATCCCATGGAGATCCCACTCTGAATTTTGAATATGTTATACAAAACATTGTTATTTTTCACCAGAATTTTTTTAAAAAAAATCGAAGATGTGTTTTTTTAAATATTCGAAAAGAAAAAATGTTTTTGCATTTTTGCATCATTTCTGTAAAAAAAAACTGTGTTATTTTAGAAATATTTTCTAAAAGAAGATCCCCAGCTTTCACATGAGCCTAAATTTGTGAAAATCGGGTCATTGGTTAAAAAGTTACAGCACTCTAAACGTGATGTATTTTTCTTACTTTTGCTTAAAAAGTCAATCTTTGACCCGCCATATTTCGTTACATACACCAAATGTAAAAAAACGATATATGGTACATATATCATATTTATGAGGGCTATCTATGTGTCAAGGTTCAAATTAATCTGTGACACCATTTCCGAAAATGACTAAAATTTGAGCTAAATTTTCTGGAATGGCCCATATATTTTTCACTTTGTTCGGAACTTTCCGATTTTCAAGTCAAAAACGAAATCCATAGACATTGCCCTATAGGTCCAATATTTGTTTGTGTTAATATCGAACCTTAAAGGCAACTTTCCTGACCCCGATGTTTTCGAAATTCGAAAAAGCTAAATTAGCTCCACCCTAACGCACAGAAAGAAAAAAATATTTAGTTATGGATTTGCAGTTTGAAAAATCGAATTACTTTCTGGCTCCTTTGATAGTTTTTTTTTATTTTTTTTTTAAGACAACAATGAAAAAAAAACACAAGAACTTTCTATATAATTCGATTTTGCTACTACACTCAAAAAAAAACTTGTAAAATTACAAGAAAAACGTGAACCATTTTTTTGTTTGCTAAGTCCAATTTGACAAAAATTCCTAGTAATTTTACAAGATTTTTACTAATAATTTTGTAATTTTACAAGGTTTTTACCAATAAAATTGTAAATTTACAAATTTTTTGACACGATAAAATTTACAAAGAGGTTTCGTAATTTTACTAGATTTTTGCTACCTTCTATTTTACGAGAATTCCTAGTAATTTTACAAGCTTTTTTTCCAATAATTTTGTAATTTTACAAGCTTTTTAGCAATAAAATTATAAATTTACAGTTTTTTGGCTCAAGTAAAACTACAAGGAATTCTAGTGAATTTACTAGATTTTTCTTTGTAAAATTATCTTGAAAATTTGTAAAATTACAAAAAAAAAAAAAATTGTAAAAATACAAAAAAAATGTAAGTTTCGATTTGTTTAAAAACAAGGAAAATTGTCAAATATTGGTAGAATGGGATTACGAGACTTTTCCTAGTAATTTGACAAAGTTTTTTTTTTGTGTGCACTCCCACACAAAAGAACACTTTTTTTAAATGTGCTCCCACCGCTCTAATTGTCTCAAGGTTACCCCCAGAGTAGTTAAAAGTATAACCGGTAAAGATAGAGAGTACACACCAAAAAAAAAACCTTGTCAAATTACTAGGAAAAGTCTGTTAATCCCATTTTACTAATATTTGACAGTTTTACTTGTTTTTTAAAAAACAAATGTGGATCGAAATTAATTTTTTTTTGTAATTTTACAAATTTCCAAGATAATTTTACAAAAAAAATCTAGTTAATTCGTGAGAACTTCTTGTAATTTTTATTGCGCCAAAAAAAATTGTAAATTTACAATTTTATTGGTAAAAAGCTTGTAAAATTACAAAACTATTGGTAAAAAGCTTGAAAAATTACAAAATTATTGGTAAAAAGCTTGTTAAATTACTAGGAATTCTCGTAAAATAGGAGGTGTCAAAAAATCTAGTAAAATTACGAAACCTCTTTGTAAATTTACAATTTTATTGGTAAAAACCTTGTAAAATTACAAAATTAATGGTAAAAAGCTTGTAAAATTACTTGGAAATCTTGTCAAATAGGAGTTAGCAAAAAAATGCAAGTAACAAACTTTTCTTTAAATTTTACAAAGATTTGTTTTTAATGTAGGTATGTTCTGAAAAAAACTAAATTGAAACTTAAATTTGAGTTATCATCATATTTATTTATTTCTTTTAATTGCGTGTTTTTGTCGAATTGTGAAATCTTTTTTAATTTGTTTCATCACTAAATCTAAATGATTTTTCCATTTAAAAGTTTAATTAAGCATAAAAAACATATGAAATTTCCCTTAAGCAAATATTGTTAAACAAAAAGCATTTATTATTTGTTCAATTTGTCAAGTTGCTTTAAAATACCCAGTGGGAAAAAATCGCTTCCCATATTCACTATTTTCTTTAAAAACCCTACATTTTAATACCTTTTTCTACTGACTTGTCAGTTCTGACATTTAATAAAGTATTCAGATTTCACCAATTTGTTTTTTAAGTAGGGCGGTTCCGTATGCCAGCAATAGGTTTGGTTTCCGACTGGGCAGTTATAAATGTTTGTTAACAATAATACTAACAGCACCTGTCTATTTTGCATTTTTTTTGAAATGAAAAGTCTTCCTCTTAAAGATTAACGAGTGTGAAAGGTTTTTTTGTTTTTACATATATGATGAACATTGATGAATTATTAAAATAATAACAAAATAAACAAGCAAACAAAATAAATTCAACATGGCTGAATCCATGAATACTAGGCAGGGGCGAGAAATTCTTTTTCGCAAAATTCACTTTGGCGCTATGCGGAATTGCTAAAAACAGATGCAAAAACGATGTGGTTAAAATTTCAGGAAGATCGCACTTCATCTCCCGATCTCAATTCACGAATTTCGTATTTTTTGCATAAATGCTTTTAGAATCCTAGTGTTCCATATTTTCCAAGTGGGAAAGAAAACAATCGTTTTTTTTCAATTTTATTGTGATTATTTAAACATTATTGCAAAAAGTGGATTTTTGTATGAATAATTTTCCACCTCTGGTTTTTGGAGGTCAAAAATATCTAATCAGATTTGAGTTTTAGAGAATTGTTTTTCTTAAAAATGCTCTTTGGCTTAGAAAAGTTAAAAATTCAAAGCTGGATGAAGTGAGATCTTCCTAAAATTTTGACGACATCGTTTTGGTATATATTATTAAATTCGCGAAAAAGGCATTTCTCGCTCCGCCCTATTAAGACTAAATATCACAACAAATGATTTAGGTTACTTTTATTGCGGAAGGAAGGTGGTTCCAACGTGTCCTCCTCCACCACTCTGTGGTACAGGGTATATTGACTTTGTGATTATGTTTGTAACTACCCGAAATATTGGTTCTAGACCCACTTTCAAGCCTACCGATCGACTCAGAATAACTTTTTTAAGTCATTCCAGCGATGTCCGTCCTTCCGTCCGCCCATCTAAACGTTTTAAACACGATACAGGTCGCAATTATCAATCGATATGGCTGAAACAAACTTTGAAACTTAAGCTTCCTTTGGCCTAAGGACGAAGCATATTGAAATTAAAAACAAAAAAACCGGTCCATATTTAGTCCTAGCCCCCATACAAAGGTTCGCTTTAATTTTAACTCAAATGACTCTTATATCCGTATTTTATAAGATAATTTGCCAGGTAAACGTATTTTGTGTTAAATAATCACCATTCCGAATTTTAAAGGAATCGGACCGGTTCTTCTTGTAGCCTGCATACAAACCATCTTCCCGATATCCATATAAATCACCCAAATTTTATGAAAATAGCAAAAATTTTATTCAAATTTTGTTTCGGTCGGTTTGAACGTCGGACCTATTTTTCTGGAAACACTGGTGTAGGGTATTATATGATCGGTCTTGACCGACCGTAATTTTCTTACTTGTTTTTTTTTTGTTTTATTTATATTTTGGGAAAATAAATATTCGGCACATAGAGTTTAACACTGCTACTAAATACATCAAAACGTTTAACAAATTTTTTTTTTAAAATTATTTTTAATGTATACAAAAAATCGTGTTTGGTAGAAGTGAAGGGAACTTCTTGTACAAAAATTCTGTTTTAAAAATTTAATGTTTTACAAGTTTTTTTGAGATGCAAAGTTGTCAAATAAAAAAAATATTGTTTTACTTCTGTCATAAGATGGCAACGCAGTTTTATCAAATAAAAATAACCATAAACGATTTGATTGGCAACATTTAAAAATTACTCGTTACTTTTTGTCAGATTTAGGTAAAAAATTGATGGACTTGGGCAGAGAACTAATTTTGATAATTAATTTTATAATGATGTCATTTTGTTAAAATATGACAGATTAACAAAAGTACCGACTGATTTGGAATGGAATTTGAATTATTTTTTTGACAATTATGTACAAGATAAAAACGATTGTTGTAACAATAATAAATATTTTAAGAATTTGTAAAAGATTTTGACAAATATACACTGATACCTAACTGTACGGAAAGTGGAGAGTCGCTGGATCCCCTTCTAAACACAAATTTTCAAAGCAATTCCATGCCGCCATTTCAAGCTTACAAACGTTTTGGCACAAAAGCATCTGAAATTGCTTCGGAAAAATCTTTAGGCCCTATAAATCCATGGACCTGATGGTCAAGTCCCTGAAAGTATAATTTACACACAGCATGCATTAACTGGTCATATATTTCATTAAAATAAAGGGATACCAGAGTCGTCTTTATCATGAAGGCTGTGAAAAATTTCCAAACAGCTTGAAAGGATTTCAGACCAATAAGTCTGTCTTCTTTTTTTGTTAAAGGTAATGAAACGAATGATAGACTCATATTTGCGTAAAGTGAATGATCCGAGGTTGCTTTCGACAAGGCAACATGCATACAGCAAGGGTAGATCAACGGAAACACCTTTTCATGTGCTCGTTGGAAACATCGAGAGATCCTTTTCGGTAGAGGAGTACACTCTAAATAAAATGATTTCAGTTTCCTACTATAAATTGGGTAAATTTACACAAATTGCGTTATTTTACTTAAAATTATTGAAAATTTACCAAACTTATAGTAGCATTTTATTTGAATTTGTTGAAATTTACCCAATTTATACTAGGAAACTGGACTCATTTTAATAATGTCATCCCAGGCTCGATAATTGTGCCATTGTCTGGTCTAGAAGTGAAGCGTAGGATCGTTTTAATGGTGGAAAATCTGCTTACCAATAGGCGCATAACGTCTGATTTGGGAGCGTCCGTCATATCTCGATTTGTCAATAGGAGCACAACACAAGGAGGTGTTCTTTCGCAACTTCTTTGGAACCTGACACTGAATTTTATGCTGCTCTCTCTAGAAGAATATTGTCACATATGCAGAGGATATCGCGATAGCGGTAAAGGGAAAGCATCTGCCAAAATTGGGGGATATTTTTCAGAGTTCTCTGAAAGATCTATCTAAATGGGCAAGAGTCTGTGTTCTGGGATTTAATCTAAGTAAAACAGAGCTTGTCTTGCTTACAAGGAAAAATAAGACTCCTGCTTTTGATCCTATTTCTCTGGACGGCACTGAAAACACTTTTTCAGAATGACCCAAATATCTTGGAGCATTTCTCGATATTCAAGCGTAATATTGAGGAATGGGAGAGAAAAGCAATGATTGTTTTTTTCCTGTAAAAGGGCCATTGGAAAACGATGGAGTTTTAGCCCTGAAGTTGTTCATTGGATTTATGCAGCAGTGGTGCGTCCAATTCTACTATATGGAATCATTGTCTGGTTTCCTGCTTTTAGAGACAAAAGGAAACTATATCTTTATTACGAAGGTACAGAGAATCACGTGAATGTGCTCTTTGTACTACACCTAATGCTGCATTAGAAATCCTTCTTCTCCTGATAACATTGGACGTATTGGGTCGGCAGTATGCGGCTACGTCGGCAATTCGACTGAATAGCACACTGCAATGGCAGAAAAGCGATTGTGACCATAGCGCGATCTTGAAGAAAATGACAATACCACAAAATGTGGGCTGTGCTCCATCTATATGAGCCTTTTAACTACCACTTTACCACAATGATGCGGTGCAGTGAGTCTTGGATGAGGGGCATTCCAGGTAGCGGATTATCCATAAATTTTAATACGGATGGATCGAGGCTGCACGAACAAGTGGACTTTGGAGTCTATTCGGAAGGGCTTGTATTGATCGTGGCTCGCAGATTGCCATATCAATGCTGTGTTCACCAGGCAAAGATGGTAGCAATAAAGAAGGTGGCTGACTGGTTGAATTCCAATGTCTTGTCCACAACCGCAGTCAAAATCTAGTCTGACATTCAAGCCGCGGTCAAGTCCCTGGAGTCGATGTTTCTGAAAACAAGATCTGCCCTTAACTGCCGCACGTCTTTAAATGAGATGGCCAAGAAGTTTCACATACGACTCATTTAGGTCCCAGGGCACAGAGATATTTCAGGAATTTGCAAAGCCGATGAGTTTGCAAGACTGGGAACTACCTTACAGGTTCCAACAGAATTGGAATGTGTTGGTATGACTCTAGAAACTTGCAAGCAAAACCTACGGCTTTGTTCTGCGACAGAGACTAATCAAAGATGGGCAAATGGGTGGACGTGTCAGACAACACGACTGATTTGGCCTTCTCTTAATCTGGGGCGCACAAGTGAGCGGTGGTTTCTATAATCACCGGACACTGTCTTATAGGGAAGCACGCAGAGCGGTTAAATGTGCCGTCGAATGACTTTTGCCGAAGTTGCATGGATGAAGAGAAGTTGGTAACTATCGAACACTTTATTTGCAATTGCCCGGCACTTTCTGGTCAGAGACTTGCTTCACTGGGATCTAGGGATCTGTACGATCTTTCTGATTTGTCGGATGTCAAAATTCAATATCTAAGGAGTTTCATAAGAAGCTCAAACTGGTTTGACGACAGGGACTAGTAGGGAAACCTATTACGGTACCGTGGTATCACAATGCACCTCAGAGTCTACGTGTGTTGACGTAAAACGTCAGCAGCCACTTACAACGTAACCTAACCTATGTCATTCAAGATTTTCAACAAAATATTTTTATAAAGGACTTTATTCACATTATTTTTTCCAGATATGAAAAAAAAAAAAATAAAAATTAATGGAGATCCTCCACTTTCATTTGTCATCACCAGTGGCATTTTCGAACAATTATAAATATTTTAGAAATATTTTACAAAATGTATTCTTTAAAACTTTGAAGTCCTTTAAAAAAACACAGGATCACGAAATGAAAAACTGTAAATGCAGTTTTACTCCATTTGATCTCTACTTTCAGACGTATATCAACCGGTTCATTTTAAATATTGGCTGTCGGACGGTGTAATATACAGCGAGCAGTTTGAGCTAAACTTAAAGAGTTTGTAATCCCTAAATACAAATTGCAATTTTCCCCGAATCGTTCGATAACAGTGGGCCGTATAACGAGATTTAGGTGTAAAACATAAGAAACTACAATAAAAAATTTGTCCAAATTAAAAAGCAACAAAAACTGTGACAAAAGAGTCATGAAATAAACACTGCAAAAAAAAAAACGTTGTTGTAACATTTTAGGCCTTTGTTGTTTTTAGAGTTGCAATAATTTTAGTTTAAACAAGGGAGTTGTAGCCTGAACCACAAACAACTGAATGACAAAACAACAAGTACTCACTGACTGGGGCCCAGGTAATGCATTTCAAATAAATAAACACAAAAACAGCATCCATGAATGGACCGAATGGAGTTGATTTTAAGTTGGAGTATGAACAACAAAAAACAAAACTCTTGGAAGTCTTGTTATCGAAACAATTGATACCGGTTTTTTGTTGTTGTTTATCTGTTTGTGTGTAAAACAAAAAAAAAAATCAATTAAAAAATGAAAACTGGGTGATTTTCATTTTCAAACGCGTTTTTGTTGTAGTGCTGTTTTTTTGTTGTTTCTCTCTGCTGACCAGTTTTAAATTAGTTTCAGTTTTTGCAGCAGCATATGAATTTGAGATTCATACACATGCAGAAAGACAGACATTTTAGTTAAAGATATTTTAGTTGCTAGTCGACAAAAGTAAAAGACTATTTTTGGTATTGAGATCAACAGCAAATTTTGAATTGCATACAGCAAATACTTATTTTTTTTTAGTACCTCCACTTTTTAAGTCTCCAAGGCTTTTTGTTGAGAGATTTGCTGAAGAAATATATAATAAGGCGTGTTTTTAACATGTTGAAACAAAACTAATTTTATTACTTACAATTTCCTACTTTTTTTTTTTTACAACAAAAAGAAGTAGTAGAAGAAACAAAAACATAAAAGTAAAAGGAAATTTTTTAAATTATATACACTTTTTTTTTAGTTTTTGTTACAAATCTAAGAAAAAATTTAGTTTAAACTTCCTGATGAAATTAAAATCAATCCAACAATCAAACATATTTAAATGGTATCACGCGACTAATTAAAGTGTTACTAGTTCAAATTATTTGTGAATTTTCAACAATTATTTAGAACGTGATCGATAATATCGAAAGTAGGTTTTCAAATATTTTTTAAAATTCGGGCATTAACAAAAATATTTTTCAAGGTATTTTTGTCACTCAAAAATATTTTTACACTAAAACAAAAAAAAAAAAAAAAATACACTCAAAAAAAATTTTACACTCAAAAAAAATTTTACACTCAAAAAAAATTAGTAAATTATTTTTTTTTTTTCAAAAATTACAAAAAAAAGTTTTTTTACACTAAATAAAATATTTCTAACCAAAAATGTTATTTTTTTTCACGTTAGAAAATTTACTATCACTTAAGGGTCGAACCAGAATCAAATGCGTAGCGCAAGACGTAAAAAAAAAAACAAAAACAAACACATCAAATTTGAAATTTTTACGTCCGTTTGATTGAGGTAACTCACATTTGAATATTAGAAACGAAAAATTATTGGGCGTTACGCCTTACGCGACGTAATTTGATTCAGGTTGGACGCTAAAAAGGGAATTGTGGAGGGTATTCACTAGGGTATTCAATCGATTAACCGTTAATCGGTTAACCGATTAATTTTGGTCGATTAACTGTTCGAATAATTTAAAATTGTCAATTTTCAAATAACAAATAAACCGATTAATTTGTGTCGGTTAACCGAAATTTATTTTTTTAGTACTTTTACTTTTTTTTTTTAATTTAAATTACGGTTCTGCTGAAAGAAGTTTAGGTCTAAAAAAAATTATCAAACTCTCTTTTAGCAACATGTAAAAACTTCGTGAACACATTTTTTCAATGTTCGGGACCCTATAAAACTGCGAATTATTTTATAATGCATAACACCGTCCCACAGCATATATTAATCATGAACCGGATGATATATGTCTGAAAGTAGAGATCAAATGAAGTAAAACTGCATTTACAGTTTTTCATTTCGTGATCCTGTTTCCCAAAATTTTAAAGGATTTCATTTTAAACAATTTTATAAAATATTTTTTTTAAATATTTGTACTTGTCCTAGGATACCACTGGTGATGGCAACTGAAAGAGGATATTTAATAATATTTTATAAAATTTAATCCTCTAAAACTTTGAAGTCGTTTTAAAAGGAAACAGGATCACGAAATGAAAATCTGTAAATGAAGTTTTACTAAATTTAGTCTCTAGTTTCAAACGAATATTACCCAGTTCGTGTTTAACGACTTTTTCATTTTTGTCGGACGGTGTAAATAGTTCAGCACATCTGAAAATTCTACTATTTTGTGAATCCTTTAGATATCTTTTTTCATTACGGAGATATCGACCGATGAAATTATTGGAATTTCGGCCCTGAAAAATAAAAGAAAACAAATTTGGAAACCAAACTATTTTTTTGTTGATATTTTTAGTACCGAATTCGAAACTCTCAATTTTTCCTTTTTATAAAAATTGCTTTATTTTTTTGACATTTTTTCACATTGAATGGGGGCCAATTTAGATTGGAATAATTTTTAAGGTGCAATACAAAAATTCTTTATTTGGGCTAACGGGTATTTAAAGCTTCGCTATATCGGATATGGACTTCTAAATAGTAAAAGGCCGAATTTAACATTTTTACTTGTTTTATTTTTTTTTTTTTTTTTTAATTTTCAAGGATTTTAAAGATTCGGCACAGCCGAATTTGACACTCTCGCTTATTTTTTATAACTTTTGCACTTCAAATATACAATGTTAATCTTTTTTTTTTATAAAAAAGGAGGCGAACCGAAAAAAAATTTCATTGGTTGTTTAATACTCGCGAATAAACTAATGGCGATTTCTTTTCTGAAACAAAGTGTTGCACCCTCAAACAGTAACATTTGTAAAATGTATCCACAACCTTTTAAATGTGTTGCCAGTTTTGTGATTACAAAAAAAACAAAAAAAAAATGTTTCTTTCAACCAATATATTGGCAATCAGCTGTTTTTATAACTTTACTACTCCGTCATTTTATGAAAGTGTGAAAAGTGTGACATTTTGAAACTTTCAAAATGCAACATTTTTAGAAAAAAACATAATAAATTTTTAAAGTGTTGCCAGTTTTTTAGAAAAGAACAAAAAAATGCATTTTTTTTTAAGGGACGGTAAAATGTGACATTTTTTGTCAGAAAAGAAAACGCCATAAGAGATTTTACAATATTCTTCTACTATTGCTCAATTAGTTCAGAGTTGAATATGTATTAATATTTTTGTTTTGGATACTAACAAATATCCTATACTACTTTTAGTATAGGATATTTATAATAGCTAAATAGCCTTGACAATGGAATCTGATAAATTCCGAAACAAGTGTCGGCTTAGTCTTGCAAAAGTAACAAAAATAAATAAATTTAAAACAGAAAAATAATTTTCTTGAAAATTATTCTATGAGGATACCTATAACATCGTCTGACAGCCAATATTAAACATGAACCGGATGATATACGTCTGAAAGTAGAGATCGAATGGAGTTAAACTGCATTTACATGTTTTCATTTCGTGATCCTGTTTCCTTTTAAAACGACTTCAAAGTCTTAAAGGATACATTTTGTAAAATGATTTTGAAATATTTTTGAAATATTTTGAAATATTTGTACTTGTCCTAGGTTGATACTGCCCAGTTGGCAACGTCCTCGACCCATCCTCAGTGACGGAGCGGTGACATGTCAGATTCACTGCTGACATCCACAAGACATCTCTATGTACTGGGTTGAGGACAGTTTCATACAAATTTTCAAAATGTCCTCACTCAAAGTCAGCAGTGGTCAGGGCTGACCTTCTGGGGACATGTGACCTAAGTCTTCTTTGGGGAAATGTCTGACGTAGGTCATGCGAAAATACAAAAAAAAAATCGTATTTCCTTTAGTTTTTACTTTTATCCATTTTCCTTTATAAATTATCTTTCTCATATTTAGAAAAAACTTGTCGCCTTTTTTAGTCCCAACTGGATTTGAACCTGGAACCTTGTTATATTTTGATTTTATTTTAAATAAATCGATAATATTGCCATCATTTTCTTGGAAATTGAAGAGTTGCCCAGATTTAAAATTCTATTTTAATATAATACTATTCTGAAGACACCTTCTTTAGACATATAAGAGGTTTTGTCCACACTCTTAAGGCAAACATTCAGTGCTGACAAAGTTTGATCAAGTCAGCAAGGATTACCTATGATTTGTCAGAACCTGAAGACATTTCCTCAAGGAATCACTGTGGAAATTTCCTCAGTGACACATTTTCCAACTGGGTGGTAATTGCAAATGAAAGAGAAGGATCTGCCATAATTTTTTTATTTTGCCATATCAGGATAAAAGATTGTAAATAAAGTCATTTGAAAACTTTATCAACATTTAAAGTTTTTAATTATATTGAAGGTTAAATTTTTGAAAGGACATAGTTTACCTTCTTTTTCCTTTTATTATAA
Source organism: Pegoplata infirma (assembly GCA_963921195.1). NCBI lineage: Eukaryota > Metazoa > Arthropoda > Insecta > Diptera > Anthomyiidae > Pegoplata > Pegoplata infirma. Next base: position 183,512,922 of record OY992539.1, read on the forward strand.
AAATAATAAAATAGAAAAATTAGGGGAGATCCTCCTCTTTCATTTGATATCACTAGTGGCATACTAGGACACGCACAAATATTAAAAAAATATTTTATGAAATTTAATCCTCTAAAACTTTAAAGTCCTTTTACAAGGAAGCAGGATCACGAAAAGAAAAACTGTAAATACAGTTTTACTACATTTAGTCTCTAGTTTCAAACATATGTTAGTTATCCAGTTCGTGTTTAACGATTTTTTTTTTTTAATTTTTGTCGGACGGTATAATATCATGGTGTTAATTACACAGAAACAAATAAAAACAAGTAGAAAAGTTAAATTCGACTTGGCCGAATCTGTGAATACTAGGGTATTCAATTAATCGAGGTTCTGGTTTAATCGGTTAATCGAGCAAATAATTAATCGGGGTTGAGATTTAATCGGTTAATAATCGGTTAAATTTGAATTATTCGGTTAACCGAATAATATCAATTTAAAATTTAAATTGAATATAAAACCACGAATTGTATATACTTTTAAGAATTTTACTATTTAGATTGGAATAATTTTTAAGGTGCAATACAAAAATTCTTTATTTGGGCTAACGGGTATTTAAAGCTTCGCTATATCGGATATGGACTTCTAAATAGTAAAATTCTTAAAAGTATATACAATTCGTGGTTTTATATTCAATTTAAATTTTAAATTGATATTATTCGGTTAACCGAATAATTCAAATTTAACCGATTATTAACCGATTAAATCTCAACCCCGATTAATTATTTGCTCGATTAACCGATTAAACCAGAACCTCGATTAATTGAATACCCTAGTATTCACAGATTCGGCCAAGTCGAATTTAACTTTTCTACTTGTTTTTATTTGTTTCTGTGTAATTAACACCATGATATTATACCGTCCGACAAAAATTAAAAAAAAAAAATCGTTAAACACGAACTGGATAACTAACATATGTTTGAAACTAGAGACTAAATGTAGTAAAACTGTATTTACAGTTTTTCTTTTCGTGATCCTGCTTCCTTGTAAAAGGACTTTAAAGTTTTAGAGGATTAAATTTCATAAAATATTTTTTTAATATTTGTGCGTGTCCTAGTATGCCACTAGTGATATCAAATGAAAGAGGAGGATCTCCCCTAATTTTTCTATTTTATTATTTTTATAATAAAAGGAAAAAGAAGGTAAACTATGTCCTTTCAAAAATTTAACCTTCAATATAATTAAAAACTTTAAATGTTGATAAAGTTTTCAAATGACTTTATTTACAATCTTTTATCCTGATATGGCAAAATAAAAAAATTATGGCAGATCCTTCTCTTTCATTTGCAATTACCACCCAGTTGGAAAATGTGTCACTGAGGAAATTTCCACAGTGATTCCTTGAGGAAATGTCTTCAGGTTCTGACAAATCATAGGTAATCCTTGCTGACTTGATCAAACTTTGTCAGCACTGAATGTTTGCCTTAAGAGTGTGGACAAAACCTCTTATATGTCTAAAGAAGGTGTCTTCAGAATAGTATTATATTAAAATAGAATTTTAAATCTGGGCAACTCTTCAATTTCCAAGAAAATGATGGCAATATTATCGATTTATTTAAAATAAAATCAAAATATAACAAGGTTCCAGGTTCAAATCCAGTTGGGACTAAAAAAGGCGACAAGTTTTTTCTAAATATGAGAAAGATAATTTATAAAGGAAAATGGATAAAAGTAAAAACTAAAGGAAATACGATTTTTTTTTTGTATTTTCGCATGACCTACGTCAGACATTTCCCCAAAGAAGACTTAGGTCACATGTCCCCAGAAGGTCAGCCCTGACCACTGCTGACTTTGAGTGAGGACATTTTGAAAATTTGTATGAAACTGTCCTCAACCCAGTACATAGAGATGTCTTGTGGATGTCAGCAGTGAATCTGACATGTCACCGCTCCGTCACTGAGGATGGGTCGAGGACGTTGCCAACTGGGCAGTATCAACCTAGGACAAGTACAAATATTTCAAAATATTTCAAAAATATTTCAAAATCATTTTACAAAATGTATCCTTTAAGACTTTGAAGTCGTTTTAAAAGGAAACAGGATCACGAAATGAAAACATGTAAATGCAGTTTAACTCCATTCGATCTCTACTTTCAGACGTATATCATCCGGTTCATGTTTAATATTGGCTGTCAGACGATGTTATAGGTATCCTCATAGAATAATTTTCAAGAAAATTATTTTTCTGTTTTAAATTTATTTATTTTTGTTACTTTTGCAAGACTAAGCCGACACTTGTTTCGGAATTTATCAGATTCCATTGTCAAGGCTATTTAGCTATTATAAATATCCTATACTAAAAGTAGTATAGGATATTTGTTAGTATCCAAAACAAAAATATTAATACATATTCAACTCTGAACTAATTGAGCAATAGTAGAAGAATATTGTAAAATCTCTTATGGCGTTTTCTTTTCTGACAAAAAATGTCACATTTTACCGTCCCTTAAAAAAAATGCATTTTTTTGTTCTTTTCTAAAAAACTGGCAACACTTTAAAAATTTATTATGTTTTTTTCTAAAAATGTTGCATTTTGAAAGTTTCAAAATGTCACACTTTTCACACTTTCATAAAATGACGGAGTAGTAAAGTTATAAAAACAGCTGATTGCCAATATATTGGTTGAAAGAAACATTTTTTTTTTGTTTTTTTTGTAATCACAAAACTGGCAACACATTTAAAAGGTTGTGGATACATTTTACAAATGTTACTGTTTGAGGGTGCAACACTTTGTTTCAGAAAAGAAATCGCCATTAGTTTATTCGCGAGTATTAAACAACCAATGAAATTTTTTTTCGGTTCGCCTCCTTTTTTATAAAAAAAAAAGATTAACATTGTATATTTGAAGTGCAAAAGTTATAAAAAATAAGCGAGAGTGTCAAATTCGGCTGTGCCGAATCTTTAAAATCCTTGAAAATTAAAAAAAAAAAAAAAAAATAAAACAAGTAAAAATGTTAAATTCGGCCTTGCCGAATGTAGTGATACCCTCCACAATTTCTAAAAGATTATTGCAAAATACTTATTTAAAAGGAAATTACTTAAAAAAAAAATTAAAAAAACGTTAAAAAAAATCCGCGAATTTTTTAATTTTTTTGTCAAAAAATATGTTCGTACTTGTTTAAATACCATTTGGTGTTCAATTATGTTCACATAAGTCAACCAGCAGCCGAATTAAAGCATTTTGTATTTTTAGGTTATGTTGAATGTACTAAAATTTTTGAGGTGTCCTTACATTTTCGTTCATAACTTTTGAACCGCTGAACCGATATCGCTCAAATGCAATACCAAACTTTTCGGGAGAACTTCCAATAAATATGTTAAGTTTCAGTCATCTCCGTGTAATATTTTGGCCATGATCACCATTTCCACAGACAGACAGACGGACATCGCTAGAATGTCTTAAAATCGATCAGGGATCAAGAATATATACACTTTGTGGGGTCCCAGACCGATATTTCGATGAGTTACAAACGGAATGACAAACTTATATATACCCTCTATCACTAGAGTGGAGGCGAGATTGATTTGTTATGATTTTTGCACTTATACTACAATAAATATATAGTAAAAGATTTTTATTTAGTTTTGTAAAGAAAAAAGATTTTTTTATATTCACTCCCACGAAAGGGGGCGGGCTCAAAGAAATTTAGTTTTAAAGGCACCTTGGTACAAGTGCAGCCTTCTGATGTTTCATTTTCTGAACAAAAATACCAAAAAATCATACTGTGGTTGAAGGGTATAAAAATTAGAAGTATAACATTTATCGTGATGGTGAAGGTGTCCCCAAAGCCTTCGAAATATCGGTCGGATGTCAAATACAGTGTGTAGCCAAGTTGAAGGCTAAAAAGGGCCAAAATAGGTTGAAAAGGGCCAACAAATTTGTTTTTTAAATATTTTTAAGTTTTTAGTACTTTTTACTACAGCATACTGCCAGTTTTGACAGTAAAATCATCCCTGCGGGAAAGGTGACCAGTCGAGGACTGGTACTTTTGTACGAAAGGGACCTGTCACTAATTAGCACCTTAATTAACACCTTGTGATATGTCTCAGTACTTGTCGCGAACTGGTCTTTCAGATCACTTGACAAATTTTTACAGGCCTTAGCACTAGTATTCTACACATAGTCCGTGTTGAATCAGGCATAAATAGGTTTTTTGAATCAATTTTCCTGTAGGACCAATCAATTACCTTCAGGGACTAAACACTCGTGTTACCACTAACTTTTAAATCTTAATTTAAAGAAAAACAAATCTTACATTGTTGCAAAAAATGGTAGGATTCTTAAAAGGGGAACAACTGATCCTTTTTTCGTGTTTGTTTGTACATAATTAAGTTTTAGTAAAAATATTTTTTTTTTATTAATTTTAAATAAATTTTGACAATATTCGGAAAGAATGAAAAAGGGCCAAAACTGTCGTTTGTGGTGCCACTGACCATTCAATAGTGCCAAAAATGGCACTATTGTGCCACATTTCCCAACCGTGGTGTGTAGTAGAGAAAAAAAAACTTTTTTTCTCTTGCGTTCTCACCTCATTTTTTTTGTAATTTGCACCCGTAGCGCATATGAAAATGCAAAGTGATGCTTAAAATACATCTAAAACATTTTTTTAAACCACTATACTGTGTATATTACACTGTGCTACAAAAAAAAAATCTAATATGCTTTTCAAATGACCTAGTGTAGGTTGAAGGTCTCGTCTAAAAGATCACAAAAATGCAAATCAATCTTGTCCACAAATTTTAAAGTTATTGTCAAAAATCGTTTGACAAACCCATTTCAAACGATTTTCAATTTTCGAACAGTTTTGGATTGAAAAAAGATAGATAGGATATTATTTTATGTATGTGAATTGGTCTATACGTTTAAGAAAAATATGTAGTATTGATTTTTTGAAAAATATCTAATATTTATTTTTTATATTTTGGAACTTTTTCGAATTTGTCGATGTTTTTTGCTAAAGTTAATTTAAGAGCCTACAAATTTATAAAATTATGCTTTAAATAAATTAAGTTTTGATAACGATGTAATTTATCTTGATAAATTCGGATAACAATTGACGGAGTTGTAACAATTTTTCTAAAAAAAGTTGAGATTTTGCTGGAAATCACCATCCGGATACTTATGGTGTTTTCTTTTCTGAAAAAAATGTTTGCCTTTTTAGTGCATACATTTTTAAAATGTTTAACTCACACCTTCAAAAATTTGCATTTTATTTGACTGGAATAGAACACAACATACAGAAATACTCTGCCCTGTATTTTTTAACAGCTGTTTTGAGAAAACACCACAGAAAAAGTCAGCTGTTTATAAGGCAATTTCAACCCCGTGATTTTTTACGGGGTAAAAAGTGCAACTTTTTTGCACTTTATAGGGCAGACATTTTTAGAAAAGAACACGATATTCTTTATAAGGGTTGACATTTTTTAGAAAAGAACACAAAAACATAATTTTTGGGGCGAAATGGAAAAAAAAGGCAAATTTTTTGCCAGAAAAGAAAACACCATTAGACAAAAAAAAATAAACGAACATCGTGAGAGGTCGCGTACCAATTATGTTAAGGTTTTTGGCTCGCTGAATCCAAATTTGACCTTTAAATTGCTCTATCGCATTAGATTATTGAGATAACAAGATAAGTTAAATATCTCAAAAACCTAATGCGATAGAGTAATTTTAAAGCCAAAATCGGATTCAGTGCCCAAAAACCTTTTAAAATTTTATACTTGACTTCTTATGATAAATTTACTTTTTTTTTGCCTGAGTAATCCGAACATCGATTTCCACTAACATCTTAATTTTTTTTTTTTTTAGAAAAATTATTACGACTTTGTCTATTGTTTTCCGATTTTTTCATGATAAAACTCATCGTATTCAGAATTAAATTTTATTTAAGGATAGTTTTATAAACGTGAAGATTGTTGAATGAAATATAGCAGGAAAAAATCGATAAACTCGAAAAGGATAAAAAAAGACAAAAAAAAATTTGATATTATTAAAAAAAGTGTATGGAAAAAAATAAAAAAAATATTTGAGTAAATGTTTAATACTATTGAGTAAAAAATTACTCAATTTTGCACCAGTAAACGATTTAATATTATTGAGTAAATTTTTAATAAAAATTTATTAAATATTAAAAAAAATATATTAAATTTTTAGTTGACACAATTAAAAATTTACTCAAAATTCTATTTATTTTTTTTTTAAGTTTAAAAAAGTTTTAAATTTTTTTTACAAAAAAAAAAAAAAAACAAAAAACTTGTTTTTTCAAACTTTACCAAACATATTTATGTCTTAAAAACATAGGAAAATTTTATAAAGACGATTACAAACTTTCATATACATACACAAAAAACTATAAACTAAACGAGAATTCAAAAAACTATGAGAGTTTAAAAAAAAATAAAAAAATATTAAATTTTTATTAAATTATTAACTTAAACTGTTTTTAAAATTTTTAAGTAAATTTTTAATTGTGTCAATTAAAAAATTACTCAATTTTTGTTTTTAAATTTAAACAAGTGTTTACTCAAATTTGTTTCCTCCACATTTTTTTCTGTGTACATAGCTTTCTTATACATATATAAAGACAAATTCAGACACATGGAAAGTATTATACTTTTTCCATCCAAAAGGTTGCTGAACTACACGAGAATTAGTGAGAAACGTCCCAAAAAAAAAGTTTTTTTTTGACAATAACTCTAAAATTTCAAGGTGTCTGGCAAGTTAAATTGGCACTGTAGCACAGTATTATTGATCCATGATCAATTCTTAAAGATTCTAGCAATGTCCGTCCGTCTGTCTGTGGAAATCACGATGCAGTCTAAACTGAAAGATCTAGAATCTTTTAAATTCGTAAGTGGGAAAAAGGAGAAAAAGTTCCCTTCCGAAGAACTAAACGAACCTCTAATGACGCCATTTTATAATATTTTTTTTATATTTTTTTAACCAAATGGAACAGTTTTATGTCAAAAGACGTTAAAAGTCCTGAACCTCGATCCAGGGAATTAGAAATTGATGTTAAAAAAAATAAGTGAGAGTGTTAAATATGTCTGTGCAAAATCTTTTGTTCCTTAAACAGGTCAAAATAAAAAAAATATTTAAAGGACATAACACAATTTTATAAATAAAAATTTTGATGAAAAAAAATTTAAGAAAAGTTTATTATTAAAATAAAAATTGACGAATTAAAATGTATTGAAGAAAAAAAAGTTTTGATAAAAAAATAAAAAAATTGATGAGAAAAAAATTTTTTTTTGATGAAAAAGTTTTAATGAACAAAATTTTTAATGAATAAAGATTTAATGAAGAAAACAAAATTTTCATGAAAAAAAAAAAAAAAAATATGTAAATTTTTTTTTATGAAAAAAAATATGAAAACATTTTGATAAAAATTTTTTTTTTTTTTTTGAAGAATAATTATGTAGCGTTTAATTCACCAGCTGGTGAAATTTATTTTATTCACCATCACGTTACACTCAAAATAATAACTCTGTTAAATTACAGAAATCTCTGCTAATATAACAGAGTACACCATACTTTTCCAACTAGCAACATTTCTTGGTAATTATACTATAAAACTCTGTAAAATGATTTTGACAAAAAAAACTGTTAATTTACAGATTTTCTAGTAAAATATTGGTTAAATAAAATACCATTTAGCAAAGGAAAACTCTGTAAATTTACATATATTTGAAAATGCATTTGATGCAACCAAAATTTTATACAGACAAAATTTTTTGTTTTTACAGAAAACTCTGTTTTTAACAATGAAATTAAGATTATATAGAAATAAGTAAAAATATAGATAAAACTTAGTTTTTTGTTTATAAAATATACAGGGTATTTTGCTTAAATCTGTATTTTTGCAGAAATTTTTTAACAGATGAAACTTTGTTTTTTTGTCACAACAAAATACAAAGTATTTTCATTAAATCTGTATTTTGACAGAAAACTATCTCAAATATCTGTTGAATTGAGATTACAGTCATTTTACAGAGTATTTTACAGAGTTATTATTTTGAGTGTACTTATTATTTATTATTTTTTAATCGCCAGCAAACTGGGGCTTCACTTTTAAAATTCGAAAAAGATTTAGTCAAAAAAAATTTATTTTTGTTAAATCTGAGTCTATTTTGAAAGAAAGTATTTAAATTCTCAAAATTTGTTTATATTTTATATGTCTCAAAATCTTAAAATTTTTACACTAATATAAAATATTCCAGGCTAAAAAAGTACGTCAAAAATCTCCCCAAATCCGTCAGTTTTCATAGATGGTCTTCGTTAACTTTTCTAATTTCGTAAACTTACCTTTTCGGATAAGGAAAACGCCTGTATTTGAAGGCCGTTTCTACATCACGCATTTTCATTTTGAAGGATTTTTCAGCACCTAAACTCATTTAAAATATTAAAGGTTTTGTTTTTACTCTTAAATTTCAATTGCAAATATTGAAATAAGATTTCCACACAATATTTTTTTTTAAATGTTGTCCCAATTTTTTTTTTATTTAAAAGATATTTTTTTATCGTTTTTTTTTCTTGTTTAAATGTGTCACTTGTATTTTTTTATTACACTTCTAAATTTAACTTGGATTTCTTATATTTTTTCTTTTTTATTTGTGTTAATTTTTTTTTATTTAATAAGCCAAAGTTAAGAACAGTAAACTGATAAGACCGGCTTTTAAGCCTTACCACGTTTTAATATTAAATCGGTTTTGTTTTTTTGATAACCAGAGCAAAACACGTCTTGATCTTTAAACGTTCGCGTTTGAACTGAATGTTTAAAACTTACAACCAAGTACTTTTGGCCAAAACCCTCATATTTACCAAACTCTTCTATGTATCTGTTTGTGTCTTAAAACCAAACATGCTCTGTTGTCTTACCAACAAGTGTTTTTTTTCTTTCGATTTTCATTTACTCAAGTCTAACTTGACTGATCGTTGAAGTTGTGTTTTTGTTTGTGTAATTTGACGTCATACCAATTGTTGTGTCTTTTTTCAGTTTTGGATTTTGTTTTCGTTTTTACCAACATATTTATTTTATTATTTTTTGTTTGATTCTCTACAATTTATTATATCTCTATTCAAAGAATTGCTTACAACAAGAGAGTAATGAATATTTGGTTGGTTATTACATTATTTACATCATGTAAACAATTATTATTTTGAGTAAAAACCAGAGTAAAAATAAACATTTATACCAACCTATAACTTGATACAAATATGATTACACTAGTTTAGAGATATTTGATCTACGACATTTGTCATTTATTTTCCATGTAAAATCTTGCAACAAATCCGAAAATAGATTCCAAAGTTTTTTAGCAAGTTTAAATTGTGTAATTTTGCTACTTTAATTTTAATATATCCAGAAATTTGGCATACAGGATCCTTCGGTACAAAAAAAGTTTAGGAAAAACTAATTGGTAAAAGGGAGTAAAAAAGTAATTTTGGTACTTTTTGTATTCCTTAAATAATGGTCGCAGACCCTTGATATTTGGAATGTAGATAGGATCCTTCATTAAAAAAAAAACATTCTGAAAAATTTACTTGTTGGAAATTCTGTTCCAAGGGGTCGTGAAGGAGGTAAAAAGTATACTTTTGTTACCTTTTACATCCTTATATAATAAGGTGGAGTAAATTTGGCTTTTTTCAAATTTTGAAAACTTTGAGGTCGAGAAAGTTACCTTTTAGGGTTGATATTAACTCACAAAAATATAGTTAATGGCTTTAAGTTTCTCTTTTGACTTGAAACTCGAAAAGTAGCAAACAAAGTAAAAAAATTTAATTTTTTTGTTTTGAAATCAGAGACCATAGCTGTTATGAGATTTATTAAAAAATAAAATCAAATTTAACTGTTCAAAAATATTTTTTTAAATAAATATGGGTGAAATCAAAAAATGTCAACCAAACCATGTAATCGTGTAATATCTCATACATGGGTTAAAGTATTCGCATAGTTTTTAATGTACACCGTCGTATATATTGGCGTTCTACATTACTAACAACAATCCGGATATTAGTTAGCTATTTTAAACAAGTTATTTTCATTTTTGTATGCCAAATGTAAACTCCGTCGCCAGTAACAAGTTCAATTTTTAAACTTTAACCGGTTATATCTTAAAAACCAATAACCCAAAAGCTTAATAATTGGCTACATTTTTAAAGAGGGAATGTTGACGTTCTTAAAAAATATTTTTATATAGTCAAAACTATCTCTTTTACCCATGCAAACACGGCTTCAATTGTGTAACAATTTTTCGACACTTTTTTTAGACATTATGGAACCTGACAATTTTGTTGTTTTTGACGTATTATGTTTAGAAAAATAATAGGTTATTGCCCCATTTATTAAACGCGAGGCTATTAAGTATCATTTTGCATCATTGGTTTCAAGTTTGCTCATTGCATATTAATTTCCCGGTATGAAAAGATAATTCATAAATGAAAAATCGAAAAATGCTGTAAACTCCGTCTCCACGTTTACAACAAAACTACTTAGCGTGTATCTGAAATATCGTCATATTTTGACGTATCTAGTTGACATCTAATGATTTTTTTCGGAAACCAATTTCCGACAAATAGTTTTCGAAAAAAAGGGCAAAAAATGACGAAATGTAAACTCCGTCTCTGTAAACTCCGTCAACTTTTTTTTTTTTTTTGCAGATAGCATTAAAAAACCTTATGTAGTTGTTAAAACGGACGCAAATAATAACACTAGTCATTCAAAAAAGTAAAAAAACTAATTTTAACAGAAATAATAATAAATTTAATTTACATTTCCTTAGAAAAATCCTATTAAAATAAAAAATAATTGTAAAATCTTTAATAACAAAAACCAAAAAAAAAAATCCTAATTACAAAAATTGTTAGCAATTACATAAATAAGAGTTTTAAATAACAATAAAATGTTTTCAAAGAAAATTAAAAAAATTTTATGTATTTTTTTAAGGTGAATGTAAACTCCGTCACCAAAAAAATCATAAAATTGTCGATAAAATTTGTTTGAAACAATTTGTAGAAGAGATCTTGTATAATTATATTATTAGGGATGTAACATATCGATTTTAATAAAAAAATTTACCAAAAATTTAAATTTTTTTTGTACAATTTTGGCTCAAAAACACTGACATTTTTTGATTTCACCCATATCTGTTCAAATTAACAGACAAAAAAAACTTTTATTATTTTATAACTGTTATCAAAAATTCTTTGAGCCTTAAAAAACTTGAGTAATTAAAATAAGACTAAAATAAACGCATGCCAAGCAATCCAATGATCCAATCCAATGATCCAATGATCAGTTTTTATTTATTTTTCCAATTTAATTACACATCATTTTTAATAATTTAAACCTAAACGAGAACTGGTAACAATGACCGTCGTCTCGTTGTAGCGAAATCGACCAAGGGTTTTTGTGGGAATCGAACCCACGACCTCCTGCTTTATAGGCTAGCACGCTACCAACTAACCTACAGGGGCATGCCAAGCAATCCTATTAAAAGCTAATACTTCAATCATTGATTTTAAATATAAACTTTGATTGATTTTTTTTAAAAATAACTGTTGTAACAGTTGTTTACTCCAATAAATATGAAATAAAAGTTATTTTAGATTGTTTGAACAAAATGTTTTTAATAACTGTTATTTTATAATGTTATTGATAAAAATCAAAAAAAAAAGTTATTGCCAATTTATCACGGGATATATATAGAAGTTCTTTCATACCCAGCACAAAAAGTGCGGAGTACTTCTAATTGGAGTGCTTTAAAACTATAACAAATGTAATGAAATACAACAAAAATAACAAAAAACACAAGAAAAAAACACACAAACAGTTTTTTCTACATCATAAAAAGTCGTTATTCAGCACTTAACTCATTACCTTCCGCGACACTCCCATACAAAAGTAAGTAGATATTCAGTAGATAAGAAGTACTCCGAGCTTTCAAACAACTTCCAACTACTTCCACGGAGTAGTTCTTATCTACTGAATATCTACTTACATTTGTATGGAGGTGTCGCGATAGGTAATGAGTTAAGTGCTGAATATCTATGTATTCTGGAGTAGAAAAAAACTGTTTGTGTGTTTTTGTCTTGTGTTTTTTTATTTTTGTTGTATTTCATTACATTTGTTATAGTTTTAAAGCACTCCACTGAGAAGTGGTAATGACTTTTTTTGCAGGGTATATAAAATACTTACAAGGGAAGTCTCCCTAGTGTCACTCGCGGATCTTTATGGAATTTGTTTTATTTTGTAGAGCAAAAAAAATAAAGGGACACGTATTTTTTTTACCGGTCCAAATTCACATTTAGGGGGTAAAAAGGAGGGGGAAAGACACGGCCATTTTTCAGTTTTTTTCGTTTATCTCCTATATTATGCAAAGAAACCTAGACATGATACATACCAAATGAAAGGTCTTTGGAAAACCTATCTACGTGTGCAAAGAACGTGTCCAAATATGCACAACTTTTCATCATATTGAGTAAAATACCCAAATTTTAGGAAATTTTTGTTAATAAGTCGAAAAATATTAACTTCTTTGGCCCGTTGTTAGCACCACGAGATAGGTATTTTTAATACCTTTAATCTGATATCACACATGCCTATATTAATTTTGTTTAAATAGGCGTAAATCGTAAACAACTGAAAAAGGTCATTTCCCCCCATACAAATCAACCCCTCCTAACAATGAGTTTGGGCCGCTAAAAAAAACAATGCGTGTCGAATTAATTTCCGTTCTTAACAACATATCCAAATTTCATGAAGATCGGAGGGTGACGCCAGGGAGACTTGTCAGTTCATTTTTACAATTGGTTCTCAACGCTTTGCCTCTAAAACACAATGAAACTGATTCAGAGGAAGTTCTCAATTATGTCTCTGAAACTGAATGTAACTGTTTCAGAGAAATAAAAATATACGAAAATTTACCCCAAAAAATTATTAAAAAAATTTAAAAATTCTGGTTTCTAAAAGAAAACCCCGTTAATTTCAGAGTCATTCCTTACACAGATTTTATATCAATTTATCGATTTAAGAAGAATCATGTCCAGAGACATAAATATTTTGTATAGAAACAAATAATCATACTGCACATTTTTCTAATGCAGGTCTCAAAAAGAAAATTTTTCAGCTTCTGAAAAAAAAATATTAGGTTCTGAAAATTATATTCTATCGAAGATTTAGATACTGTGAGACTTTTTCATTTCGTAAGTCTCAGATTTTATGAAATTTTTTAATTAGAAGGTTTCTCTTAGAATACTTTTTAAGCCCTCCTGGTCCCTGCGTACGTTCCTGCCATCAGTTATTAAGAATTTTAATAAAATCTCTAAAAAATCACACACAAAATAATTAATAGAAGTTGAAAAATCAACAATTTCAAAGGGATGAAAATTCCCGGGAATTCCCGCTCTATTTCCCGGGATTTCGGGATCAAAAATTTACGGGAATTCCCGGGAAATCCCGTCCCGGGAATTCCGTGAAAAACTCTACTAACATATCGCTCCTTTACTTGTATAGTGTCATAACTCAAAAAATGCGTTTTTTGAGTTAATGATGCAGAATTATTCGTTATATCATGCTTTATATTGTGTCAAAAATTCGTATTTAATATCTTTTAAACTCACCGTTTGAGAAGAGTACACGTCATTATTACATTTTCTATGTACCGGCCTTTTTCAATTAGAAACCAGTTTCAATAGTAAACTTTAAACGTGTTTTCTGCTAAATCAAATATTTTGAGTTGTGACACTATACAAGTAAAGGAGCGATATGTATGTACCTACACTAAAGGTGTCCTAACGACTAAGGTAATTTTTCAAAATCACTTTTTAATACGTGGTAGGGTCCTAAATTGTAGTTTTGTATCTAAAAATGAGTGAGCCAAAATTTGGAGACAATCGGATAAAAATAACTCGTGCCGAAAATGGATTGAAGTTTTGGGACACTCTTATCTGATGAAAAAACACGTTTTTTCTAGTTTTTTGAAAAATATTGGTATATGCTATTTTTTGTTAATTTTTTTGTTAAGTAATATGAAAATGGTAATAAATTACCTTTCCAAAAAGCGTAAAGAAATTCAAATCGGATGAAAAATAAGCATTCTACGCATACATGCCCCAGGCCATTGCATGGTTTTCAAAGCCAAAATTTGAAAATTTTCAAAATTTTTAGGCAAAAAAATAAAAAAAATTAAATTTTACTTTATAATTATATTAAATACATGTTATAGATAAAAACTAACAGATTTGGTAGTCAAACTTTTTTTTTCATTTGACGTGGGTAGTGATATAATTTCCGCGGATTCCAAAGAAAATTAGTTTTTCTAAAATAATTTAGCAAATATGGGAAACATTTTTCTGTATTGTATTATACGAAGTGAAATACATAAATTCTGTAAATTTTTTGAGAGTTCGGGCATCTTTAACCCCTTTTCGTCGAGGTGAAATGACAAATTTGAGACGTTATACATTTCTATAATACAAAATATCTGCATATATCTGATTTCTCAAAAGTTACAGAATTTACGTTTTACACTTCGATCCGCACAATAGAGCACAAATTTTATTTGGAATCCGCGGAAATTGTATCACTACCCGCGCCAAATAAAAAAAAAAGCTTGACTACCATATCTGCTATTTTTAATCTTAAACATGTTTTCAATTTGATCATGAAGTAAAATTAAATTTTTACTATATTTTTGCCTAAAAATTTTGAAAATTTTGAAATTCTGGCTCTAAAAACCATACAATGGTCTGGGGCATGTATGCGTAAAATGCTAATTTTTCATCCGATTTTAATTTTATTAGTCGTTTTGAAAAGGTAATTTAGTACCATTTTCATATTATTTCACAAAAAATTTAACAAAAAATATCAAATACCAATGTTTTTCCAAAAACTAGAAAAAACAAGTTTTTCGTTCTTATACAGTGGCGGGTACAGCTTTTGGGTTTGGGGGGGGAAATTTTTTTTACTTCGAAAAAAAATCATAATTTCACCTTTGTTGCAAAAAAAAAAGCAAAAAAAGGGATTCGTTTTTTTTTACAAAAAAAAGTGATGGGAAAGCTATAAAATCATCAAATTTATTAGTTTTTTGCCGAAGTAGGGTGTTTTTCATCTTCATATTTCGTTTAGATCAATTTTTTTTTTAATTTGTTTTAAAAGAAAATTGTATATTTTTCGTATACATAAGAAGAGAATTTTTTAATAGAAGAAATTCTCCCTACATAGAAAACATCAGATGTTGAGACATTTTTCGTGAAAAATTTATTTTTCGTATAGAAAAATTTTCAAATTTTTAAAAGAAATTTAAAAGAAAATTTTATATTTTTCGTATATGGGGCAAAACGCGTCAAAGGTCCACACCAAAAAACAAATGTTGTCCAATTTAAGTATAATTTAAGTAAAATAGTAGGTTAATGATAGGTATTCTAAATTACAAATATAAAATTTTTTGATGAAATATTGGCAGAGTTACAGGGTTGGGAAGTTTTGATGTTTTTGAAAAGAACATATTTTGGTGAATTTTAATTAACATTTTGATGAAACAAAAATTATAATTTTAAAAACGACTTTTAAAGTATTTTTGACGGCCTTTAAAATGGCATTTGTGTTTTTTTTTTTTAAATAAATTTGCCCTTAAAATTCAAGGTCAAAATATTAAATTGTAATTATCTTATAAGGGTCGCACTTTTAGATTTTTTTCACTAAGCCCACAGGAAGGGTTGACATTTTTTTTAATTTCGGTTTTTTTTTTAAAAATGGTATGTATGATACTTAATGAGAAATCAATTTTTTTACGAGTACATAACACCCAAACTGTACTGATTTCTTTATTTTTTATACGTGCAACGTTTGTTGTAGAGATGGGATCGTGAGTGACTTTTCAATCACGATCACGCACGCTCACGAAAAAAAAATTGTAATCACGCACGATCACGCATGAACATTTTTTTTCTGCTCACGCTCACGCACGCTCACGTGAGTAGAAAAAAAATTTAGTCACGCTCACGACGTAATCACGATCACGAAATACTCACGAATTAAAATATGCAAAAAAAAATGTTTGTCATATTTTTTATGCATTACCCAGTTGGGAAAGTCCTTGAGCCATCCGTGGTGACGACTTGCTGACATGTCAGAGTCACACCTGACATCCCCATGACATCTCCAATTACCGAGTTGAGGACAGTTTCATAAAAAAATTGAAAATTTCCTCAATCATAATCTTCAGTTGTCAGGGGGTGTTGACATTTCCCCTAAGTCGTCTTTGTGGAAATGTCTGATATAGGTCATACGAAAATGCAAAAAATCTTCGTATTTCCATTAGTTTTTACTTCCATCCATTTTCTTTATAAATTATCTTTATCATATTAAGAAATAACTTTTCGACTTTGCGATGATTTTCTCAGAAATTAAAAAGTTCCCATATTCTGGGCCGTCTTAAAGTATGACGCTGGGCACATAAGAACTTGGGTCTCCGCTGGAAAGTAAAAAGTCGCACGAAAAAAAAAACATTCTTTTGCAGTGAGGTAATTTTTCTTAACTTATTAAAACCATGATATTCGTGAAAAAAAAATTTCTGTACGAAAAATGTCTCAGAATCTGAGAATATTTTTATACGAAAAACGTCTCTGAATCTGAGAGTTTTTCAATACAAAAAGTGTCTTAGAATCTGAGTCTTTTTATTTTGGAAAAACTTCTCTGAACATTAGACTTTTAAAATCTCAGAATCTATAACTTTTTCTGTACGAAAAATAGTTTACATTCTGAAACTTTTTATGTAGCAAATATTTCTATGGATTTGAGACTTTTGATAAATTACAAATTTCTCCTATAGAAAAAGTCTCAGTGTATACGAAAAGTCTGTTAGATTCTGAGATTTTTTCTGTAAGAAAATAAGAAATTTTCTTTTAAAAGATATTAAAAAAAAATTTTATTTTCGTATAACCGAATTTATTGCCTTTTCGGGCCCCTTATGGTTAAAACGGTACTGCCCAGGTAGATGTAAAGTTTAGTTTGATATACTGCTATTGTGAAGACATTTCCTTATAGATGAGGATTTTTTCACAATCTTAAAACAAACATTCATTGATGACAATGTTAGAACATGTCCTCAAGAAATACCTAATATATGTCAGAATTTGAAGACATTTCCTGATGGAAGCACGGTGCAAATTCCTCAGTGAGCCATTTACAAAACTTATTAAATTTATAATTTTTTTAAAAGACCATGAAAAAATCAAGAAAACGTAACCGAACAAAAAATCTGGAAAACAATTAAAATCACGAAAAATTCACGCAAGAATTTTACTCACGCACGAACTTTTTTTTGGTACTCACGCTCACGCACGCTCACGTGAGTAGAAAAAATTTACTCACGAATCACGTGATTCATGCGTGATTCACGTGAATCACGCAAATCACGTGAGCAGCGCCCATCTCTAGTTTGTTGTGTGTGTTTACAACGCACACTTTATCTAAGCATTGATTTTTGTTGTTGTTATTAAATGCAGATTAAAGAGATTTCAGTACAATTTGAGTGTTATATACTCCTAAAAAATTGATTTCCCATAAAGTATCATACATACCATTTTTGTTAAAAAAACCGAAATTAAAAAAAATGTCAAGCTTTCTAATGGGCTTAGTGAAAAAAATTTAAAAGTGCGACCCTTATAAGATAATTACAATTTAATATTTTGACCTTGAATTTTAAGGTCAAATTTATTTTTTTCAAAAAAACCACAAATGCCATT
The DNA here is from genome assembly GCA_963921195.1 of Pegoplata infirma. NCBI lineage: Eukaryota > Metazoa > Arthropoda > Insecta > Diptera > Anthomyiidae > Pegoplata > Pegoplata infirma. Next base: position 183,530,706 of record OY992539.1, read on the forward strand.
TTAAAGGCCATCAAAAATACTTTAAAATTAGTTTTTTAAATTATAATTTTTGCTTCATCAAAGTGTTAATTAAAATTCACCAAAATATATTCTTTTCAAAAACATCAAAACTTCCCAACCCTGTAACTCTGCCAATATTTCATCAAAAAATTTTATATTTGTAATTTATACTACCTATCATTAACCTAATATTTTGCCAAAATTATACTTGAATCGGACAACATTTGTTTTTGGGTGTGGACCGTTGACGCGTTTTGCCCCATATATAAGAAGAGTCTAAATCTGAGAATTTTTTAATAGAAGAAATTCATCCTACAAAGAAAATATCAGATTTTGAGACATTTTTCGTGAATTTTTTTTATAGGGAAAATGTCTCAAAATATAATGCATTCTTTTTACGAAAAATGTCTCAGAATCTGAGACTTTTTTCGTATAGAAAAATTTTCAGATTCTAAGAATTTTTTTCCACAGAAATAGTGTCAGATTCTAAGATATTTTACTAGAGAAAAAGTCTCATATTTTAAAGCATTATTAAGACATTTTTCCTATAGAAAGGTCTCTGATTATTAGATTTGTTTCGTACTGAAAAAATTTTAGATTCTGAGACCTTTTTTCTATAGAAAAAGTCTTAAATTCTTCGACTTTTTCCAATAGAAAAAGTCTTAGATTCTTAGACCCTTTTCCTAAAGAAAAAGTTTCAAATTCTGAGATCTTATTCCTAAAGAAAAAGGCTCAGATTCATAGACCTTTTTCCTAAAGAAAAAGTCTCAGAATCTGGGAGCTTTTTCTTATAAAGAAAAAGTTAAAAATTCTGGCACTTTTTCTCTAAAGAAGAGGTGACAGATTATGAGACATCTTACTGATTCTGAAATCTTTTCCTTAAATTCTAATGCCTTTTCCCATTGAAAAAGTCGCAGATTCTGCGACCTTCTACCAATTCAGTAAGTTTCAACTTCTGAGACTATTTGTCAACAAAGTCTCAGACTTTGAGACCTTTTTCTTTTTAAAAAAGACTTAGATTCTGAGACCTTTTTCCTTAAAATAAGTCTCAAATTCAGAAATTCTGAGACTTTTTTCGCAGAACTTCTACCAATTCAGTAAGTTTCAACTTCTGAGACTATTTTCCAACAATAAAAAGTCTCAGACTTTGAGACCTTTTTCTTTTTAACCAATTCTAAGGTTCTGAGACCTTTTTCCTTAAAATAAGTCTCAAATTCAAAAATTCGGAGACCTTTTTCCCATCGAAAAATTCTTCTGCGACCTTTTTCCTATAAATAAGCTTTGAGACCTTTTTCACATAAAAAAGTCTCAGATTCAGTTTATTCTTTAGAAAAAAATTTTAAAATAGTTTTACATATGGGTGAAATCAAAAAATGACAGTGTTTTTGAGCCAAAATTGTACAAACAAAAAATTTCAATTTTTGGTGAATTTTTTTATTAAAATCGATATGTTACATCACTACTAATATAACTATAAAAAATCTCTTCTACAAATTGTTTCAAACAAATTTTATCGACAATTTTAGGATTTTTTTGGTGACGGAGTTTACATTCACCGTAGAAAAATACATTAAGTTTTTTGAATTTTTTTTAAAACATTTTATTGTAATTTAAAAAACTTATTTATGTAATTACTAACATTTTTTGTTATTAGGATTTTTTTCTTGTTTTTGTTATTGAAGATTTTACAATTATTTTTTTTTTACAGGATTTATCTAAGGAAATGTAAAATAAATTTATTATTATATCTGTTAAAATTAGTTTTTTTTTATTTTTTGAATGGCTAGTGTTAATATTTGCATCGGTTTTAACAACTACATAAAGTTTTTTATTGCTATCTGCAAAAAAAAAAAAAGGTTGACGGAGTTTACAGAGACGGAGTTTACAGAGACGGAGTTTACATTTCGTCACTTTTTGCTCTTTTAGTCAAAGACTATTTGTCGGAAATTGGTTTCCGAAAAAAAATCATTAGATGTCAACTAGATACGTCAAAATATGACAATTTTTCAGATACACGCTAAGTAGTTTTGTTGTAAACGTGGAGACGGAGTTTACAGCATTTTTCGATTTTTCATTTATGATTTAGCTTTTCATACCGAGAAACTAATATGCAATGAAAAACCTTGAAACCAATGATGCACAATGATACTTTATATCCTCGCGTTTAATAAATGGGGCAATAACATATTATTTTTCTAAACATAATACGTCAAAAACAACAAAATTGTCGGGTTCCACAATGTCTAAAAAAAGTGTCGAAAAATCGTTACACAATTGAAGCCGTGTTTGCATGGGTAAAAGAGATAGTTATGACTATATAAAATTTTTTTTTATGAACGTCAACATTCCCTCTTTAAAAATGTAGTCAATTATTAAGCTCTTGGTTTATTGGTTTTTAAGATATAACCGGTTAAAGTTTAAAAACTGAACTGGTTATTGGCGACGGAGTTTACATTTTGCCTACAAAAATGAAAATAGCTTGTTTAAAATAGCTTATTAATATCCAGAATGTTGTTAGTTATGTAGAACGGCAATGTATATGACGTTGTACAAAAGAAAATATGCGAATACTTTAACCAATGTATGAGATATTACACGATTACATGGTTTGGTTGACATTTTTTGATTTCACCCATATGTATGAGAGTTCGACAATCAACATTTTTAGAATTTTAAGATATTTTTCCATTGCTATGTAGAAGACAAACATTTTTTATATAAGCCAAATTAAGATCCTGTAACATTTTTCAATGCAAAAAAGCATATTCTAAGTAATTTGTTTATGTCAAAATTCGTAATAAGATTCGCAGATATTTTTCACAGAAAATTTTCAGATTAATTCACTTTTTCCTTAAAAAATTTAAAAATTTTCCCTATTAAAATTTTCAAATTTTTTTCTATGAAAAATTTTTGGACTTCGAGATTTTTTTAGAAAATGTTCTTCTTTCTTTTTCTTTCCTTTTCTTTATTTTTTTTTTTCTTCCTTTTTCTTCTTTTTTTTCCTTTTTTTTTTCTTTTCGAAATTTGGTCTGGGGGGGGGGAAATTTCCCCTTTTTCCCCCCCCTTGTACCCGCGCATGTTCTTATAAGAATGTCCCAAAACTTCAATCCATTTTCGGCGCGAGTTATTTTTAGCCGATTGTCCCCAAATTTTGGCTCACTCATTTTTAGATACTAAAGAACAATATAGGACCCTACCAGGTATAAAAAGGTGATTTTCGTTTTTAAGGACACCTCTAACCTACACCCTATCACCACTCCATAAGGTGGCTCCCATACAAAATGACATTTTTATACAATTGGCTTCTGCTGCTTTAACAGTTCGAAGGGTGCCCCTAGGGGAGTAAAATGTATGACCGAACCCTAATATTTTTTTAGCCCCAACATTTTCTCAGAATAAACCTACTCTAAACACTATAGGGGAACCCCATACAAAATTTTTATTTTTATACCCTCCATCCACAGTATGGGGGTATACTCACGTTATCATTCCGTTTGTAACGCATCGAAATATCGGTTGGGGACCCCATATAGTATATATATTATTGTTCTATCATCGATTCTAAGACGTCCTTCCGTCTCTAGATGGCACGATTCAGTCCAAAACAAAAGAGCTAGCCTCCTGAAGTTTGGCACGAATATGTCTTATATTCCAGGCAGGCTAAGTTCGTAAATGGGAAAAATCGGACTAGGGGGAAAAAAGTTCCCCCTTGAGGAATTAAACCAACCTCTGAAAAACAAGTATATTTTTATGTGTTTTTTTGAATTTTTGTTAAAAAAATAAAACATTTTTATGCAAGAAGAAGTTTAGAGTCTTACACTATGACCGAGGGTATTAAAAAATGTTGCGTTTTTCGCTGGCCCCCTTTTTATGGCGTGGATATAAAAAACAGTTTAAATAAGGATGAAATTGTAAAACTTTAGCGCAAAAAGGTTAATAAAATATTAGTAATAAGTTTTCGCCAGATGGAGGTGTCCGCCACAGCCCCCAAAATAAGCGGCCCGTTTTTTTTTTTTTTTAACATGTTGGAGGGTATGCCTAAAAGATTCGGCACAGCCGAATTTAACACTCTCACTTGTTTTTATTAGTTTTTTAAAAATGCATGTTTTTATACCCTCCACTCTAGTGATAAAGGGTGTATATAAATTTGTCATTCCGTTTGTAACTCATCGAAATATCGGTCTGGGACCCCATAAAGAATATATATTCATGATCCCTGATCGATTTAAGACATTCTAGCGATGTCCGTCTGTCCGACTGTCTGTGGAAATGGTGATCACGGCCAAAATATTACACTGAGATGACTGAAACTTAACATATTCATTGGAAGTTCTCCTGAGAAGTTTGGTATTGCATTTGAGCGATATCGGTTCAGCGGTTCAAAAGTTATGAACGAAAATGTAAGGACACCTCAAAAATTTTAGTACATTCAACATAACCTAAAAATACAAAATGCTTTAATTCGGCTGCTGGTTGACTTATGTGAACATAATTGAACAGCAATTGGTATTTTAACAAGTACCAACATATTTTGAGACAAAAAAAATAAAAAAATCGCGAATTTTTTTTTTACCAAATTTTTTTTTCGCGGAAATTTTTTTTCACAAAATTTTTTTTTTTTTTCGAAAGTGATTTTCCTTTAAATAAAGTTTTTGCATTAATATTTTAGAAATCTTTGGAAATTGTTAAAAATTAATTTTTGTATACCCTTCAACTACAGTATGGGGGTATACTCACTTTGTCATTCTGTGTGTAACGCATCGAAATATCGGTCGGGGACCCCATAAAGTATATATATTATTGATCAGTGATCGATTCTAAGACATTTTAGCGATGTCCGTCCGTCCGTCCGTCTGTCCGTCCGTCCGTCCGTCTGTAGTTAACACGATGCAGTCCAAAATAAAAGAGCTAGGAACCTCAAGTTTGGCACAAATATGTCTTATGTACCTAGGCAGGTTAAGTTCGCAAATTGGCCAAATCGGACCAGGGGAAAAAAGTTCCCCCTTGAAGAACTAAACCAACCTCTAAAAAAATACACGTTTTTGCATGTTTTTTTGTATTTTTGTTAAATAAATGAAACATTTGGTATATTTATCGCGATGGGAAGGTGCTCTCAACGAGCCACACTGACCCTATCAACTTCCCCCCCCCAAAAAAAAAGAAACGCCCCTGTAATTTTTTTTTTTCATTTTGGAGGGTATAAAAGATTCGGCACAGCCGAATTTAACACTCTCACTTGTTTTATCATGAGATAGGTATTTTTTCCGATCTTCGGTGACGCCATGAATCAAAAGTCTCGTAATCCCATTTTAAAAATATTTGAGAGTTTTCCCTGTTTTTTAGCAAACAAATTTAGAACGAAATTTAAATTTTTTTGTAATTTTAATTGACAACAATTCCTTGTAATTTTTTACAAGCTTTTTACCAATAATTTTGTAATTTTACAAGCATTTTACCAATTAAATTGTAAATTTACAATTTTTTTAACTTTACTAGATTTTTTGCTACACTCAAAAAATTATGACATTAAAAGTTTTACGTTTAGTCGTTTTTAAAAGAAAAAACATTTGTTTGATGTTCAGTTTTTATTAAGAGTCCCCGCAGAACAATGTCGGTGACGTTTTTTTCATACAAATTTGGCATGAAAAAACGCTCGACCGAAAACCGCTAGAATAAAATCAATTTTATTTTTGTGTCGGTTTCTCTCTCTCCCTTAATTTTTGATATGAAAATGTTGCCACTTTTTTCAAATATTTCGATTATTTTCGATAAAGTAAACAAAAAAATATGATCTCTAAAAACAAAAAAATATTAAAATTAAAAAAAAAAAAACAGCAAAAACCGAATCAATATGAAAAAATCATATTGATAATTAAAATTACAATTAATTTAAATAAAAAAGTGTCAAAAAAGTGACGAAAAAGTGCAAAAATAGTGTGAAAATCAACATATGACAGAATTTTCCGCTACCGTCTTTGTTTTGCGCCTATATTCTCTCATGACCGAAAACGTCAACCGCTCCGACGTTGTTGTGCGGGGACTCTAATGACTACTTCTGTCCTTTGTTTCAAAAATAACACACAAAAAAATAAAGACTTTCATTAACATTTAATTTTTAAAGTCATTTATTTTTGTTATATTGTAAGATTTATTTACTTATTGTTAGGCCAAGAAAGGGCAGATTCAATAATCTGAAAAATAAAGTATTTGGAAAAAAAAAAAAAATATATTTTTGCTCTGTAAGTTAAAACTACTGATTATTCTTTAAATTTTTAACGATTTTTTTTTTTAATTGTTGGTATTTTTAGTGAGATATCATTAGTTTTTACTTACACAAGTAGGTTATTTTTTTTTAGAAAAAAAAAAACACAAAATATTATTTATAGAAATATAAAAACAAGTTTGTATCAAGTGACTTTGGCACGATGGGTAGAGTGTATGGCCAGAATGTAGTTGATTCCGGGATCGATTCCCCAAAATTTTATTAAAAATATTTTAATAGAAAATTGTAAAAAATAACCTACAAAGTCATTAATTTTTAATGTTTTAGTAGGTTATTTTTTTGAAATTTGTTGGTAAAAATAACTGAACTATCATTAATTTTTAATGTTTTCGTAGGTTATTTTTTCGAATTTGTTGGTAAAAAAGAATGAAAAAAAGTAATTTTTAAATTTTTAATCGTCACCTTACTATTGTTTTGCTCCATACGCCATTTTTGAAAAAAAAAAATGAGTTAGGAATGGAATATATATAATATTAATATCCTCTTTCTTATTCCGAAGTCCGTTTTTTAAAACATCTTTTCAAATTTGAGATATCCAGCATTTTCTAAGAAAAAACACACCATTTTGACGTTTTTTGAAAATTTTTGTTATAGAAAAGACGCTAGATTATTTAAAAATTAACGGATCTTGCATATTTTTGGAATGATGATTAATTATGTTGGTACTATTCTACGTACAAAATTTTAATACCGTAACTTCTAAACATTTCAAGTAATGTCATATTTGCCATTTAGGTTGTGTGGGAGGTAGGCGTGTCCATTGACCGATCATCCCCATTTTTAATACCATGCAACCTGACCATATAAGTGTTCTAAATACCCAGTTTTGTCGATCTAGCTCTTTTTGTTTCATTGTTATTTTGTTTGGCGTTGAGAACTCATTTGCTCCATATCACATAAAAGTCCCAAATGTGTAAGAAAAATTGGATATGGAGCATAATACCATAAAATCTTATTTTCTTAAAGCTTATAATCTTTTGATCTATTGTATGTAAAAGTCTGAAAACTAGAAGCTTTGTTAAAAATATATGTAGCAATAAATGGTAAACATTAAAACAAAATCCATCGATTATTTTTCGAGAAAATTTTGTGGTAAACCTATTTTATCGTTTTTCTCGAAACCGAGTTGTTGGCGTATGGAGCAAAACAATAATAAGCTGACGTAATGTTATTTATTTTAAAAAATTTTATTTTAAAAATAAATGTTGATATTTGTTAAAACAAACGCATAATTACTGGGATGGTTTTCAATTGTTTATTGTAAATTTACTACTTTTTTGGCGAAATAAAAATTACAAGAAATTCTTGTAAATTTACAAGATTTTTTTTTTGTAAAAAAAATTGTAAAATTACAAGAAAAACTGTAAAGTTACACAAAAAAGTTAAATTTCAATCGAAAACTATTTGTTTAAAAACAAGGAAAACTAGGAATTTTCTAGTAATTCGACAAAGTTTTTTTGTGTATAAATCTAAAAGTTATGAGGTAAAATTTAAGGCCAATCGGATTAATTTAATTTTGGATTTTTAAAAATTAAAAAAAAAATAAAAAAAAATATTTCTTGCGACACATCATATTTATTAATTTTAATGTTCTGAACACGAATATGAAAAAATTGAAAATCCGTCGAACGGTTTTCGAGATACATTTACGAAATGAAGAAAAAATCTCAAAATTTCTTTCTCTTGACCCTTTCATATAGATTAAGTCAAATTAATTTAATCCAAATCGGACCTTTTTAACCAGTGGCGATCAAATTTTTGGGATTTTAGAAAATTATTTTTTTTTTGATACTAAGCATGTCAAAATTAATAAAAAATGTATCGCAAGATAATTTTTTACATATATTTTTGAAAAATTCAAAATTTTTTTGAAATTTTTTTATTTATTTAAACCATATTTTTACATATGGACAATGTCAAAGGATTGGGCAATGTCGAATTAAATTTTTTTACTATTATTATTTTCGTCTTAAAAATATTATTTTTTAATTCTTTAAATTATTTTGAAAGAAACAATCAAGTCTAAAAAGATCCAACTCTTTTTTCCAGTTCTGCGATATGTTCTTTTAAAATGACTTGTTTTCACAAAATTTTAAATAGAAATTTCCAGACAGTTCGGTAGTCATATTTCTAATACATACACGTATCAACTAGTATAATTTTGGGCTATATTTCTAATTTTTTACATTCAAAACAATTGTACAAATATTAAAATACACATGTTTGGAAAAATATGTACTCAACAAATATTTAATAAAGATTAATCGAAATTTGTTCCATTTTTTAAAGTTTTATTTCGAAATAAAAACATTTATAAATGGATAAATACATAAAATAACACGTTGTTATTTTACCATTTTTATACCCTCCACTCTAGTGATAGAGGGTATATATAAGTTTGTCATTCCGTTTGTAACACATCGAAATATTGGTCTAGGGCCCCATAAAGTATATATATTCATGATCCTTGATCGATTTTAAGTCGATCTAGCGATGTCCGTCCGTCCGTCCGTCCGTCCGTCCGTCCGTCTGTCTGTCTGTCCGTTGAAAACACGCTAACTTTTGAAAGACTTTACGGAGGCTCCTGAAGTTAGACATATATGTTCTTCATTTACCGGGTCAGGTTGGTATTGCAATCCAGCAAAATCGGTCCAGTGGTTCAAAAGTTATGAGCAAAATAGTAAATTTCGGGAAGGGTATTTTTCGAATTTACAAGATTAAAACCACTATAACTTTCGAAAGACAATTCTGAGGGGACTGAAGCTTAGCACATATATTTGATGTTCCCCAAGGCTGTTTGGTTTTGAATTTCAGCAAAATCGGTTCAGTGGTTCAAAAGTTATAAGCAATGCACTGAATTTCAGATTTGTTTCACCTTAAACTGTTGAAAACTCGTTAAACAAGTTTTAATAGCATGGTGAAATACCAGTTTTGTAAAACTTGTTGTTTGTTTTCTTGTCGTGGGGTGCAGTTTAGTTGTTAGACAAGTAAATATTTGTTATTGTTAGTGTAACTGTATGTAACGGGAAAAAATCAAATAAAGTATGTGTATGATTGAATGTTAATTTGTTTTTGGTTTTTAAAGAAAAGGATGGCAATATAAAAAGAGAAAAATATGTGAAATAGTTTTTTTTTTGTATTACATATATGTAGGTATAAAACAACAAAAATATTTTACAAAGTAATTTGTTACTCTAAGAATTTGTACACTAAAAACAATTTACACTCAAAAAAAAATTTACACTCAAAAAAAAATGTTACACTCAAAAAAAAAATTTACACATTATTATTTTTTTGAATGAAATGGCAGACTCAAAAAAATGTTGACAGTCAAAAAAATTGTACACTCAAAAAAATTTGATTGATTAAAAGAAAGTTTGACTCAAAATAATATACATATTTCTAATAAAAAATTTGTAATGCATTTTTTTTTAATTTTTTTTAGAAAATTACTATCAGATAACATTGTGGAGGGTATTTATAGATTCGACCAAGTCGAATTAAATTTTTCTACTTGTTTTTTATAAAGTACATAAATAAATACATTTATTTTAATGTATAGAACATCATAAAGAAGGAAATAAAAATTAATCGTTTAAAGACTTAAATTTGAGTTAAGATTTTTTTTTGGATTGAAAAATGTGTTGTTAACCATACTTAAATATGGCTTAAACTTAATATTTATAAAAATGGTTATGTAATAAATATAAGAACCTTAAAAAAGAAAGAAATCCATATTTCTGTATGTAGATTTGAGACCAAAGAAAATAAAAAAAAATTGTACAAAATTTTAAAATTAACAGAAAAACCAGTTTTAAATTAATGATTTTATGTTGGTTTTTTTTTCTAAACACCATGATATTTAATTTTTCTGCAAAAATTCAACAATCTATCGACAAATGACCGGTCAAGTTAATTTACATAAACTTGAGATTCTTTTTCAGCGGTTCTAAGTATTATACAGATATGTTTGTGCGGAAAAAATGCCTATACATATAAAATTTTTCAAGATTTAAGATATAACAAAGAAATTAAATTTAGAAAAAAAAAACAACAATAATTAAAACAAAATTTAAAAAAAATAAGAAAAAAAAAAATTGAAAAGGCCTTTGAACTTTTTTAAATAAAGAGTAAAACTTGATTTGTTTAACTTTTTTCTTGCCAAATTTCAAAGATTAGTATACCGCTGTTCTGAACATAAATGTATGTAAATAAAAAAGCATATAGAAAAAAAAAATAATTTTATTGTGATGGCAACCATTTTAAGACTAATGATCGAATTGAAAGTAAATGTTGATAGAACAGCACCACTCATGTTCAATTTTATTTGGATAATAATCATAAAATGTTTTTTTCCACTAACAAGGAAGGTCTTCTTGTCATGGAAACCTACCGGATTTAATTAAATTTGGATATGTAGTTCTAAAAATTTATAAGATACTAGCATGCCCGCCCGGAACTTTGTTACAGATAACAATAAATACCGGATAAATACCTCATTTTTAAAATTCTTCCCTATGGATTTTTTTTTTTTGTTTAGGTGCAAGTCTTTTACTAAAACTAGTTAAGATAATTTAAATAATAATATCACAATAGTCTCGTTTAGCTGAAAATCATATTCGTGCATTCTGTTTTAATTTGATAAATATTACTGTGCGACAAATTTGGGGTCTTCGAGTGTTTCTTGGACGGGACCAAAAAAAATAAAAGTATACCAATAGAAGACCAAAACCCCCGAAGGGTTTTGAAAATATAGCTCGAATTCTTTTTTTATGACCCAATGAAGTTTGAAAATTTTTTTTAAAGGCGTTTTGAATAAGTTAAAAAACAAGTTTTAAATCTAATTCTGAGGTAAATAGTAATAAGATATGTCTTCAGTAAAATTTTATGGCGGTTCATTTCTTGGAATATATTAACCCTCTCTCTCCCATTTTTAGGGGTAATATTGGTCCTTTTTTCAAATATCCTCATAGAACACAAATAAATCGAGCGTTTAAAGGGTTAAAGTGTTCTACAAATATTTTTTGCATCAAATTTGACTAGGGGTTGTCGAAGATCAAAAGTTCGTGCGAAATGTGCAAAATGCTTAAAAAAGTAAAATTGTAAATTATCACATACTATTAAATTGTTTTTCAACAAAGTCGTGTGAAATAAGTCAAAAAAATGTTATAAATCGGCTTCTGACCAAAATTACGTTAATACATGTCTGGAGTGAAATTTTATGGCGGTTCTTTTCTTAGAATATATTAACCCTCTATCTCCAATTTTGAGGGGTCATTTTGGCCCTTTTTTCAAATTACCTCTTAGACCACGACTAAGGCATGGGTTTATAGGGTAAACATTTTCTACAAACATTTTCTGCATCAAAATTTACTAGTGGTTGTCAAAGAAAAAAAGTTCGTGCGATATAAAGAAAATGTTTAAAAATTGAAAATTTTGAGTTACCATAATTAGTTAAATTATGTTTTACCAAAATATTTTACATTTTTTTACTTTTAAAGCATTCTGCACTTTTTGCACGAATTTTAGGCCGTTAACAACCGCTAGTGAAATTTGATGCAGAAAATGTTTGTAGAACATTATAACCCCATAAGGCACGTTTTAGTGGTGTTCTAAGAGGGTATTTGGAAAAAGGACAAAAATGACCCCCAAAAATTGGTGGTTAATATATTCTAAGAAAAGAACCGCCATCAAATTTCACTGAAGACATCTATTATCGTAATTTAGCTGAGAACCAGATTTAAAACATTTTTCCGACTTATTTTACACAAATTTGTTGAAAAACAATACATATGTGATTATTTACAATTTTACTTTTTTAAGCATTTTGCACTTTTCGCACGAACTTTTGATCTTCGACAACCCCTAGTGAAATTCTATGCATAACTTTTTTGTAGAACATGTTAACCCTTTAAGCGCACGTTTTATTTGTGTTTTATGAGGATATTTGAAAAAAAAGAGCCAAAATGACCCCTAAAAATGGGAGATAGAGGGTTAATATATTCTAAGAAAAGAACCGTCATCAAACTTTACTGCAGATATGTCTTAACATTGTTTACCTCAGAATTAGATTAAATACTTATTTTTTAGGTTATTTAAAACGCCTTAGAAAAAAATTTAAAAACTTCAGTGGGCCATAAAAAAATAACACGAGCACAGTTTTCAAAAACCCTTCGGGAGTTTTGCTCTACTGTTTGTATACTTTCATTACTTTTTTAAGGCTCATCCTAGATACGACATATTGTTTCACAGTGTATTTAATCAATGCAACTCGACACAAATTTTACCATTTTTCAATTTTTGGCCACCCTCCAAAGCCCAGGTTTTGAAAAATTAAAAAAACAAAAAATTCTATTTTCTTAGTTCCATAAAAGGCAATGGTTCCCAATCTTTTTTGCGCCATGCCCCACTTTGGCAGGATGGGTAGAGTGTCTGGCCAGAATGTAGTTGATTGCGGGATCGATTCCCCCAAAAATTTTATTAAAAATTTTTTAAAATAAAATTCAATGGAAAAATTGGAGGGCTTATTATAAAAACTCGATAAGCAACATTTCATTTGATGGTGGTTTTTGTCTTACAACTTTTGAAATAATGTAGAAAATAGAACTTTTGGAGAACTTTTATTCTTAATATACTTGTATGATGGGTTAAAGCAAGACTTCTGCCAAATATCTCTCAATGTAACATCAGCAGAAGGCAAAAAACTCGAAAAAATATAATGTTGCTTATCAAGTTATTGCAGTAAGCCCTTCAATTATAAACATAACCTACGAAATTATTAATTTTTAATGTTTTCGTAGGTAATTTTTTTTGAATTTGTTAGTAAAAATAACACAACAATCATTCATTTTTAATGTTTTCGTAGGTTATTTTTTTCGAATTTGTTGATTAAAAAAAATTAAAGTGACGTTATTTTTAATGTTCAATGTTATTTATTTTAGAAAATTTTATTAACAGTAAAAAATAAATGTGGATGTTTGTTAAAACAAATGAATAATTACTGGAATGGTTTTCAAATGTTTTATCACTTGTTTTATATATGTTTTTCATTTGTTTTTGCACTCAAAATGTTTTGAGTGCAGTTGCAGTTTTATTCCGAATTGTTCCGAAATCATTGAGAACTTTATAATTAATCATTTTCCACTTGATTTACAAACGCAATCGATTACAAATTGATATCAAAAATTTTATACACTGAAAAAATACATTACTTGTATTTAAGAAAACAAAATCTTTCAAAATAGTTCATGAGTTTTCCTTAAATTTGGTTAAATTTTCTCAACTTTGACGGAAAAAGTTTAGTTTATTTACTTATAAATAGTTTATATTTTTTTTTTTTTTAATGGAGTTCTTTAATATAAGGAAAAAAAATCTTACTGCCAAAGAAATTTTCCCCAAATCTAAGAAACATATGTATTTTTAAGATACATTTCTTAAAAATATGTGCACACACAATTAAGTTCAAGTTTTGGTCAAATTTACTAAAAATAACTTCATCGTTTTAATCTTCTTAAAATTGAGAAGGTGTAGTTCTTAGAATCTAGTTAAAAACTTCTAAGAATTTAGTTAAAAACTTCTTAGAATTAAGTTAAAAATTCAAAATTTCGATATCACAAAATATAAGCGAGATAGAGCGAAACGGATGAAATTTTCAAATAAAAGCATTACGAAGGAAAATATGGAATAGCCTAGCTCTGCATGTCTGTCGGGGTCTCAAGACCCTAATTTTGGATATAAAATTTGACATTCCCGAGATTTTATAATGTCAAATACGGCCGACACGACAAAAAGTCCAAAAGCATTTTGTAACTCTTGACTAGAACACTTCCTCAAAATACTCGACAACCCTCCGAGCAATAGTTTTTGAGTTATCCAGTTTTTAAGATGCTCACGAGCCTATAGTGCACCTAATTTTCGTATCTTAAAAACTAGGGCGAAATGGACATAAGTTTAGATCGAAACGGACAAAAAGGAGTCCCGATCCAAAAGGGTCTGGACCCATGGGGTCTGAACCTAATGGGGTTTGGACCCAATGTAGTCCTCAAATGTGTATGAAATAAAATATTCTAATAAAATTGTTCCTATTTTATAGTTAAAATTGACATAAAATTAAATTAGAATTTTTTGTTTTTGTTTTAAAGAAAAATATGAACTAAGTAAAACAATTGACAATAATCTTTGGCGCCAAATCACTACCATTTTTCTTAAAATTGATTTAATTTTTCTATTTTTTACCTTAATTTTTTTTTGCAAAATTGCGATATTTTAGTTTTGAATTACACTGTTCGACACCAAAAACCTCCAAGCGAAATGTTTAACTAGCCCTAATAGATCTTGGTCTCCTGATTCAAAATCTGCCATCCAAATTTTTCTAGTGGGTAATTCCAAAAATTGTCGCCCCACTGTCCGGAAACATGCCTTTGGACGATACATGGATACATGACGTTTAACGTACTCTAACTTTTTAACTAGTAATCCGATTATCACAAGTAATGGCTCATATGAAAGATAAATTCTTCTTCTGTTAGGAAATATTTTCAAAAGAATACGGTTTTTTTTCAGAAGTGTTGCAAAAATTAAAAAACATTTTTTTTTTTGCGAATATTTAAAAAAACACATCTTCGATTTTTTTAAAAAAAAGTTTGGTGATAAACAATATTGTTTTGTACAACATATCCAAAATTCAGAGTGGGATCCCAATGGGATCAAAAATATTCTGGTTTTAGTAAAAAGTTCTTAAATTTTACCTTAGAAAATTAAAATTTTATGTATCTTCAATATAAAAATTTAAATTTTCAAAGAAAATTATACTATAAAAATTTTGAAAACATTCAAAACATTAGAAATTTAAATTTTCTAAGGGAAAAATATGAGAACCTCGTACTTAAAACAGAATATTTTTTGATCCCATGGAGATCCCATTCTGAATTTTTAATATGTTACACAAAACATTGTTATTTTTCACCAGAATTTAAAAAAAAAAATCGAAGGTGTGTTTTTTTAAATATTCGAAAAGAAAAAATGTTTTTGCATTTTTGCATCATTTCTGTAAAAAAAACTGTGTTATTTTAAAAATATTTTCTAAAAGAAGAACCCCAGCTTTCACATGAGCCTAAATTTGTGAAAATCGGGTCATTGGTTAAGAAGTTACAGCTCTTTAAACGTGATGCATTTTTCATACGCTATTGTGGAGTCAAAAACCAATATTTTAGCACTTTTGGGGGTCCACTGTTACATATTCTTACGTTTCTTCTACAAAATAGGACATGATTGTATATAAAATGGACCTCCTGATTCCAAAACTGCAAGCCAAATTTTACTAACAATTTGGGTAAGCAAACAGACCTATTATAAATCATGGAAAGCAACATTAATCAAATGTGAATTTTAGTGAATTTCGCGGCGTTTTTCAGTTTTCACTTTTTGTAAAGCACTTCCAAGCAACTTATAGAAATCGGCCAGTCAAAGGCGCATTTTGTTGTGTTTATCTTCACTTTATTCGTACAAAAAAAAAATCGTTCAAACGGTTTTTTGTGGTTTTATTTTTTGCATTGTTATATAAAATCCTATAAAACATAACAAACATATTGCTTTTGATAGATTTTGACATGTCTAATTCGAAAAATATTTCGAAATAAGTCCATTGTTTTTTATAGTCGCGAAAATCACGAAAAATCGCTCAAATTTGACCAAAGGCAATATGACATGAATCCAGAAATTAAAATATTTTGTAATTACTTAAATTTTGATCATTATTAATCTTCACTAAATTTTTATGATCGCTAGAGGATATGGTCGGTATTAACCGATTGAAAGGTTCTTAACATATTTTTTAATAAGCCAAACAAGATAACTTTAGACAGTCATTCTGACCATAGGTTGTTATTTGGTCGGAATTGACCAACCATAATTTGCTATCTTGTTTTTAGTTTAATCAGTACAATGAACTAGTTCACTTTTTTCATTTATAAATGAACTAAGCGTCAGTAGTTCATTCGACAAATATCTACATGTTTGTGTCGTATTTTTTTTATTTTAAGTTTTTTCAACCAACTGACCTTAAATTACCAAATAACTTTTATTTAATCATAACTTTACTATTGCAGCAAAAAAAAAACTTACAAACTACAATGATCAACATAATTTTCATTGCAAAAAAAAATTAAAAACTGCATTGTTTACTTTTGTAAAATCACATGTAAATAATGATTAAAATATAGCCAAATGCATAAAACATAAAAATTGTGTCGTCAACAAAAAAACATTTACAATAAATAAATGATATTATAATAATTTTGTTTTATTTTTGTTGGTTAAAACAACAATTACGAATTATTAACAGTCAACAAATTAAACAAAAAATGTATAACATACCATGTTTATTGTTGTACACGAGTAAACAGAAATTTAAGAGTATTAATTCACTAAAGTTTTAATTAAAATTAAAAAAAAATGTCTTATGTAGTTAAAAAATATATCGATTTTTTGCAGTATTAAGCCCTCGTAAATTTGTAATCAGGAAAGTTGTATTAAATCGCCTTCTGTATATACAGGCTTTTTTTTGTGTGCTTTAAAACGGTAACAAATCGTTCTTTCACCACAATAGTAACATAACTCAAAAAACCGGATTTTGCAAAGTATGTATGAGGGTTTCTTCGTCAACCGGGCCACCCCTCTCTCCAAAATTGGTATGGGTTTAAAATTCGAAATTACTTAAAATTATTTACTTTTGAATGTCGAGTGGTGGTTTTTGAATTTTACCATGGTGGATCCAATATGGCGCCCAATTTTTTAAAAACATTATTGATTTACTTAACACTCTTTGTACATGGGTTTTTGTGGTCGCTCAAGAAGAATATGAAGTTGGCATTTTAAAATTCGACATGGCGGATTCAACATGGCGACCAAATATTTTTAAAAAATAAACCAATTTGCTTGAAACTTTTTATACTACGAAATTTTGGGTCGCTAAATAAGAATAAGAGGTTAAATTTTCATGTGGCAGATTCTAATTTAGCAAACCAACAAACCCGAGCGTATAGATTTTTAAGTGAATCTGTTATTTGAATTTAATTTTTGATTTTTTTTTTTGAAAATTTGAATTTGATTCTTCTTAAGCCACCCCAAGAACCCGTGTATGAAGATTTTTAAGCGAATCTGTAATATTTTTTAAAAATTGGGCGGAACATTGGATCCACCATATTGAAATTCAAAAACCGCCACTCGGCACTCAAAAGCAAATATTTTTAAGTATTTTCGAAATTTTTTAAAAAAATGTTGTTTTTTTATTTTTAGTACCAAAAGGTACATAAAAATAAAATGTATTTATTCGGCCTTTATATATGTATATATATTCGATTAGAGTTTTATTCTAGTTCGAGGCCCAAAAATATTTCTATTTATGATATTGTCATAATAGAGTATTTTTAATTTATTGCTTTAACCCTTTGACGACGAATGGGACACATGTGTCCCATTTGGTTTTTTGGTCATTACAGCCACATTTTCCAATGGATTTTGACCTAATTAGTGTCGATCGATAAAAAACAAATGCCTTCTTTGGTATTCGTGTTGAAATTATGGTTTTCTTGTTTGAATTGGGCTCATGGGCGTCTCAAAGTCAGAAATTTGTATTTTTTTTTTGGCAGTTTAAGATTCCTAATATCTCGGGTTTTAATTGAGACTGCTGGATAAACTTTTGGTATTAGATGCACCAATGCCTTATGTACATTTATTGACAAACTGATTTTGAATCGGTTCTATACTTTTCTCGGGGGTGCTGAAAATGAGATGGGACATATGTGTCCCATTCGTCGTCAAAGGTAAAAATAAAGGAGATTTTTTTTTGGTATTTTTTTTTAACATTTTATAATTGTAAAACAAAGAAAACACAAACAATTTAGTAAAAAAACATAAAAAAACTCAAAAAATTCATTTAAAATGATGAGATCCTATAAATAGTTCATTTACACTAAATCAAAATCAAACTTATGTAGCTGTGATAAATTTCAAAACAATTTCTGTTACCAGTAAAGCACATTGGTTATTTACATGAGAAGCAAATTGTGTTAGTTCGACTTTCGATTCCATTTTTTTGTGCAAACAACACATTGCTTCCTGACTCCTTCCTGAAATTCCTTAGAAGTTGCGTAACACTTTACCAGTTTTTTGGTCCATAAGATCAACGCCTCCCATTCCTGCGTTATAATGGGAAATCATTTTTAGACATGTCACATTAATTTTATTTGCAGATCCAGCCTGGCGTCTTTTGACATTTACGGTGTCGACTGGATTTATGAAATTGGATACTATATGCACAATAGAAATTTCTTTTTACACAAAGCTCTGAAAGTTTGCCTTGGCTCAAAGTTTTCCAAATGCTGAGTTGAAATGATTTAATACTAGTCTAATTTTAAAGGCTCGATCGTATGATGGGTCGTCACGGCTTAGCTATTTGGCATTGTTAACAAAATGTAAGCTGGAAAGAATTTTTTCAAAACGGTCTCGAGTCATAACCTTTAAAATAAACGGTACTGAATATATTTAAATCGTAGACCAGTACAATATTATTTCTGGCAATCTGTGGATACTCTTTGCAATAATCATCCCAAAAAAAGCTTTCAACTCTTCTTTACTTATAGAAAATATTATCCCTTTCTGCTCACAATAAAGTTTCGTTTGGTAAATTATGTGTTCTATTAGTGTGTCGAACTCACAAACTGTATTGAAGACTTCTGAAACAGATGGAACATCCTCATTAGCTCTTACCTTTTGGGTGTTACGAGTAGTGAAAAGTAATTTTGTATTAAATTTACTCACGTGATTGTAAGTGAGTGTAAGTAGATAAAATATGCTTGTGGGTGAGTGTGTGTCATTAGAAAATTCCTGTCCGTGAGCCCATCTCTAGTTTAAACTTATGCATTTTTTATAAAATGTTTATTTTTTTTATTATTGTAATGCATTATGCATTCAATTATAAATAATGCATTATTTCAAACTTTCAAATAATACATAGTGTAACCAAATATAAGTCATCCATGATTTAATGTCTAGAAATAATAAATATGAAATACATTTTTTCCAAAAATCATGCATTGCGTAACAAATTGTTAGTAAAGCATTATTTTTCGCGTTCAAATAATACGTTGTGGAACAAATATTGGTAAGACGTCCTAAAATAATGCTACAAATAAGGTATATACATTACCTGGTAATGTGTTATATAATCACCACCCATTACCAAAGTTTTTTCGTTTCATGTGTACTTTTTGTAACGACAAACTACTTTTAAATGTTCAATGCATTTGTTCCCAAATTTTTACCTTTGACGACGAGTGGGACACATATGTCCCATGATTTTTCGCGTAGAAGGAGTGACAATTTTTAAATTCTGACAACACTTTAGTCTTGAAATGTGGCATTTCCGAATAAGAATCCGCAATAAAATTTTAATAATTTCCAGCGGAAAATTCTTCGTCGTCAAAGGGTTAAAAAAGTTACTATCTCATAGTATGTCTGTACTGATCAGTTTCATCCCCACTAAAGGAATCTTCAGCAGACTTTAGAGAATCATCGTTGGTCAATCAAACATCAAACCAGACATAATATTTGATATATTTCCCAAGTTATATGAGAAGTACTATTATGAAGGTCCGAAATCTGTTTTCCAACAAAAATAACTCTTTTAAAGCAAAAATTGTATATATTAAATCACCGTCGGTAACTATTAATATATGTGTTGCTGTTATTTTACAATAACAACAGTGCCTAACCAAACAATAGTGTTGGTAGGATAAGTCGTACTAAACTTTGTGTTAAATGTTGTTTTTTTATTTTTAGTAACAAAAGGTACATAAAAATAAAATGTATTTATTCGGCCTTTATATATGTATATATATTCGATTAGAGTTTTATTCTAGTTCGAGGCCCAAAAATATTTCTATTTATGATATTGTCATAATAGAGTATTTTTAATTTATTGCTTTAAAAAAGTTACTATCTCATAGTATGTCTGTACTGATCAGTTTCATCCCCACTAAAGGAATCTTCAGCAGACTTTAGAGAATCATCGTTGGTCAATCAAACATCAAACCAGACATAATATTTGATATATTTCCCAAGTTATATGAGAAGTACTATTATGAAGGTCCGAAATCTGTTTTCCAACAAAAATAACTCTTTTAAAGCAAAAATTGTATATATTAAATCACCGTCGGTAACTATTAATATATGTGTTGCTGTTATTTTACAATAACAACAGTGCCTAACCAAACAATAGTGTTGGTAGGATAAGTCGTACTAAACTTTGTGTTAAATGTTGTTTTTTTATTTTTAGTACCAAAAGGTACATAAAAATAAAATGTATTTATTCGGCCTTTATATATGTATATATATTCGATTAGAGTTTTATTCTAGTTCGAGGCCCAAAAATATTTCTATTTATGATATTGTCATAATAGAGTATTTTTAATTTATTGCTTTAAAAAAGTTACTATCTCATAGTATGTCTGTACTGATCAGTTTCATCCCCACTAAAGGAATCTTCAGCAGACTTTAGAGAATCATCGTTGGTCAATCAAACATCAAACCAGACATAATATTTGATATATTTCCCAAGTTATATGAGAAGTACTATTATGAAGGTCCGAAATCTGTTTTCCAACAAAAATAACTCTTTTAAAGCAAAAATTGTATATATTAAATCACCGTCGGTAACTATTAATATATGTGTTGCTGTTATTTTACAATAACAACAGTGCCTAACCAAACAATAGTGTTGGTAGGATAAGTCGTACTAAACTTTGTGTTAAATGTTGTTTTTTTATTTTTAGTACCAAAAGGTACATAAAAATAAAATGTATTTATTCGGCCTTTATATATGTATATATATTCGATTAGAGTTTTATTCTAGTTCGAGGCCCAATATATACATATATAAAGGCCGAATAAATAAATATATACATATATAAAGGCCGAATAAATACATTTTATTTTTATGTACCTTTTGGTACTAAAAATAAAAAAACAACATTTAACACAAAGTTTAGTACGACTTATCCTACCAACACTATTGTTTGGTTAGGCACTGTTGTTATTGTAAAATAACAGCAACACATATATTAATAGTTACCGACGGTGATTTAATATATACAATTTTTGCTTTAAAAGAGTTATTTTTGTTGGAAAACAGATTTCGGACCTTCATAATAGTACTTCTCATATAACTTGGGAAATATATCAAATATTATGTCTGGTTTGATGTTTGATTGACCAACGATGATTCTCTAAAGTCTGCTGAAGATTCCTTTAGTGGGGATGAAACTGATCAGTACAGACATACTATGAGATAGTAACTTTTTTAAAGCAATAAATTAAAAATACTCTATTATGACAATATCATAAATAGAAATATTTTTGGGCCTCGAACTGGAATAAAACTCTAATCGAATATATATACATATATAAAGGCCGAATAAATACATTTTATTTTTATGTACCTTTTGGTACTAAAAATAAAAAAACAACATTTAACACAAAGTTTAGTACGACTTATCCTACCAACACTATTGTTTGGTTAGGCACTGTTGTTATTGTAAAATAACAGCAACACATATATTAATAGTTACCGACGGTGATTTAATATATACAATTTTTGCTTTAAAAGAGTTATTTTTGTTGGAAAACAGATTTCGGACCTTCATAATAGTACTTCTCATATAACTTGGGAAATATATCAAATATTATGTCTGGTTTGATGTTTGATTGACCAACGATGATTCTCTAAAGTCTGCTGAAGATTCCTTTAGTGGGGATGAAACTGATCAGTACAGACATACTATGAGATAGTAACTTTTTTAAAGCAATAAATTAAAAATACTCTATTATGACAATATCATAAATAGAAATATTTTTGGGCCTCGAACTAGAATAAAACTCTAATCGAATATATATACATATATAAAGGCCGAATAAATACATTTTATTTTTATGTACCTTTTGGTACTAAAAATAAAAAAACAACATTTAACACAAAGTTTAGTACGACTTATCCTACCAACACTATTGTTTGGTTAGGCACTGTTGTTATTGTAAAATAACAGCAACACATATATTAATAGTTACCGACGGTGATTTAATATATACAATTTTTGCTTTAAAAGAGTTATTTTTGTTGGAAAACAGATTTCGGACCTTCATAATAGTACTTCTCATATAACTTGGGAAATATATCAAATATTATGTCTGGTTTGATGTTTGATTGACCAACGATGATTCTCTAAAGTCTGCTGAAGATTCCTTTAGTGGGGATGAAACTGATCAGTACAGACATACTATGAGATAGTAACTTTTTTAAAGCAATAAATTAAAAATACTCTATTATGACAATATCAAAATAGAAATATTTTTGGGCCTCGAACTAGAATAAAACTCTAATCGAATATATATACATATATAAAGGCCGAATAAATACATTTTATTTTTATGTACCTTTTGGTACTAAAAATAAAAAAAACAACATTTAACACAAAGTTTAGTACGACTTATCCTACCAACACTATTGTTTGGTTAGGCACTGTTGTTATTGTAAAATAACAGCAACACATATATTAATAGTTACCGACGGTGATTTAATATATACAATTTTTGCTTTAAAAGAGTTATTTTTGTTGGAAAACAGATTTCGGACCTTCATAATAGTACTTCTCATATAACTTGGGAAATATATCAAATATTATGTCTGGTTTGATGTTTGATTGACCAACGATGATTCTCTAAAGTCTGCTGAAGATTCCTTTAGTGGGGATGAAACTGATCAGTACAGACATACTATGAGATAGTAACTTTTTTAAAGCAATAAATTAAAAATACTCTATTATGACAATATCATAAATAGAAATATTTTTGGGCCTCGAACTAGAATAAAACTCTAATCGAATATATATACATATATAAAGGCCGAATAAATACATTTTATTTTTATGTACCTTTTGGTACTAAAAATAAAAAAACAACATTTAACACAAAGTTTAGTACGACTTATCCTACCAACACTATTGTTTGGTTAGGCACTGTTGTTATTGTAAAATAACAGCAACACATATATTAATAGTTACCGACGGTGATTTAATATATACAATTTTTGCTTTAAAAGAGTTATTTTTGTTGGAAAACAGATTTCGGACCTTCATAATAGTACTTCTCATATAACTTGGGAAATATATCAAATATTATGTCTGGTTTGATGTTTGATTGACCAACGATGATTCTCTAAAGTCTGCTGAAGATTCCTTTAGTGGGGATGAAACTGATCAGTACAGACATACTATGAGATAGTAACTTTTTTAAAGCAATAAATTAAAAATACTCTATTATGACAATATCATAAATAGAAATATTTTTGGGCCTCGAACTAGAATAAAACTCTAATCGAATATATATACATATATAAAGGCCGAATAAATACATTTTATTTTTATGTACCTTTTGGTACTAAAAATAAAAAAACAACATTTAACACAAAGTTTAGTACGACTTATCCTACCAACACTATTGTTTGGTTAGGCACTGTTGTTATTGTAAAATAACAGCAACACATATATTAATAGTTACCGACGGTGATTTAATATATACAATTTTTGCTTTAAAAGAGTTATTTTTGTTGGAAAACAGATTTCGGACCTTCATAATAGTACTTCTCATATAACTTGGGAAATATATCAAATATTATGTCTGGTTTGATGTTTGATTGACCAACGATGATTCTCTAAAGTCTGCTGAAGATTCCTTTAGTGGGGATGAAACTGATCAGTACAGACATACTATGAGATAGTAACTTTTTTAAAGCAATAAATTAAAAATACTCTATTATGACAATATCATAAATAGAAATATTTTTGGGCCTCGAACTAGAATAAAACTCTAATCGAATATATATTTTTTAAAAAAATTTAAAACCCATACGAATTTTAAAGAGAGGAGTGGCCCAGTTGACGAAGAAACCCTCATATATATTTTCTTCTCAAGCGGTGAGTTTAAAATAGGAATATTTTTAACTTAAAAATCACCTTTTTTTGAGTTATGTCACTATTGTTGCAGTTTTATGTCACTATTGTCACTATTGTTGCAGTTTTAAAGCACTTTACTAGGAAGTAAAATTACATTTTTGCTTGTTAGTAATTTCTTTCAACATGATTTCATTATTTTCAGTACTGCAATTAAGTACGTAAAAATTTAATATGACTATGAAACTATGCAAAATTCGAAGTTGTAAAAAAAAGTTCTCAAATTACATGTGGATTATTATACACAAGCAATTACACATTTTATGTATAAAGTTATTTTATTATGAATTTTAAATTGCTGCTATTTTTTGAAAAAAAAGTTATATTCTTATTTTGTATTTTCGTTTAAAGTCCGAATAAAAATATATTAAGACGAGTTATTAAAAAAATATTTAGAAAGAAGTGTTTGAGATACACATCTGAAATCCCATTTTTTTGATACAACCGTATTTATTGATTCACCCTATTACACTGTGCAACAAAAGTTAAGGTCATCGTGAATATGACCAACAAATTATAGTTGACTTCCAGTAGACCGAAACCCCTTAAGGCTTTTGTATGAGAACTATACAAACGTCCAGTTTGGATTTGACGCAAATGACTCTAATAACCGTATGATGATTTTAAAATTTAACATTTTGTATGTATCCAAATAATCGTTCCAAATTTGAAGGGAATCGGACCAGATCTTCTTATAGTCCCTTCAGAAATGGCTCATGATTCACGCATGATCACCGCTAGGCTGAATAGGGACCTGAACATTGAGGCATTACATTTTTTAATGGAAAATACCAACCAATTGGTCCCAAGTATGACAAAAACACCATAGAGGTATTCAGAGTCTTGTTGCCAGCCCTGGCAATGTAGCAAAAGAGTACTTCTTTCAAAAAATACATGTATTTTGAAAAGTAATTTTGAAAAGTGCTCTTTTACCACCAGTGCCAGGGCTGGCAAGCAAGACTCTGAATACCACTCATGTTATTTTTAGTTCTCTTTTTTTTTGCTCTATATTTTAGCAGAATTTTCTGCTGACTTGACAAACATTTTATACTGAGTTTACGTATAAAATTTAAGTTGTGATTTAGAAACAGTTTCAGTTCAAATTTATTTGGGAATAACGTATTCCCACCACCAATTAAAATTGGTATACTCTCATATTGTACTTACCTAGATGTTGTTCGTGGTTTCAGTACAAAAGTTTTACACACTGTTTAAATAAATGCTTTCAATATTAGGATCGTGAATATTAATATCATTAGTGTAGTTATCACTGCTACACGAAACGCTAAAAGTAAGTCCATTTTAAGTATTTATTTATCAAAAATTTATTGAAAATATGTTAAATCAAACTTCTTGAAAATCAAATTAATTTGAAATATTAATGAAATAGAAACATTTTGAATGAAAAACACAAGCAGATTCATAATTTTAAAAATTTCAAAGTGGCGAAGTAGTGAGGTAGTGCTTTGTGTGATTTTCGATAAGAAGAATGATGATGGTAGAAATTTTTAAATTTGTTTGTTTTTAAAACGCATTAAATTTTAATATAAGCCTAAAAAGTAGAATATTCTATTCTCTACAGATGTTTTTTTAAGTCACATAATATTAGTTAGGACCCTACACTAAGAAAATTATGTCATTAACTGTTTGTAGGTTATTTAAAAAAGTAATCAGTAAAGTCATTTTAAAAGAAAAATCACTTATTTTATAAAGGATTTAATTTTTTTACTGTTTCTGTAGTTTAAAAAAAATAATTTACTGTATTAAAAACGAATTTTCTGTTACATTTAATTTCGGCAGTAAAAAATGTCTTCTATAGTTTTACTGTTTTTCAATACAAAATAACTGAATATTCAGTAGTTTTTTAATGTTTTGGTTAGTCATTAAATTAACATTTAAAATTGACTGTAATGTGTTTTTATTTTAAATGAAAAAACAGTGGAATGGTTTTGAAATAAAATTCCATTTGTTTTAAGTGAATATTCACTGGAATTTACCTACATAATTTTTTGAGTGTACAAACTTTCATATACATTTACAAAAAACCATAAACTAAATGAGAATTCAAAAAACTATGAGAGTTTAAAAAAAAAAATAAAAAAAGTAATAATTTCTTATTAAATTATTTACTTAAATTTTCTTTAAAATTTTTTAGTAAACTTTTAAATTGAGTCAATTAAAAAATTTCTATTTTTTTTGAGTTTAAACAAGTGATTACACAAATTTGTTTCTTCCATATTTTTTTCTGTGTAGCAGCCCAAACTCATTTTTTGTGGGGGGATGTTGCATATTTCATCTTAATAAACATAAGCATTAGGAATGGGATAGTGCACGAGTTTTCGATTTCGACACGCTAGAACCGCTAATTTTGAGCCAAAAAATCCGCCAAAGATACCTAATATCTATCTCTAGTTCCTAAGGATCTCCCACTCAAAATGAAATTTTTGTTAAATTTGATCCCGCCGCTCTAACTGTCGCAAGGATGACCCCAGAGAAGTTAAATGTGTGACCGACCCCCAATTTTTTTCAGCCACAATAATTTCTCCAAAGAACTTACCCATTTTTTTATTTTCCATAAATTTTTTATATGAAATCAGCTCTTACCTCGTGCCTCTTAGGGAGGGAAAATGCGGACTTACCCCATTCATTGTTGCCTTCCTACATTTTTTCCGAACATATGTACGCCGTAGTTCCACTTTGTAAGGGTGCTCCCCTAAGGAAAATAAAATGTGTAATGTATGTAGAGTACACTAAAAAAAAAAAACTTGTAAAATTACAAGAAACTTGTAACTTTTTTTTTGCTACTTCCTATTTGACAAAAATTCCTAGTAATTTTACAAGCATTTTACCAATAATTTTGAAATTTTACAAGGTTTTTACCAATAAAATTGTAAATTTACAAATTTTTTGACACGATAAAATTTACGAGGAGTTTTCCAAAGTTTACTAAATTTTTTGCTACCTCCTATTTTACGAGAATTCTTAGTAATTTTAAAAGCTTTTTACCAATAATTTTGTAATTTGACAAGCTTTTTACCAATAAAATTGTAAATTTACAGTTTTTTTGGCACAATTAAAATTACTAGGAATTTTCGTGAATTTACTAGATTCTTTGTGTAAAATTATCTTAGACATTTTTAAAATTACAAAAAAAAATGTAAATTTCGATCCAAATTTGTTTGTTAAAAAACAGGGAAAACTGTCAAATATTGGTAATACGGATTACGAGACTTTTCCTAGTAACTTAACAAAGTTTTTTTTTTGTGTAAGGGTGTTGTATGGGGGAGGTCGGATAGCATCAAGGGGTTAAGAAAAGGGATTTAAGAAAAATAAAAATAGATGTATAGGGACCATCCTACGGGTTAAAGGTCGAGGGGAGGTATGTTGTCAGCAAACGTTGGGGTTGAAAAAATATTGGGGGTCAATCATACATTTGACTCCTCCCCTGGGAGCAAATATTTTTAAAAATTTAACCTTTATATGCGAGACCCCTTAGAGAGTGGAGATAGAGCTTTGGTATGTTTGGGAAAAATGTTTAGATGGAAAAATTAATGGAGGTCGGTCTTGCCCGATATTTGCGAATCTTAGAATTTTTGTTATGGCAAAATTTTTCAATGTTTTAGAATCTGAAAGTTTTCATCAAAATCTGATTGATAATTTTTTTTGTTAGTAAAGTGTTAAGAAAATGGTTTTATAATGCACTATTTTTTTTGCTAATGCTGGTTAGCTAACTTTTAGCAAATTTTTAGTTGAGATTAGCATGTTAGCAAAAATATCTTGTAAACTTCATTTGGCGCATTAGCAATTTTAAACAAAATTTTAACTAATTTTTTTTGCTAAATTTAAAATTGACTTGACCAAATTTTTACAAGCTTTTTTGCTAATATTAGCAAAAATAAATGGTATTTTTTTTTTATTTTCGGAAAACTTAAAATGGTGCTATCTCGGAAACTAAGCCAGATAGAGCAAAATGGAAGCCATTTTTGGTTCTCGAGCTCTCCTTAAGTATCGCCGGTCCTCTTCACATGTGTGGACCCTAATGGTTCCTAACTTTGGATCAAAAAAAGTTAGCATTCCAGAAAATTTTAAAATGCTCGTATCTCGGTAAATATTGCCGACACAACAAAAAGTCCAAAAGCATTTTTGTAGCTCTCAACACGAAGAACAAGACCACAAAATAACCAAAAGCTCTCCGAGTAATATTATTGAAGTTATCGAGTTTTGTAATTCTCAAAACCCCGGTGGTCCCCTAAAATCACGTATCTCAAAAACTAAGCTAGGTAGAGCGAAACGGACACACATTTTGGATCAAAAACTATGACGATTTTTAAGGAACCCAACTAGGTCTAGTCCCATCGGGGTCTGGACTTATCGGGTCCGAACCCAATGGGGTCCTCAAATGTCTATGAACTGAGTTGAATAAAAAAAATTTCAGTTAACTAATTTTTGGCAAAACATTATTGCTAACTTTACCAAAAAAATTGTGGGTTCAAAATCAGCAAATTTTCTTGTAGAATTACAAGCTTTTTTTGCTAACATTACATTTTTTTTTTTTGAGTGTGTAAACATTTTTCAGAAATGGATTAGTTTTCAACATGAAATTGTTTAAGAATCTAGGAATTTTTTTGAAGTAAAAATGTATCAACATCTTAAATCAGTCAATAATATTTAAAAACAGAATAAGATAATATGTGGTCGATCTAAAATAAATTTTGAAATTGTCTTTATTGCTTTACTCGTACAGATTATTTACTTTTTAACACGCTTAATAAATTGATACTATTTATTGTAAGTATTGCAAATAAAAAATCAAATTCCTCAAATTATTTCCTAGAAATAGCTTTTTTTGTATATATAATATTATTATTGTCAGTAAATTTCCTAATTCCATAATAAGTCAAACACATTTTTATTATTTAAATTTTATTATTTAATTTGTTCTTTATTTTTTTTTTATTTAATTTTTTTTTTCAATTTAATACAGTTTTTTTTCATAATTTTGTTTTGTTCATCTATTTGATTCAGTGCGTTTTCATTTATATTAAATACATACTAATTAATATAGTACAGGGGGTTAAAATATTTATTTTTTAAAGTTAAAATTATACCTAAAATAAGAAACAAAATTAAAAAAAAAATTATATAAAAAAATAAGACCACATAAATATTTACACAACTGAAAGACAAGTTTGGTTTTTTATTGTATAAAATGTTAAAGTAAAATTTCTTGTTTTTTTTTTGTTGTTTCTTATTTATTTTAGAGACATAAGATTGATGTCAAAAACAGATACAAAATTTTTTTTTGTGTATAAAACATAAATATTTGAAAATTTTTAACAATTTTTTTTTATTATTTTTTCATTTAAAATTTAAACAGTTGGCACAATTGTTTTTTGTTTGTTATTTTTGGTTTTTAGTTTTATGGAAATTAAAAATATTGGTAAATGTTTTACAAATAAAATTAAAAGAAATTTTTATAGTCAATTTAAAGAAAATTAAACGAAAACTTAATGAATTTAGTTATACAAATATTGTTAAGTGTACAATTGAATAAAAACAATATACACCTAAAGAATTTTCAGAAAAAAAATACTTTATTATGACAATAATCATAAATGGAAATATTTTTAGGCCTCGAGCTAGAATAAAACTCTAATCAAATATAAATACATATTAGAGTTCGTTTTCAAAAATTTACTTTCTTTGGATTTTTTGATATCATTACTTTTTAGAAGGTTTTTGCATCAATAAAAATAATGGCGTATTTTTTTGGAAAAATTCAAACTCCTTCCCGTGCTTATCCGCGGTATAAACCCCGGTTTTTGACCCCATTCTCCTGCGGAGCGAAAACGGCTGATTACATATATAAAGGCAGAATAAATACATTTTATTTTTATGTACCTTTTGCTACTAAAAATAAAAAAACAAAAATTTTAGAAAAAATTAGACATTTCCATTAAAAAAGGTTATTCACGCGTTGACGTCGCATAAGTACATTAACAGAAATTGCCGATCAATCATGTCCATGCCAAAAATATAGCACTGAGTCGATTTTTGAGTCGGTTTGATGAAGCATTTTAAAAATTTAAATAAATCAGTCCATATTTATACCGAAGGAAAGCCGAAATTTGTTGAAAGAATACATCTTCCTCTGTGTTTTCTCTATTGAAGTTTTATTTATCAGACAAATATTTTACGATTTATCATTTTTTAAACGCCTGATTGTACTTTTTTGCAATGTGCGTCCGTTCGTAGAGAGTTTGGCACGAATATGTCTTATGGTCATAGGCCGGCTAATTTCGTTAACACTGAAAAAAAGACATAACTAAAATTTAGGAAAAAGTTTTTTTGAAATAGTTCATGAATTTTCCTAAAATTTAGTTAAATTTAACTAAAAAGTGAGAAATTTTCTTCATTTTGAGAAAAAAAGTTTAGTTCATTTACTTAGTAATAGTTCATACTTTTTTTAAACACTTAGAAAATTATTCCAGTTATTACATGACGGTAATTTGTGTAGTAAGTAGTAGATGTGGTTTTCAACTACAATTTCCGTTGTTGTTTTTTTTTTTGAAAATCTCAAAAACTATTTTTTGTAGTCGTTTTAAAAAATAAACACAAAAAATTACTACATTGTAGTAACAGTTGTTTTATGTAGTTGTTTTTAGTCTACAAAAAAACTTATAATTTTCTAAATATTTTTAGAAAAACGGATGTATTGAACGAGCTGGAAGTGTCAGTTGCAGCAGGAATTATTACCGAACAAAGAAATGAAAGAAAGTATGAAGTGAGGTTGAGATTGCTAGAAATAGAATTGTAGTGTTGGAAACTGTCAAAATTTATTCTGTAGAAAATATAAATATTCAGATATATAAAAAACAGTTTTCATTAACAAGACAAACCGACATTTAAAATCCTACTGATGATGACACTAACTGGGGTGTTTGAAACCGGTATGGGAAATATCAGAAATGTCTATAATTTTTAGAAATTCAATTTTTCTTCTGCATTTTTTCAACTTGAACCCTTATAACAAATATAATCAGAGCCCATGCTCGATCTGTACTTACAAAAAAAAATCAAATAAAATTACTGACAAAATATGTCGCCATTAGGCACGTCTCCGAAACAGAAAATGCAAATTCCTTCATTTGTGTCTGCAATTCCAGATCATGTTGGTAACCCATGCGAAATAATGTAAGAGACAAACAAGTTGAAAGAAAGTATGAAGTGAGGTTGAGATTGCTAGAAATAGAATTTTAGTGTTGGAAACTGTCAAAATTTATTCTGTAGAAACTATAAATATTAACATATATAAAAAACAGTTTTCATTAACAAGACAAACCGACATTTAAAATCCTACTGATGATAATACTAACTGGGGTGTTCGAAACCGGTATGGGAAATATCAGAAATGTCTATAATATTTAGAAATTCAATTTTTCTTCTGCATTTTTCAACTTGAACCCTTTTAACAAATATAATCAGAGCTTGTGCTCGATCTGTACTTACAAAAAAATCAAATACCAAACAATTTTATCCGTTTTTGACGTTTAGAAGTTTTTTTTGTTAATAAAAAAATTAAGACAATTTGAGTTTCAGTAAAAACAACTGTAATTTGAAGTTGTTTTTACCGTTTTTTTTTTTGTAGTTGTTAATCAATAGGTAAAAACAACAAAATTTTTTAGTTAATTTTACCGTAAAATGTAGTTAAAACAACTGTCTTTTGTAGTGAAATCTACCGTCATATATTTTTTAGTGAATGTAGTTCTTTAATATGCACTCAAAGAATTATGTAAGTAAATTCCAGTGAATATTCACTAAAAACACATGAAATTTTATTTAAAAACCATTCTACAGATTTTTCTTTTAAAATAAAATCATATTACAGTCAATTTATAATGTTTATTAAATGACTAACAAAAACATTAAAAAACTAATGAATATCCTCTTATTTTGTATTGAAAAACATTAAAACTATAGAAGAAACTTTTTACTGCAAAAATTGAATGTAATGGAAAATTAATTTTTAAGACAGTTATTTTAATGACTAAAATAGCTCATCGTCTTACTTCTTAGAATTCAGTTAATAACTCTTAGAATTTAGTTAAAAATTCAAAATTACGATATCTCGAAATCAAAGCGAGATAGAGCAAAACGGGTGAAATTTTTTAAAGAAAGTACAACACAGAAAAATTTGGAATAGCCTAGTTCTACATATCTGTGGGGGTCTCAAAACCTAATGTCGGATCTAAAATTTGACATTCCCGAGTAAATGCTGCCGACACGCCAAAAAGTCCAACGGCATTTTTTATCTCATGTGGAACACTTCCGCAAAATACTAGAAAGCCTTCCGAGTAATAGTTTTTGAGTTATCCAGATTATAAGATGCTTAAGACCCAATGAGGCCCCTAATATCTCAAAAAAAAAAAAAAAATGTTACTACAACAGATAATTTCAATAAATTTAAAAAATTTGACTCGTATTCATTAATTATGTAGTATGACATACGTTAGATGCCTTTGGAAGTTTTAATAACTTGGCTGATTTTCAACCGATTTTAGTTTTTAGTACCTTATTAGAGAGACATTTTAATCCAAATCAAAATGCTGTAACCACCTGAATTCAAGTTTAACTTAAAATACCAAAAAAAATTCAGAAAACTAAAAAAATACAAGTAAGAAAGTTATAGTCGGTCAAGACCGACCATATGATACTCTACACCAGTGTTTTCCGGAAAATGGGTCCCAAGTCCAAACATGGACCGATTGGATCTGTCTTTTGTTAGATCTTTATTTGGTGTAGAAAACACACACAGATAAAATTTTAGTGGAATTGGTTTATTTTTTTGTCAATAGACCGATTTAACTGAATATCGGTCGAAATTTTTATATGGGGGACTAACAATAAGTCCGAAAATGGTCCAACTATATTCCGATTTGATTAGGTTACTAAAGTGCACGTTTAACACCTAAAAATAAAATGTTTATCAAATATTTCCATGTTATGAATTCTGAGGCAATTATGTGAATATCGGGAGGGTGGTTTGTATGGGGACTACCCGAAGGACTAACCCGATTCCTTTGAAATTTGGAATTGTGATTTGTGTATACAAGATTTGTTCACCTGCGAAATTTCAAAGCCATATTTATTATAATACCGTTATTAAAGTCATTTAAGCCGAATCCAAAGGTGGCGTTTGTATGGGGGCTAGATCTTAACATAAACTGATTTTCTCCAATTTCAATAGGCTTTGTCCATGGGCCAAAAGATGCTTAAGTTTCAAATTTCAAGTCAAATGATTGAAAATTGCGACCTGTATCGTGCTTAAACCGATAGATGGACAGACGGATGGACGGACATCGCTAAATCGACTCAAAAAGTAATTCTGAGTCGATCGGTATACTTGAAGGTAGGTCTAGGACCAATATTTCAGCAATATTCTCAATATTTCAACATCAGCACAAACTCATTATACCCTGTACCCAGTGGCGGGTACAGCTTTTGGGTTTGGGGGGGGGAAATTTTTTTTTTTACTTCGAAAAAAAAATCATAAATTCACCTTGGACGAGCAAAAACAGGGATTCGTTTTTTTTGCAATGGAAACCTATAAAATCATCAAATTCATTAGTTTGTGCTGAAGGAGGGTTGTTTTTCATGATCATAAGTAGATCGTTTAGATATTTTTATACCCTCCAACTACAGTATGGGGGTATACTCACTTTGTCATTCCGTGTGTAACGCATCGAAATATCGGTCTGGGACCCCATAAAGTATATATATTATTGATCAGTGATCGATTCTAAGACATTTTAGCGATGTCCGTCCGTCCGTCCGTCCGTCCGTCTGTAGTTAACACGATGCAGTCCAAAATAAAATAGCTAGACCCTTCAAGTTTGGCACAAATATGTCTTATGTTCCTAGGCAGGTTAAGTTCGGAAATTGGCCAAATCGGACCAGGGGGAAAAAAGTTCCCCCTTGAAGAACTAAACCAACCTCTAAAAAAATACACTTTTTTACATGTTTTTTTTGTATTTTTGTTAATTAAACGAAACATTTGGTATATTTATCGCGATGGGAAGGTGCTCTCAACGTCCCCCACTGACCCTATCAACCCCCCCCCCCCAAAAAAATAGAAACGCCCCTGACAATTTTTATTTTTTTTTATACCCTCCAACTACAGTATGGGCACAGACTAATACAGACTCGACATAAGTGACAGGTGTCAAAAAAGTAGTCTCTAACCATATGGTTCATTTTTTCAAATTATTCTACGAATTAGGTTAGAAAGAGAAAGCTAATATAACGCGCCATTAGAAAAATAGATGCCAGATAAATTTTTTATTGTTTCACTCACTCCTAAGTCGTAGAAAGTGTTGCCATGTTAGCATTAAACTAGCTAAAAACCGCTCTGTTTTCTCCTAAAATCGCTTAGTTTTCCCCCATTTTTTGTTGTAAAACTCTACTGTCGAGTCTGTATTTAGTCTGTGGTATGGGGGTATACTCACTTTGTCATTCCGTGTGTAACGCATCAAAATATCGGTCTAGGACCCCATAAAGTATATATATTCATGATCAGTGATCGATTCTAAGACATTCTAGCGATGTCCGTCCGTCCGTCTGTCCGTCCGTCTGTCCGTCTGTCCGTCTGTAGTTAACACGATGCAGTCCAAAATAAAAGAGCTAGACTCCCGACATTTGGCACGAATATGTCTTATGTTCATAGGCAGGTTAAGTTCGTAAATGAGCAAAATCGGACCAGGGGGAAAAAAGTTCCCCCTTGAAGAACTAAACCAACCTCTGAAAAATACCATATTTTTACATGATTTTTTGTGTTTTTGTTTAACAAATGCAACATTTTTATGCCACAAAAAGTTGAAAGTCCTGCATTTGGACCCAGAGAATTAGAAAATGTCGTTTTTTCGGCCCGCCCCCCCTTTTATGGGCGTGGAATAAAACATTTTTTTTTTTTTTTAAATAATGATAATCTTGTATTTCTGTAGTGCAAAAAGCATAAGAATGAATTTTTAAACACATATTCGAGGGAAAATTTGCCCCCCTCAATTACAACTAGCGACCCCCATCAAAAAAAAATAAAACGCCCCTGCATTTTTTTTTTTCTTTTTTTGCATGTTGGAGGGTATAAAAGATTCGGCACAGCCGAATTTAACACTCTTACTTGTTTTTTTTTAATTTGTCTAAAAAGAAAATTGTACGTTTTCTTCTACATAGAAAAAGTCTCAGATTCTAACACATTTGACGTATAAAAAGTCAAATCTAAAGCTTCTTCTTTACAAAAAATGCCCCAAAATCTGAGACTTTTTTCGTATAGAAAAATTTTCAGATTCTAAGAACTTTTTTCCACAAAAAAATCTAAGATTCTGAAACCTTTTATAGAATGTATCTCATATTTAAAAGCATTTTTAATAAATTTTTCTTATAGAAATGGTCTCAGGTTAGTATGTTTGTTTCGCACTGAAAAAATTTATATTCTGAGACCTTTTTTTCTTTAGAAAAAGTTTCAGATTTTGAGACCTTTTTTATAAAGAAAGAGTTTCAAATTCTCAGACATTTTTCTTATAGAAAAAGTCTCAGATTCTTAGACCTTTTTCTTTTTAGAAAAAGTCCCAGAAAAGAGAAAGTACCTTATTCCTAAAAAGTCTCAGATTCTCAGACCTTTTTCCGATAGAAAAATTTTAGGTTCTGAGAGCCTTTTCTTATATAGAAAAAGTCTTAAGTTCTGTCACTTTTATCCCTAAAGAAAGAGTGATAGATTTATCCATTATAAAAAGTCTCAGATTGTCAGACCTTTTTACTTAAAAAAAAGTATCGATTCTGAAAAATTTTCCAATAAAAAAAGTCTCAGATTCTATGACCCTATTCCTATAGAAAAAGGTGAGATTGTGAGACTCTTGCCAAAAGAAAGTGTCCCAGATTCTGAGACGATTTTCCTATAGAAAAAGTCTTAGATTTTGAGACCTTTTCTTAGGCATAGTCTAAGTATAAGTCTAAGATTCTGGCACTTTTCTAAAAAAAAATCTCGCAGATTTTGAGAACTTTTTCCTATAGAAAAAGTCTCAGATTCTGAGACATTTTCCCTATAGAAAAAGTCTAAAATTCTGAGACCTTATTCCTATAGAAAAATTCTTAGATTATAAGACCTTTTTCCAGTAGAAAATATGTCAGATTCTGTGACCTTCTTCCAATTGAGAAAGTTTAAACTTCTGTGATTTATTTTTCAACAATAAAAAGTCTCAGACATTGACACATTTTTCTTTTTAAAAAACAATAAGATTCTAAGGCCTTTTTCCTTAGAATAAGTCTGAAATTAAGAGATTCTGAAACTTTTTTCCCTTAGAAAAAGCCTCAGATTCATATACCTTTTCCATTTCGAAAAAGTCTCAGATTCTGCGACCTTTTTCCTATAAATAATTATCAAATTTTGAGACCCATAGAAAAAGACTCAGATTCTGAGACCTTGTTCCTTTAGAATAAGTCTCAAATTCTGAGACTTTTACATTTTGGGAATTCTTCTACAAAAATCCGAAAATGAAAATTTTTGAGGATGTGAACAATTTTAGAGTTTTCTGCATCTTTTCTTTAACAAAAGTCTCAGAATTTGATATAAAATAAGTCTCAGATTCTAAGACCTTTTTCCTATAGAATACATATCGAATTCCGACACATATTTTGTACAGAAAAGTCTCAGATTTTTCACAAAAAAATAATTTTTTTCTCAAACATTTCCTTTTACGGATTTTTGTAGAAAAATTCTCAAAATATGAGTACTATTAAAAGATACCAAAATTCATAATAAGATTGACAGATATTTTTTCACAGAAAATTTTCAGATTGAGTCACATTTTTTCCTTTAAAAATTTAAAAATTTTCCCTATAAGAACTTTCAGATTTTTTCTAAGAAAAATTTTCGCATTCGAGATAATTTTCATTCGGAAATTTTTTCTAAAATTTCCTTCTTCCTTCTTTCTTTTTTTTCTCCTTTTTCTTCCTTTTCCTTTCTTTTTACTTTTTTTTTCCTCTTTTTTTTTTTCTTTTTAAAATTTGGTCTGGGGGGGAAATTTCCCCTTTTCCCCCCCCCCCCCCCCCTTGTACCCGCGCATGCTGTACCACAGAGTGGTGTAGAGTATAAAAATTCATATTTTTCCATGTAATCCGTTTTTTAAAATTCAAGGCCGATGCGGCACGCCTTACCCATGTCCGATGAGACATATTTTTACCCACAAATTAATATATCTAGGGTAAGTTAGGGTCAGTATCTACCAATTTAATTTTTTTGGAGCACCATATAAAATAAATTAGAGTCAAAAAATAAAAGGTGCAATTTTCAAAATTTAAAAAAAATAGAAGAAATTGCGATCACATCTCGAATTATGGCTTAAAAGTTGCGTAACTAAGAGTAGAGTTTTTAGACTTTAAAAAAAAAATTGAAAGTTTCGGACTTTTTCAAAAAGTCGCTTTAATTTTTAAACGTTAAAAAATAAAGGATAGTTACTTCGAATAATTTTTTCATATTTTTTTTCTAAAACTACATTTAAATACCAACAAAACGTTGTCCGACTTTTTTTAAGATATCCGTATTTTTTACTGGTCAAAATTAAATAAAAATTTCAACTTTAAAATTTTTTTTTTAAATCGCCATTTTGCAAAATTAATTAGTCAACACCAACATGGTACAAAAATCTGAAAATTTGAGAGCAAGTTGCATTTAATACGTACTAAAACATATAAAAAAAAAATGGGAGTCGGGTCTAAAAGTGAGTGATTTGGCCTGGAATGCCCCATATATTAAAATTCACGATCAATGTTGGCAAATTAATTGACTATGATTTTTGTACTTAAGTTAGTTCTTAAAAATAAAAACAGTGAAACATTAGTTTTTTAGTCCACTGGGTCCAAGTGCAAGACTTTCAACGTCTTCTGACAAAAAAATCTCAAAATTTCTAAAAATTTAATACTTCGTGGGGTCCCCGATCGATATTTCAATGCGTTACACACGGAATGACAAAGTAAATATACCCCTATACTTTGTATATTTTATAGTCTTGAAACCTCGTTATTTTAAAAACTCAACTGTTTACATCAGAAATTTTTGACACTTATCACGTTTTCGAAATTCACCAAGAAGAAAATTTACTATCATACCGGCATAAAATCCACACAATTCATTTAATTACGTGTTAATTTTCAATATTTTATTTAAATCGTTTGATTTACAGCTATTTTTTATAAAAATATTTAAATTTTTTTTTTGTGTTATTTGTAACACTTTATTTAGTTTATTATAACCAGGGAAACCAAAAATATGCAGTATCATGTTTTTTCCTGCGCATTGTATTGATAAATGGGTACGGTATTTATCCGTTTCAGAAGATTTGAAGAAATCTGGCATCGATTTGTTAGAGCATATTTTTGCATATTTTAGCCTTAAGAGCATATTTTTGCATATTTTGGTTTTAAGAGCATATTTTAGCATAAGAGCATATTTTTAGGACATTTTTTCAATTTTTAGAGCATTTTTTCACTTTTAAGAGCATTTTTTTAAATTTTTAGAGCATATTTTCAATTTTTAGAGCAGTCTTTTCCAATTTTTTTTTTATAAAAACACTAATTTTTAAAATTTTTTAATTTTTTGGGATGTTTTTTTTTTTTAATTTTGTAAGTGTATTGAAATGCTTGTTTTGGTTTTGTTTTCCTGTCAGTTTGAAATGCCTGGAAACTCAGCTAGAAAAAAATTACATTGAACAACAATTTCAAACTTTTTCCAAAATTACGGAGTTCTGACGGTATGAAGCAAGAAGAGGGGGTAATTATGTAACTTAATAATCGTCAATCGTCATCGTTAGCTCATTATTCTATTACCATAAAATGACACTATATGGTAATGGAATAACGATGGAAACGATACGATTGACGACTATCAAGTTACATAATTACCCCCTCTTCTTGCTTCATATCGGTATATGAAACTATGTTTCTTTAGATCTGAGTGTAGGGTAAATTCAGCAACTTTGTGGAAAATATTAAGGGAATTATTTTTTGCAGAACTTATTAACCCATAAACTACCCCTCATAACGGAATTTTTTTGGGTCTATTCTCTAACAAATTGTAAAAAACACCGCAAAAAGGGGACATAATTTTTTTTAAGAGCATATTTTAATTGTTTTTAGAGCATATTTTCCGTTTTTAAGGGCATTTTTTAAGCGCATAAAACGTGTTTTTTAGAGCATATTTTTGGTTTCCCTGATTATAACAGTTGTAAAAAATTGCAGATTTATGAAAAGGTGACGATCGCATTTTCGTTGAAACCTCATAACAAAAAGTTTTCAAATTGAATGGGAAAATGAAAACGTATTAAATTAAAACCTTTTAGTTATGAGGTTTAAAAGAAAGTACGATCGAAACCTTTTAAATTTCATGAGGTTTAATACAAAACCTCGTTCAACAGAGTTCAAATGCCATTGTGAATGTACTTTAAGTTCCTTTCAGTTATTCATTTATTTTTCTTTAAATCAATTTAATAACACAAAATAAATTAAATTTTAAATAAATTTCAATTTAAAAATCTTTAGTTTTTTTTTAGTTTTTTCTTTCTATTAAATTTATAAATTCTACAATAAATCCTATAAAATGTGCGTGTATCTAAATAAATAAAAAAAAAACTCTTTTTTCAAAATATATATTCTACAATATACAATTTTACTTAAAACTACTTACATAATTTGTATAATATACATTATTTAATATTATTTTTGAGTTATTTTTTTGTTTATTTTTCAATGAATGTTGGTTTTAATGTCTGGTGTTAAAGTTTTTTATCATTAATTTCATTCGTTTAAAATTTTAATTTATTTAAATTCCTGTTTTTTTTTATAAAATTTAATTTTATATATTTTTACATATGTAATTGCCTAATTTTTTTTAGTGTTTATTTATTAATATTGATTGTTATTTTTAATTATTATTCAACCATTTTCATATATTTTTTTGGCATTTTAATTATTTTTAGATTTGTATTATGAAAATGTGTATAAAAATAAAATATAAAAATTATTAATTCAGATTCTGAGGCAGTTCTTCTATAGAAAAAGTCTCATATTCTGAGACATTTTTCGTATAGAAAAAGTCTCAGATTCTAAAACAATTTTCCTATAGATCTCAGATTCGGAGCCATTTTTTCCTATAGATAAAGTCTCAAATTCGGAGCCATTTTTTCCTATAGAAAAAGTATAGAAAAAGAGTTCTGAGAGATTTTTCCTCAGATTCTCAGAGATTTTTCCTATAGAAAAATTCTCAAATTCTGAGACATTTTTTCTATAGAAAGGTATCAGATTCTAAGACATTATTCCTTTAGAAAAAGTCTCAGATTCTAAAACATTTTTCGTATAGAAAAAGTCAGATGCTGAGGCCTTTTTCCTTTGGAAATTGTCTCAGACTCTGATTCTGATACAATTTTTAGATTTCGAGATATTTTTCCTAGATTCTGAGACATTTTTCGTATAGAAAAAGTTTCAGATTCTGAGACATTTTTCCTATAGAAAAAGTCTCAGATTCTGAAAAATGTTTCCTTTAGAAAAACTGTCCGATTCGAAGAAATTTTTCCTATAGAAAAAATCTAAGATTCTGAGACATTTTTCATATAGAAAAAGTCTCAAATTCTGAAACATTTTTCTTAAAGATAAAGTCTCATATTCAGAGAATTTTTTCCTATAGAAAAATTCTCCGATTCTGAGACATTTTTCCTATAGAAAAAATCTACGATTTCAAGATTCTGTGACATTTTTCTATAGAAAAAAGTCTCACATTCGAAGACCGTACACCCAAAATATTTTGTAAGTAACCTCAGATTTGGACATTTTTCCTACCGTAAAAGTCCCAGATCTTGAGACTATTTTTAAAAGAATTAGTCTTACAAAGAAGTCTCAGATTCTGTGACATTCAAATGAGATTCCCTGTTTTTCTCTTTATCCTAATTTCCTACCCAATGAAAACGTGCCTCGATATTTTATTAAAACTTCAAAAGACTTCTTTATCTCTAAATTTACGGTACATTTTAGTGCATGTAAAAAAGCTGGTCACCTTAATTTTCATTTTACCAAATTTTTATTTATGAAAAAATGTATAGCATACCTTTAGGCCGCCAATCAAATATCTATGCAAAACAGTGGGATGAGCAATTAAAAATGCAATATAAAAATTAAAGCGATACATGAATATTAAACAAAAATCAAAAAAACAATTAAAATAATATAATTTAACACATTCATTAGGGTGAAAGTTTAAATGTATGCGAAAATATTTTAATTTTAACCCATTTCGGTCCGAGATTCAATTTTATTTGTCTTTTTTGGAAAAAGGTGCTTTTGTAGGTTTATTATAGCACCTGCTGATCTCAAAAATCTTGCAAATTTTTTTTTTTCAATGTTCCGTTATCCAGAAATCCTGTATTTTAACTTTGAATACAATTTTAATTTTCGAATTTATTTGCTATTTTATTTATTTTGTTCAATATTTTCGAAATAAATATTTTAAAAATAATATAAGTAAGTGGAATTTGATATAAAATTAAATCTAAAATTAATTAAAAAAATTAAAAGCCAAAAAAAAATATTTTTCGTTTTTTCTTAAAACAATTTCTTTTTGCGGTTGTCAAGGCGAGATATTTTTTTTTTCATTTACTCAAATGTGATACCTTCCAGTCATAAAAAATTTACATGAAATTTCACCTTTTTCAAACACAAATAGTTTTTGAAATAGAAAGTTGCTACTGTTCGAAAAATCGAACAGCGGATTAAAATGGGTTAATTGCACAGTTTGCAAATTAAAAAAATGCGATCCCCGACATTTTATATTAATTTTCCACGAAAAATCTTACGCTGAATCCGAAAATAAAGTCCAAAGTCTTAAAAGTATAATTGTTTTTAAAATGTTTTACTTATTAAAAAAGTGATTTTACTTGATAAAAATATCTTCGGATCAAATCGGTGGAATTCATTTCATACGGTTGTAAAATAAAGGTAATTCAATGCTTTTTGGGGGGCCCCCGTAGGCTAGTTGGTAGCGTACTAGCCTTTCAACGTGGGGGTCGTGGGTTCGATTCCCACCAGAACCCTTGGTTTTTTTCGCTACAACGAGACGACGCACAGTGGTCAATTTCGCGAGATAGCGGTC
The DNA here is from genome assembly GCA_963921195.1 of Pegoplata infirma. Taxonomy (NCBI): domain Eukaryota; kingdom Metazoa; phylum Arthropoda; class Insecta; order Diptera; family Anthomyiidae; genus Pegoplata; species Pegoplata infirma. The sequence goes on from OY992539.1 coordinate 183,573,238, forward strand.
AAAACTCTATAACTTTTGACCGGATTGGTATTTTTTTACGCAATTGGTTTTGTTCAATAGGAGGGACTTTAAGCTTCAATTTGTGTTAAATATGGAGTTAAAAATGCATTTTAATTTTTTGTTGAATTTCCATGTAAAAGTTGAATATTTTGACATTTTAAATAGGTATTTTTTTTATAATTTCTTATTTTTTTCAATCGTATTTTACAACCAATACTTATTTATTATTCCTAAATTAAATTTTGGTCAGAAAATGCCAACATTTGGCCCCTGACATTTATTTAGTCTCAATATTCACAGGGGCCAAAGGTTGGTTTTTTTTGGAAGAAAGCTAATTCTTGTGAGGATTAAACTGAAAAATAACACTGAAATTCCCAACAATATCAATACCATTTGGATATATTATATACAGAACACAACATCGATAAAATTTTAAGTAAACTTTTACTATTGATTTAAAGTGCACATATATTTTATTTAAATGTATTAATAACATTTTATACTAAAATTAGAAACAAATTATAATCTTTAAACTACACTCAGAAAAAAAACTAACTAAAAAATGGGAAAACTAACTAAATCCAAGGAAAATTGATAAGCTCCATTGCCATGTATTCCTACTTTTTAGTCCATATTTTTCTTTAAAAGAAGGACAAATTTGAACTAGAAAATGTGAAAAAATTTCCCATTTTTTGGTTAAAAAAACATTTCTGATTAGGAAATTTTTCCTAAAAATTATTTAATTTTATATTTTTTTAATGGTTTATTTATAGAATAGCATGTGAATACACACATAATTCTCATTGGGTACATATTTTATTAGAAATATAAAGAAAGGTTTGTTTCTTAAAGACAAGTAATAAATTTAATTAGTTTTTTTAGTTAAATTACAACAACAACTTTGTACTTGACGTTTGTTCCCAGACTATGGGAAAACACGACAAAGCCAAGGTCTTTGTTGTGATTAAAATATTATGTTTTTTTCTAACACATACATGTGTAGAAAAAAATGTAAATATTAAATTTATTACTTGTTATACAAGATCAAACCTTTTGTATTCATGTACTACAAATAATAAACAAAATGTGAACTACAAGCAAGCATGAAAAAAAAAAAAATAAATCAACAAAAAATTTCAAGTTATGAAAAATTTACTAAACTTGTGGAAAAAACTTCCTAAAATTAAAGAAGATAAATATGATGAACTAACTGGTAGTAAATTACGTCCTAAAACTGAATTTTTTGAACTAAATTTTGTTTTAAGAAATATGTCTTAAAAATAAAGATTTTTTTTCAATTATTTGGGGAAAATTTTTTTTGGCGGTAAGAATTTCTTCCACGTATTAGGGAATTCTATTTAAGGAAAATTATGGCCTATTTAACAGTCCATGAACTCAAATATTTTCCTAAAAGTTAGGAAAACCAACTTTTAGTTAAATTTTCCAAAGTTTAAGTTTCTTCTTTTTTTTGAGTGTAGTACATAAACATAATATAACAGGTAGTACTTGGTTTTACCAGCTATTTCCATTGGTTTAAAATTTATTTGCAATTTTCAAGTATTTAAGTTGTGTAATATTAGATGGCAATAAAATAATTTTTTACCTTTTCCAAATGAATTGCCAGATACCACATAATTTGAGAGTTCTATTGTCATTTTTGTCAAAATTTTGATACACCCTTCTATGTGGACTAGGTCGAAATATGGGCCAACTTCTCCAAATTTCAACAGAATTATTTTTTGGGTCAATAAGAACTCTTGTACAAAATTTCATCAAAATAGTCACTTTCATATACAAATAACTTCTCAAAAAATATGACGAACATTTGTACCGAATATCTTACCTTGGGTCAGAAAAATTGCTGTAGCTCAAAAAGTGCAGTCCCGATGCATGGACATGTATATATAGGAATGTAGGGGAGAGTTAGGACTACAAAATAGTAAATTTGTGTTTTGACTCAGCTTGACTCACAGGAGTTGTGCTCTATGAAGTAGGAAATTTCCGAGAAATTTGACCTTTTTTAAAAAAAATATTTAAATTGTTCTGAAAACAGCAGAGCTTCTATTTTTTTACCAGTAATAGGAAATAAGTTAAGTTACAACACAAAATTTATTTCGTCCAAAAATCTTGAAAAACAAAATAGTTATGATCATTTAAACTTTTAAAATTAACTAAAAATATCATAAATTTACTAAATTCTGAAAAAGCCCATTTTGGACCACCCTGTTCTCAGTGAAATAGTTGAAATAGAGTTCTAATTTTTTGGCTCCCGAGGTTCACTACTGTCTACTTTCATATGAGTCTAATAACTTTAAAATCGGAGAACAAAAACCAAAAGGAGTTTTGGCCGCTATCTCAAAATATTGACCACAGTGCGACGGTCATTGTCACCAGTTCTCGGTTAGGTTGAATTTAATTTATTAAAAATAAGTTGTAAATAAATAGAAAGAATAAATAAAAATAATTGATCATGTGTGTGATCAATGCTTTTTCAATTCTACATAAAACATTTTTCAATTAGATTATCGCCTAAAAAGCTATGTAACTATATATCGACAGTTTTGCTTCATTTTTACCGAAATTTTAACAAAAAAGTAAATTTTATTGTGAATTTCAGAAAGAAATACAAATTTTTATAATCATTTATCTTTTTACAATTAAAGTTTGATCTATTTCAAAAAAAAAATAAGAGGGGTTTTAAAAAGTCCATTAAAAATTTTAAAAGTTACATGCATTTGTGTAATTATGCAGACATTCTGTTTTATACAAATACAGTTATACGAGTATTCGTGTGTTTTAACATTCGTCATAGCATTTTTGATCAAATGCTTGTAACTTCTACAATTTTCGACGGATTTTATTAAAAAACCTCTTATTTCTTTTCTTAATAGATCGTACTTGAACTTTAAATATATAAATTTAACATATTTTTAACATAGTCAAATTTGAAATAGAATTTACTTTTTTTTTCTAAGTTTCGTTTAAATTGAAGTCAAATTGTCTATGTATTAATGAATAGATTTTAAGGTGATATTTAGATTAAGAAATATTTTACAGAGAATTGATAAAGTACTAAAAAAGCTTTAATTTAAATGTAATAAAATTCTAATCCTCCGATTTTGTCTAAAACCACTTTTTTTTAGTATGGAGGGGCATGTCACAGAATCAACTCCGTTCGGAAGTGGAATAAGTGGTTTACTCGTAAAACGCAAAGCGAATATTTTTTTTTGGGAATGAAACCACTTTTATGCAATTCAATTCCACTTTGATTTTTGAAAGTGATTTCATTTCGAAAAAAATAATACGAGTAAACCACTTATTCCAAATCCGAACGGAATTGAGTCTGCGACATGCCCATGAATTTGCAAAACATTTATGCCCATGAATTTGCAAAACATTTAGTAGAACACTTTCATACTTTTTGACTCAATTTTCGGATTCAGCGCGCGATTTTAATATCGAAAATCAAACAATTTTTCAAAATTTTTGCGCTGGTGTTATAAGCAAAATATGTATAAAAATGAATTTCTGCATTTTTACTCAATGCATATAACTTTTGCAGTTTTCAACGGATTTTCTTAAAAACCATCTGATTTTCTTCGTTATAGATCAGACTTAAATTGTAAATAGAAAAAAGAATTTTATAAAAAATTGTTTTCTTTCTGAAAATTGCAATGGAATTTACTTGTTTTTCAAAATTTTGGAAAAATTTAAGCAAAATTATCGATTTTCTTTTAAGGAGATAATCAGATGAAAATATAATGAATATGGAATTGATAAATAATAAATGGTATTTGTTAACAAATTCTGAGACATTTTCCCAAACAATTGTATTTTGCTATATTAATCGGTAATAATTATTCGGTTATTAATCCTTAAGAAAAATGTCACGTTATGTAATTTATTTCTTTGAAGATGTTCATCTTTTAAAAAGTCCTCATAATTCGAGACACTTTTTTACATGGACGTTTTTCGCTCCTCCTCATTTCTTGCTTTTTTCCGTTTATTTTTTCCTTTCCTTTTTTTGTCTTCTGTTTATTTTAAAATATCAGCAGTATCTCTACTGCTGTGGCGCGTGAGTGGATTTCACTTAGACTCACTCACGCTTACGCAAACAATAATTGAATAACTCGAATTAACTCACTCACAATCACGAGATTGAAATAAAAAATCACTTACAATAACGCGTGATTCAAGTGAATCACGCAAGTCACGTGACCAGCGCCCATCACTAATTAGTTGTGCCAGCCGAATTTAGAGTAAACTGCATAGTTTAGTAACAACAACAGAAATTTTTGGTTGCAATAAACAACATTTGTTTTGAAAATTTAAATTCTGTTGGTTCAAATAAATTTCGGTAATCGGAGCCGAAAATTTTGGTTGTTGTAATTAAACCATTCAGTTGGCTCTTAATTCGGTTGGCATAATTAAACTGTTTTCTCTGCGTAGAGCACATGGGGCACGTGACCAGGAGCCTAAAAATGGAGCTTAATTTTTCGAGAACATATTTTAAATATAGGAGTAATTCGTCCTACGTTAAAAATTTAAAATTCATAGAAATTTTTCCTACACCAAAAACCTCAGATTATGAAAAAACATTTTGTGTTGAAAATATTGTAGATTCTTAAATATAAAAAGTCTCGAAGTTACAGAAATGTTTATTATACAAAAAGTCTCAGATTCTCAGACATTTTGCGTTAAGAAAAAGTCTCAAATTGTTATAGAAAAATATTTTGAGACCTTTATCGTATAAAAATATGTCAGTATCTGGAAGGTAAAAGGAAGGTCTTTCACAGGCACCCACCGATTGTCCTGAAACGTGCATATGTGAAAGAGGGGAGAAAAATTAGAGTTACCTGTTCTTTCTTAGCTGCACAATCTCACATCTAGCGGGTCAAATGCAGTGTTGCCACCAACAAAATCGTAAATTACACATGGATCATGCCAAAATTACACATGAAATCACGAATTACACATGGATTATGCCAAGATTACACATGAATTACACATACTTTTTTTAATAACGTTTTGTTTTTTGTAAATTTTAAAAATATAACAGTTAAGTCTGTCAATTAAGTCGATTTTGACATAAGACTTCATTAACTGAACAGTTAACAGCTAACTGGATGGACATTGTGTAATCCGCCCTAAGCCTGGTTTTAACTGCTCAAAAAACCTATGATTTTTATTTTTTTGCGAAATTTCTAAGTCAAATCAAAAGAAAATCTGAAAAACAGCAAAAAAATATATTGATTTCAGCTGAAAATCTGTTCATTCTAACCGAAAACCCTGCTGATTAAACAAAAAATCTGCAGACTTGATGAAAAAACAGAAACATATTGCTGTTTTTTTTTTTCTTTTTTTCAAATCATCAATTTTTTTTAATAAATTTTTAAAAATACTAATGATAACTAAGTATTTTTGTAAAATTTACAAAATAGTCTGCTATTTTTTAATTTTGGCAATTTTTAATCGTTAAAAATTCACAAAATAAAAAAAAACAATTTCTGTAAAATTTTAAAATAATCAGCTGAAATGTTCATAAAAATATTTTTGTAAACTCCGTTATTTTTTAAAAGTGAATGACAGAGAATGTCGTTAAAATATTCATTTCTGCAGAAAAATCTGCTAAAAGTCTTGTTAAAACAAATTATGAAAAAAATGCTCCAAAAAGTAAAAATTTCAAATTACACATGAATTACACATGCAGACAATTACACATGGGCTACACATGAAAAAGAAAATTACACATGATATGTGTAATTACACATGAGGTGGCAACACTGGTCAAATGGGATGGGAAAAAACTGGATTTATTCGTTTTTCACTTCGTAAAGACATTTTTTATATAGAAAAAGTCTAAGCCTCTGAGATATTTATAGTATAGAAAAATTCTCAGGTTCTAAGGCTGTCTTAGATTCTGAGACATTTTTCGTATAGAAAAAGTCTCAGATTCTTAGACACTTCTCGTATTGAAGAAGTCTCACATTCTAGGACATTTTTCGTACAGAAAAAGTCTCAGATTCTAGGACATTTTTCATATAGAAAAAGTCTCAGATTCTGAGACATTTTTTGTTTGAAATAAAATTTCATATTATGATACATACATTTTTCCTAGCGAAAAAGTCTCTGATTTTGAATTTAAAAATTTCCCTCATTTTAATTTAATAAAATATCACACACGAAAATAAAAAAAAAAAATTTTTGCCACCCTTATATAATTTTTTATACAATTTTCCTAATGCGTTTGTCATTTTGGCGCTTTCCTCCTCTAAATTATTTTCAGTTTTATCTATTTAATTATGACTAATTGTTAAAATAATTATAAATTATTTTTTGTTTGTTTAGATTTTTTATATTATTTATATATTATTATTTTTTATGACATGGTGTTATTTTATGTTATGTGTATGTTTATTTATTATTTTTTTATGTGACAAGTGCTGTAAATAATTTAAAACATAGTACATAATTCTTAATATACGCATTACAAACTAGTTAATAGAGACTTAATTATAGCATGTAAGATTTTTATAATACATTATATAAATATGTTTGTTTTTGTTAAAAAAATTTTACAAAATAATAGGCTTTATTTAGGTGTTCTTGTGTATTTGAAGAGATTTAAAAGAAAAATAAATTAGTATAAATTAATTTAATTTGTTTTTCATTTTAAGCATACTTTTGTTCTCGAAGCTTAATGGGATAGAAATTGAGACTTGTTTACAAAATTTTGACAAAAAAAACTTTTTTGAAATTTGGAAATTAAAAAAAAATCTAAGACTTTTGTCGCGTAAAGTCTTAGATTCCGAAACATTTTTCATGTAGAAAAAGTCTTAGATTTTGGGATATCTTTCGTGCAGACAAAGTCTCAGATTTTGGGACATTTTTCGTATAGAAAAAGTCTTAGATTCTGAGATATTTTTCCTAAAGAAAAAGTATCAGATTCTGCGACATTTTTCGTATGGAAAATTCTCAGATTCTGAAATATTTTTCATATAGAAAAGGTATGAAATTCTTCAACATTTTTCCTACAGAGTTAAAACACCTCAATTCAACCGAAAAAAGTAGAATTTTTGACCTTACCCCTTTCGAATTTGATGAAACTTGGAATATTGTTGGGCCCTTACAAAAAAATCATAGTGCCAAAATTTTGGACTTCTGGTACTTTTTCTTCCCGAGATATGGGGTCTTGAAAATTGGCAAAATCGTATATATTTGACAAAAGTGTTTTGAGATAAATAAAGATAACTCAAAAAGTAATTACAATACACGTCTCAGTCAGGTCGCAAATAATAGGTAATAAGACAGCCTTTAAAATGGCATTCCCCAAGATTTTTTTTGAAAAAGGTCAAAGGTCATTGGTTTTAACCTTAATTTTTGGGGAGCTATATCTCAAAAAACGATATTTTTAAAATTTTGGAAAAAATATATGTGATTAAGAATCATCTATACTACTTAAGTTTAAATTTTCAGGATGGAGACTTCATTGGAACTTTTTATATTAATAGAAACGTTGTGACAGGAAAGAAAAAGCGGTGTAATTTCCCTTAGAAAAAAAATATTTTTTTTTTGTCTTTGAAATTCTGGTACCAAAATTTATTTTTCTGAATGTTTTTGACGTGCTGAGTCCAAATATGACCTTTGAACTGGCCTATCGCTATTAGTTTTCGAGATATCTGCACATAAATATGTGAAAATTGCTAAAATGCTATTGCTGGGTTATTTTTGAAAATTTAGGTGCATATATCTTAAAAAGTAATAGCGATAGGCCAGTTCAAAGGTCATATTTGGACTCAGCACGTCAAAAACATTCAGAAAAATGAACTTTGGTAGCAGAATTTCGAAGACAAAAAAAAAATATTTTTTTCTAAGGGAAATTACACCGCTTTTTCTTTTCTGTCACAACGTTTCTATTAATATAAAAAGTTCCAATGAAGTCTCCATCCTGAAAATTTAAACTTAAGTAGTATAGATGATTCTTAATCACATATATTTTTTCCAAAATTTTAAAAATATCGTTTTTTGAGATATAGCTCTCTAAAAATTAAGGTTAAAACCAATGACCTTTGACCTTTTTCAAAAAAAATCTTGGGGAATGCCATTTTAAAGGCTGTCTTATTACCTATTGATTGCGACCTGACTGAGACGTGTGTTGTAATTACTTTTCGAGTTATCTTTATTTATCTCAGAACACTTTTGTCAAATATATACGATTTTGCCAATTTTCAAGACCCCATATCTCGAATACTGGAATGACCAGAAGCCTGAAAAATTGGCAAAATCTCTTTTTTGTTAAAGTAAACATCAGTACTTAATTTCATTAAATTTTGAGGGGGTGCGGTCAACTCCTCGGTTGAATTGAGGTGTTTTAGCTCTACAGAAAAAGTATCAGATTATGAGACATTTTTTGTATAGAAAAACTATCAGATTCTGAAACATTTTTTGTATAGAAAAAGTCTCAGATTCTGAGACATTTTTCTCAATAGAAAAATTCTCAGATTTTGAGTCATTTTTCCTATAGACAAAGTCTCAGATTGTGAGACATTTTTCCTATAGAAAAAGTCTCATAGTTTAAGCCATTTTTCGTATAGAAAAGTATTTGATTCTGAGACATTTTTCGTATAGAAAAAGTCTCAGATTCTGAGACATTTTTCCTATAGAAAAAGTCTCAGATTCTGAGACATTTTTCCTATAGAAAAAGTCTCAGATTCTGAGACATTTTTCCTATAGAAAAAGTCTCAGATTCTGAAATATTTTTCCTTTAGAAAAATCTCAGATTCTAAGACATTTTTCCTATAGAAAAATCTCAGATTCTGAGACATTTTTCCTATAGAAAAAGTCTCAGATTCTGAGACATTTTTCCTATAAAAAAGTTCTGAGACATTTTTCCTATAGAAAAAGTCTCAGATTCTGAGACATTTTTCTTAAAGAAAAAGTCTCAGATTCTGAGACATTTTTCTTAAAGAAAAAGTCTCAGATTCTGAGACATTTTTCTTAAAGAAAAAGTCTCAGATTCTGAGACATTTTTCTTAAAGAAAAAGTCTCAGATTCTGAGACATTTTTCTTAAAGAAAAAGTCTCAGATTCTGAGACATTTTTCTTAAAGAAAAAGTCTCAGATTCTGAGACATTTTTCTTAAAGAAAAAGTCTCAGATTCTGAGACATTTTTCTTAAAGAAAAAGTCTCAGATTCTGAGACATTTTTCTTAAAGAAAAAGTCTCAGATTCTGAGACATTTTTCTTAAAGAAAAAGTCTCAGATTCTGAGACATTTTTCTTAAAGAAAAAGTCTCACATTCTGAGACATTTTTCTTAAAGAAAAAGTCTCAGATTCTGAGACATTTTTCTTAAAGAAAAAGTCTCAGATTCTGAGACATTTTTCTTAAAGAAAAAGTCTCAGATTCTGAGACATTTTTCTTAAAGAAAAAGTCTCAGATTCTGAGACATTTTTCTTAAAGAAAAAGTCTCAGATTCTGAGACATTTTTCTTAAAGGAAAAGTCTCAGATTCTGAGTCATTTTTCTTAAAGAAAAAGTCTCAGATTCTGAGACATTTTTCTTAAAGAAAAAGTCTCAGATTCTGAGACATTTTTCTTAAAGAAAAAGTCTCAGATTCTGAGACATTTTTCTTAAAGAAAAAGTCTCAGATTCTGAGACATTTTTCTTAAAGAAAAAGTCTCAGATTCTGAGACATTTTTCTTAAAGAAAAAGTCTCAGATTCTGAGACATTTTTCTTAAAGAAAAAGTCTCAGATTCTGAGACATTTTTCTTAAAGAAAAAGTCTCAGATTCTGAGACATTTTTCTTAAAGAAAAAGTCTCAGATTCTGAGACATTTTTCTTAAAGAAAAAGTCTCAGATTCTGAGACATTTTTTCCATAGAAAAAGTCTTAGATTCTGAGACATTTTTTCTATAGAAAAAGTCTCAGATTTTGAGACATTTTTCCTATAGAAAAAGTCTCAGATTCTGAGCAATTCCTATAGAAAAGGTCTCAGATTTTAAGACATTTTTCGTATAGAAAAAGTCTTAGATTCTGGGACATTTTTCGTGTAGACACAGTCTCAAATTTTAAAAAATATTTTTTAGATTCGAAAAACTAACATTTTTTTATAAAAAAGTCTTAGATTCTGAGACATTCTTCATATAGAAAAAGTCTGAGATTAAAAGGCATTTTCGTATTGAGTTTTTTGTATAGAAAAAATTTTAATTTCCGTGACATTTGTCGAATAAAAAAGTATCAGTTTCTGAGACATTATTCGTTTAGAAAAAATTTCATATTCTCAGACACTTTTTATGGAAAAAGTCTTATATTGTGAGACATTTTGCGTTTATAAAAAAAATTATACTTTTTGTATAGAAAAATATTTAAATTCCAGGACATCAAAAATTACTGAGATTCTAAGACATTTTTCGTATAAAAAAATGTTTCACATTCTGAGATATATTTCGTATAGAAAAAGTCTCAGATTCTAAGACAATTTTTGTATAGAAAAGTGTCAGATAATTTTCGTACAGGAAAAATCTCAGATTCTATGTCATTTTTCATTTAGAAAAGGTCTGAGATTCTGGGACAATTTCTGTATAAAAATCTCTCGGATTCTGAGACATTTTTCGTTTAGAAAAGGTTTGAGATTCTCGGATTCTGGACATTTTTCTTATAGAAAAAGGCTCAGATATTTTTCGTATAAAAAAGTCTCAGATTCTAAGACTTTTTTTGTATAGAAAAAGTGTCAGATTCTGAGAATTTTTTCGTATAGAAAAAGTCTCATATTCTTAGGCATAAGTTAACAGAGCTGTATTCATTTTCACGTTAAAATCAATCTTTAAAACTTGATAATTTTCTGTTGCAAATCTATATCAATACTCTCTTTAAATCTAAAAAAAAAATCTACATTTAATTTAATAATTTTCCACTCAGAGTTTATAGCCATCCTATCCCACTGTGCTACACTGAACAGCAAATTCACAGACTAAACAGACGCTACACTTATGACAAGTGTCAAAAAGAAAATCTTGAAACATATGTTAAACTATAATTATATTACACTGTGGAACAAATTCAGATTAGCACAAGTTATGTCAATTCTGTGAGTGAGGGGTGAAAATAGAGGCTAAATAAGAAACCCCGGCGTTTGTTTATGTTATTTCGGACATACCAGAAAATTTTTCTAAATCAATTTTTTAAAAAATTGTAATTGTTGGACAGGTCTCTAGAAATAGTTTTCTTTTATAGATTGCAAAAAATATAAATTAGTCGACGAGTTATAGCCAAAAAACAATATAAACAATATGCTGAAAATCGGCATTTGACTGCAAAGTTAGATGGTCGATTAAAAAAAAAATCAAACTAACATAAACAAACTCCGCGACACGGGTCTTCTAATTTAGCCTCTATTTTCGCCCCTCACTCTCAGAATCGACCTAACTTTTGCTAACCTGAATTTGTTACACAGTGTTATTTGTGGTAGAAAAGTGAAATAATACAACGCGCAATAAGAAATATAGATGGCAGAATTGTTTTATTGTTTCACTCATTCATGAAAGTTAAAAAGAGTTACCATGTTTAGTTTAAATTATAAAAAATTTCATTATAAAGCCCTATTTTCGCATCTGTTTAGTCTGTGCTACAGTATTTTATATTTTCATCAATTGTTACCGATTTTTAAATTAAAAAATAAAAAATATTTATAATGTATTTTATATTTATATACTGTAATGTGAATCTTTAACGACATCACAACACTTTCGAGATTTTTCTTATAAATATAATTTATTTTTGTTTTGTTAAACTACATTAGACTAAATTTTTTTGTTTCTTTTTTTTAAGTGCTTTTTAACTAATTTCGTGCCACTATTTATAAAGTATTTTTTTTTTTTAATTTTAATTTTCTTAATTTTTAATGAGCTAAATTTAGTTAATACTATCTTAATTGTGGCATTTATTTTAATTTTAATATTTTGACATTCAATTACATTTCATTTGTTAATTTTGTAAAGGTACCTAATTTACACAGTAGTTTTTTCTTCTTTTATTTTTTTTTTATTTATAGACTAAAAATATAAAATTTTATTTAAAATATTTTAGAAGAAAATAGTAAAATAATTGATAAAAATTTATAAATTTGATATAATGATTGTATTAGTGATATTCACGAAGTGCTGAAGAATAAGTTGAAATATCCCAGCAAAAAATGTGCGGAGTACTTCTATTTGGAGTGCTTTAAAACTATAACAAATGTAATGAAATTCAACAAAAATAACAAAAAACACAAAAAAAAAAAACGCAAAGGCATTATTTTCTACTCCATAAAAAGTTGATATTCAGCTCTTAACTCATTACCTTCCGCGACACTCCCATACAAATGTAAGTAGATATTCAGTAGATAAGAAGTACTCCGAGTTTTCAAACAACTTCCAACTACTTCCCGGAGTACTTCTTATGTACTGAATATCTACTTACATTTGTATGGGAATGTCGCGGAAGGTAATGAGTTAAGAACTGAATAACTATGAATTCTGGAGTAGAAAATAATGTTTGTGTGTTTTTGTCTTGTGTTTTTTGTTGTATTTCATTACATTTGTTATATATTTAAAGCACTCCACTAGGAAGTGGTTATGACTTTTTTTGCAGGGATTGAATGATTTATTTGAACTTGGGACAAATAAACTGCTCGAATGAATATTTAGCAGCGGTGATTTTCCATTTTAATAGGTGAACCTTTCTGACGCTTTTTAGTTTTTTTGGCACAACTACAATGAATCTTTGAAGTAGAGTAACACTTCAATTAAAGACGGACAAATGTTTATGTTTTTAATAACTTTTTGAAACAAAATTTTTGAATTTGAAAATGTTTTTGGAAATCACTGAAAATTCATGTAAAAATCGATTAGATATGATCTGTACAGATCTAATAATATTAATAATATATAGTTGTATCTGATCAGATCCTAGATTTGTTCATATTTTCGAGATCTGTTTAGATACAATTATATATTAGATTAGAATAATTAAAAAGAGATCTCGATATTGTGGACATTTTTACATGGAAACCAGTTAAATTACAAATACATATGTGTGAATAACGTTAATACTTTTTAAAGGTCAGTTTATTCAGTTTAAACATTGCTTAGTTAATAGCACTAATAAATACCCAACTAAAAAAGTTTTGATATAATATATTTAATATGGCCTTTGCAACGCGTTGGCCAGTAGGATGTGTCGCTCTTGTTTCTCCGATCGACAAACGGCTACCAGGGAAAAATATTTTTCGAATTGGTGAAAATCTTTTCTTCGGTCCTTGAGATTTTAGTCTGGCCTTAAAAAAAATTTCATACAAGGAACAAAAAAAAAATGATTATTTTTTTTTTATATTTTGTTATTATTGGGCTCAACACGGATTGCATAAACTGGTCTGATGTTCCTTCAGCATGGAGAGATACCTTAGTAATTTTTATACTGAAGGCTGGGAAAAATTCGCACACAGCTCTGAAGGAATTCAGATCAATAAGGCTGTCTTTTTTTTGACAAAAACAAAGGAACGAATGATAGACTCATTTTTGCGTAGAATGATTGACCCGATGTTTCCTTCGACCAGGCAACATGCATACAGCAAGGGAAAATCAACAGAAACTGGTCTTCATGAGCTCGTTGGTACCATTTTTTTTAAAGCAACTCTCAGATAATACTGCCTATTACTCATGTTACCGTGATGCTAATTTCGGAATGGGGATAGAAGAGAGCTGAAAGATAGAAGGGCTTCAATATGTCAACACTGTAATTGCGGGTGCTGTTGTTTTTTTTTTTTGAGAACAGTTGTTGCAGCGCCATCTGATGTTGATCTGGCGAACTACTTTTTGAAGCTGTGTTTAATAGCCATTATTTTATTATTTTACTTCGTTGACATTTAAGTGCAATTTATCAACGAAAGAGGGTGCTGCGATAAATAGAAACTAATAAATATCTTAAAAAATGTTGTTCTGCCTGAAATGAGAATCAAACCCAGGCTTACTTGCCAGTAGTCCAACGCTCGTCACCCTTCAATCTTCATGAAATTTGGATGTGTTGTTCAGTGTTGGGCTGTTTTTTTTAACAGCCCAAACTCATTTTGTACGGGGAAAATTTACCTTTTTCAGTTTTTTTACGATTTACGTCTATTAAGACAAAATCAATACGGTATCAGATTAATGGTATTTAAAATATCTATCTCGTGGTTAAGTAAATATTTTTCGACTTATGAACAAAAATTTCCTAAAATCGTGTATTTTACTCAATATGACGTAAAGTTGTGCATGTTTGGGCAACGTTATTTACACACGTAGATAGGTTTTTTAAAGACCTTTCATTTGGTATGTAAACTTACAAGGGAAGTATCCCAACCCTTATGAACCGATTTGCATGAAACGTAAAATATATATAAAATAGACAATTCTAAGGTTGGGGTATCTCGGCTTATCGGCCATATCGGGGATTAAGGGGTTCAAAACATGGGTCAAAAAATGGCGCAAAAAATCGTTTTTTGGATTTTTCAGCCATTTCTTTCTAAAAAACTATATGATGTTTACATATGAAAAGAAAGGTTTTTTTAATGCCTATCCAACGGTGGCATGACCTTGTAAAAGTTTGGCTTCGTTAAATACTTTTTTCATTTAAATGTGAACGTTTTGGGTGGTATTTATATGAAGACATAGTGCTACGATGTCCATATGAATACGAAATAATCTTTATTAAATTTAAGTCGACACGTATTTTTGCTCTAGAGGATATTCCTGTTAGTTCGTGAGTTATAGAAATTTTCCCGGAGATTTTCTCCGGGAAAATTTCTTAAAATCGTCTCATTTATATATATTTTAAGTTTCAGGCAAATCGGTTCATAAGGGTTGAGATACTTCCCTTGTTAGTCACGGTTTCTTAGCATAATATAGGAGATATACGAAAAAAACTGAAAAATGGATAAACAAAATACGTGTCCCTGTATTTTTCTGCTCTACAAAATAAAACCGATTCCACAAAGATCCGCAGGTGAAACTAGGGAGACGTCCCTTGTAAGCCACAACATCCTCATTGTTTTAATTGTGGAAATCTACTTGCCAATAAACACATAGCGTCTGAATTGGGACCTTCTGACAGGGGAGGTGTTCTTTCGCCGCTTCTTTATAACCTGGCACTTAATTCGAAGCTGCTCCTCTAGAAGCACGTGGTTGCCATATTGCCGCATATGCTACGATGTTGTCATAGTTTTAAGGGGAAACACTTGCCAACATTGAGGAACATTCTTCAGGGTTTTTTTAAGGGCAAGAGGATGTGGTCTGGAAGTTTATTCATGTAAAACAAAGCTTGTCTTGTTTACAAGAAAAAATAAAATTCCTGCTTTTGATTCTACACAGTTGGAAAAAAAATCACCCCTGACATATTTTCTGACTCTCCCTTTATAAAATTGCTGACATCTTTATGCAATTTTTCTAAATATTCCCAAGGACAAGTCAGCAGTTGGTCACCGGGGTTTTAAACTCTTTGTGGCTACCGATTTTGATGGGTTCTGCTGAACATCTCTTGACATGTCATTGGGAACATTAAAAAAAAAAATTATGAAGATGTCACCACTTTCATATGGGAAAAGTCAGCAGTATGTTAATGGTGATTTTATTTTGCCATCCGGGTATTTCAATAGACGGCAATGAAATCTCCTTCTCAGATGGGGTCAAGTATCTTGGAGTATTTCTAGACAGGAAGTTGAGTTTCAGGAGTAATATTGGGCAATTGGGAAAAGGTGGGGCTTCAGCTCTGAAGTCATATATTGTATTTATACAAAATTGGTGCATCCAATTCTGTTGTATGAAATCATTGTCTGGTGGCCTGCTTTAGAGATAATGGGCATGTATCTTTACCTAAGGCTGCACTAGAAATCCTCCTTCACCTAATACCATTGGACACATTGGGTAGGCAGTATGTGGCTACGTCGGCAATTCGACTGAATAGCACACACAAGCGATTGTGCCCATAGCGCGATCTTGAAGAAGAAAACAATACCACAAAACTTAGACTGTGCTCTTTCTATGAGCCTTTTTGAGCGCCAATTTAACACTATGATACCATCCAGGGAGTCTTAGATGAGGGGCATTTCGGGTAGTGGAGCCCCCATATTTTTAAACACAGATGAATTGAAGCTATACGAACAAGGGTTGAGTTTGGCTCGAAGATTGCCAGATCATTGCAGTGGTTACCAGACATAGATGCTGACAATTAAGGATGTAGCTGACTGGTTGATTTTCAAAGTCTTGCAGAGATGCACTTTGGAACTTTTTGTACTGACCATAAGTGATTTATCTCTAAATTTGATTTGCGTTTACATAACCAAAAGGACTACATGGCCTTTCAGGAATAATAAAAATTAAATTTAAACGTGTAAAGGTTTGTTTACGTTTAAAATGATGTATCTCTACATACAAAAAATGCCAGTTAATCTGAATTTAAATTTTACGGTTTCTGTATTTTTATCTTACATTTTTTCTGCAATTTATTCCACGGTAATCCTTGGCCATTCAAAACTTATAACTTTGAAATCTCTGGAATTTAAGGAAGTATTTTTTTCAAGCTAACCGTTTTTATTAAGAGGTCAAACTCACATGAGTGTCAAGATATTTCCAATTGTTTTAATTCAAACCTAAATAAATTATATATTGTCAATGCTGATCAGATCTTGGCGATAACTGAGGCATGCATGAAGATGAAGAATTTATTTTGATACCATAATAACATGTATAAATCCTAGTTCTATAAATTTTATAAAGTTCAATGAATGAAACTGAAATTTTGATGGTTATTTGAACAAATCTGAATATTTTTTTCTTCATACAATAACTTGAATTGACTTATCTTCGTCTACGAAAGCTTCAGTCGTGTCACCAAAAGCTAGCGGATGAATCTGGAATAACAAAAATATGTAAACACACGGTATCTAAATTGGGTTTATTGAAAACTTTATGTGTTGTCTATGGTTGCGGACTCAACTTTCATCTAAATCTCCAGTCGAGATACTAAGCTGGTAGATGAATCTGTAATCATAAGAAAAGTTAAAACTAAGTTTAAACTTTTATATAAATTTATCAGACAGATTTTTA
The DNA here is from genome assembly GCA_963921195.1 of Pegoplata infirma. Taxonomy (NCBI): domain Eukaryota; kingdom Metazoa; phylum Arthropoda; class Insecta; order Diptera; family Anthomyiidae; genus Pegoplata; species Pegoplata infirma. The sequence continues at coordinate 183,590,353 of OY992539.1, forward strand.
AATAGATGATCTTCTCAATTATTTTTTTTTTTTATGTAAAGAAGTGAAAAGTTATTTTATTAAAAAAAGCTTTTTTAAATGTTTTAGTGTGACCACCAACCTGTAGGAAAGAATATAAATATAATTTGATATAACAAAGCTTTAAAAGTTTTTACGTTAAATTCTTTCATTACTAAACAGAGATTATTAACACCATAAAACTGGCTCTTACAAAAGCTTTTAATTTTAAAAACTTTTATAAATCAATCTAGCAACTGTTCTCCACCGAGGTTTGAGTCCTAGATACATAAAAAAGCTTTAGCCGAGACACTCACAACTTTTAGATGAAGCTTGATTTATTAATCTTAGAATCATAAACAAAGTTTAAACCAATTTTAAGCTAAAGTTATCGTTACCAATAACTGAAACTGACCCTTAAATTTAATTTAGATTTTTTTTTGGAAACGAAAACTTTTAGAAATTAATTTAAAATTTAAATGTTAAAAAATATTTAACTTAGAATTAAATTAGTCAATAAATTATATGTATTACTTTTTTGTTTTAAGGCAGTGTATTGATTTTTTTTGTAATAAAGAATTAGAGAAATTATTAGAAATTATTAGAAAACCAATAAATAAAATTGTTTTTGTTCTTTTTTTAATCTAGAAATAATATCAATTTTTAAAGTAATTATTTTTTGTCTCAGTTAATATTTATATTTTTTTATAGTATTATTTTTACGCTATAAAGAGTTTTATTTTTTGTTTAAGCATTTAGAAAAACTTAATTATTTTTTTGTTTGTTTAATTAATTCTGTTTAATTCTTTTTGTTTGTTTTTTAGTATACAATTTACTTGTAGTTTTTAGTCTCCCAGAGAACAACACTTCAAATATCCTAAAATTAATAAAACAATTCTTCGTCTTTCTCCAACCAAGCAACATTCCGATTTGACAACATATCACACTGTAGTCTCCCGGTCGACATGTATATATTCGACCGGTTGCAGCCCGTGTCAGGAAGACGGATCAATATATAGGGACTCTTTTTTGAATTCCTTTTTCAGTGTACCACCACCATTAATGATAGTTTTTTGTAAAACAGTTTTCTTACGTTTTCTCAATAGGCCAAATATGCAGAATATCAGACAGGCAGTTATAGCGGCTGCTATGCAACCTAAAGCGGCAAATACACCGCCAGGCAGTTCCAGTAGTTTACGTGCAGTGCCACATTCTTCTTCCGATTCATCGAAACCAGAGGGACAATTGTGATGACCTGAAATGAGAAAAATAAAAAAAAATATATATATTTAAGCTGGCTGAATATGAAAATGAGAAAAAATTATTTGGCATCCAAAATTTTTATTTGTAACGATCCTTCCACAAACTGGCCCACATCTGGACAAACTTCTTACTGTTAAAGCCGTGATCAGGTTTGAGAGGCAAGATTGGGATCGCTACACAAATATTTTAAGAGTAGGTAGCAAATAGAAATCAATACATCAATACTGGAGGGACGTTGATCACTAAGATAAGTTGCATCAATGGAAAGCTACAGTTGTCAAAACCTACCCCAACGTTGCTGTTTCCACATTTATGTCAGCCCGAACCGGCCTTGAAAGGGGGAAATACAAATTGCCAACCCTGAGCACGGTCGATACCAATAGGTAGCTCCGTATCTGAAGAAGTAAGCCAAATGGTGGAAGGATCGTTACAGAATATTTGGCGCCCAACGTAGGGCCACAACTTTATCATTTTGCATAACGTTTATCTATTGATTGATTAAGCACTTCTTTACGAACAACGTCTTATAAAGAATGTTTTGAAGAAACGCATACTTGCCGAAAAGAAATCAAGCACTGCCTCAACTTGAAAGGGTATCCTATACTAAGCCCAAGATATTTTTTCCAGCACGTGCAGTTGATTTTAACATAAATAAGCCTCCGGGGCCGGATGGTGTTAAGGTAATGGTGCTAAAATGGTGTGCATCTTCGCTTTCTCGTCCTTTCTTCATATAAGAAGGATTGGCCAATGTCCAGAAAATCCCCAAAAAGGGCGAGACTACGAACCTGGAGAATTACCGCCCAAAAGAAATTTGCTCTACACCATCCAAGAGGATGGTAAACCACCATCTTGTAAATTATCTATGGCGAAGTCGTTCTACGGGAGAACTGTAGGCGTTCCTTTCAGAACGTTAGAGTCGTTTCATTCACCAATCTGGTGAAATCAAAGAGATTGCTCTAGATATTTCCAAGGCGTTCGATCGTATGTGGCACGGTGAACTTGCTTCGAAGCTTTTTGCGTTTGGAGTCGGAAGTGATTTCTCTTGATTTATACCGAGCTTTTGGAAAGACCCTACAATTCGTGTTGAATACCGCAAGGTTCTGTTCTTTCTCCTACACTTTTTTTCTTAACGACCTTCTTAGTCAAACTTTCAATCTTATCTATTCTTTCGCAGATGCCACCGACATTTATTGACAAACTCCTAACGGAGGTCGAAGCTATTAGGCAGAACATGAATGAAACACTCAATCATGATATTTAAGCGATCTCCAAGTGGGATCTGGTGAAAAGGGTAGATTTCAATGCACGTTAGACCCAATGTTATGTATGTCACTATGCTCTGACATGAGCAATGGAATGAAGAAAGATACCCGATATAAAATGGACTACAACACCCATATCTGAGCAGGTGCTTCAAAGACTTTTTTGAAGCTTCTGGATCGGGTGCAATGGAATGCGTTGAAGCTTATTAATGAGAGCAGGGAATCCAGCTTTATTGACTCATTTGAGCATCGTCGGAATGTGGGTTGTGAGTCATTGTTCTACCGATACATTCATGGTAAGTGCTCAGCTAAGAAAGGCGAACTCATCAATAATTTTATGCCAGACCAAACCTGCCTTTAAAGGTACAAGACAAAATCCCAACCCTGTGCACGACCGATATCAGAAGGTTGATTCGTCTCTGAAGATGTAAGCCAGTTGGTGTAAAAATCGGTAGAGAATATTAGGCTCCTAACATGGGGTCTCAGTTTTTGCAACTTTAAAATTTTGCCCAAAGTGGGGCCTCAGTTATTGTCACCATAAAGCTATATAGGACCAATCATACCATCAGCTCTAACGCTTCTAATTTTGGTTGTTACAACCAAATGTTTAGGTTGTTTGAATGGAAATAAGTTGATTAACATGTTCGGTATCTACTACGGATATTAAGTTGTGACAACCGATATATAGTTTCTAAAAAGGCTTGAATTGATGGAAAGCAACATATCCAACCTTGATGACAGTCACACCAAATGTATGTTTGCCCAAACCTGCTTTGAAGGAACAAGGCACGTTCCTAACCCTGAGCACGTTCAGTAACGGAAGGTAGCTTCGTCCTAGAAGTAGAAAGCCAGTTGGTGTTACGATCGTTTCAGAATATTTGGCGCCCAACATGGGGCATCAGTTAATGTTACTGTATAAGTTGAAAGTTAGCAAACTTATTTCTTTTTGTAATAATCTCCTAAAAACGGAAAAGAAAGACCAAAGCAAACAACAATTTTTTTTTATTCAACTCCATTTCAAATCATTTGAGTGCAATGCATCATTTATTCGTTTGCTCTAGAATTTGTTGTTATTGCAGTTTCCTAAAACCAAGAAATGCAATTTGCGACGTGGTTCTGTGGTTTTAACGTAATAAAAAAATAAAAAAAATATTCTCTAGTACAATCTGAAAAACAATATTGTTCTCATACATAAACAAGTAACATTAAAAAATTGTCTATGCAAAAACAATATAAAAAAACGTAATACTTTGAAGTATAACATCTATGTGAAGTAGTGATGTAGAAATATTCTGAATAAAATGATAAGAAAGCGGCTACAAAAATAAGATTTAACAATATTCGCTTTTGGGAAGATACAAAATAGAGGTTAATAACTTTTAATGGTACTTTTTGGAAAATTACCAACTAAAGGTATATTTTTAAAGACTATCAACCAAAGGGTCTAGTGATCGGTCCCTTAAATTCACTTCTCTGCGTACTTAAAAATATTTCTGATCTGGGATTTTGTTCTCGATCACATAAGAAATTTTACAAAAATTATATTATAACACGATTACTTTTTACCGGGTACCCGTACCGAATACGAGTACCCAGTACCAGTACCCGTACCGAGTACCAGTTTTGTTCATATATCATGTTCACCACAAATTTAAAACAACAATTATTTTGTAAAAGTCGTATGTATAAAAAATAGGAAATACCAACATCAAGGCGATAAAGTTTAGCATATAACACTTTTGAATACATTTAGGAAGTAGAGTAAAGAGTCAAACAAAACAAGTAAGAAAGTTATAGTCGGTCAAGACCGACCATATGATACCCTACACCAATGTTTTCCGGAATATGGTTCCCAAGTCCAAATATAGACCGATTGGAAATGTCTTTTGTTAGATCTTTATTTAGTGCAGAAAACACACACAGATCCAATTTTAGTGGAATTGTTTTTTTTTTTTTGTCAAGAAACCGATTTAACTGAATATCGGTCGAAATTTTTATATAGGGGACTAAGTCCAAAAATTGTCCAATTATATTCCGATTTGATAAGGTTACTAAAGTACACGTTTAACACCTAAAAATAAAATTTTCATCAAATATTTCCATTTTTAGAAATTTTGAGGGAATTATGTGAATTCGGGAGGGTGGTTTGTACGGGGACTACCAGAAGGACTGACCCGATTCCTTTGAAATTTGGAATGGTGATTCGTGCATTCAAAATTTGATTACCTGCTAAATTTCGAAGCGAGATCTATTTTAATACGGTTATTAGAATCTTTTAAGCCGAATCCAAAGGGGGCATTTGTATGGGGGCTAGGTCTTAACATAGACTGATTTTCTCCAATTTCAATAGGCTTCGTCATTTGGGCTAAAATATGCTTAAGTTTCAAATTTCAAGTCAATTGATTGAAAATTGCGACCTGTATCGTGCTTAAACCGACAGACGGACGGACATCGCTAAATCGACTCAAAAAGTAATTCTGAGCATAAACTCATTATACCCTGTACCACAGAGTGGTGTAGGGTATAAATATATTAGAACTATAACATAAATTAGACTACAATCATATAAGACTAGAAACAGAACAATTACTGCACGGGGACGGTTTCCGTTGTCAAAGAATATAGGCCCAAATCAGTGATGAAGGACAGCGATGGCAAGAAATGTCATTGGTTTGTTGAATGGTGCTGCGGCAACCCTGGAGTGTGAAAGAAAGGAAGAAGATCCAGACAGGAAATAAAATAAACTTAAATTTTGTGCTGTGCCGGTCATGGTTTTTAACTGTCAAATCGTGTGGAAAAAGTCGTGCTGGACTTCTTCTCTTCACACTCTAATACTCTATAACAGGATTTCCCAATCTTTTTGGATTTTGATCTAATACTGCACTTACACCAAACAATTATTTCGAAGAACTATAAAGAGATTTTTTATTATACCCTTTACGTGGTAAATAAGCTTTTTATTGCAATGTCCGTCTTTCTGTATATGGAAGTTCTAGATTTTGAAACAAACAATAAGTTAAAACAAGTAAAAAAGTTAAATTCGGCCTTGCCGGATATATTGATACCCTCCACAATTACTTTTGAAAATTTTTTTTTTTTTAAATTTCGGCAAAAAAAAAATTTTAGTAAAAAAAATCCGCGATTTTTTTTCTTTGTTGCTCAAAAAATATGTTCGTTCTTCTTTAAATACCATTTGGTGTTCAATTATGTACACATATGTAAACCAGCAGCCAAATTAAAACATTTTGTATTTTTAGGTTATGTTGAATGTACCAAAATTTTCGAGGTGTCCTTACATTTTCGTTCATAACTTTTGAACCGCAATACCAAACTGTTCGGGGGAACTTCCAACAAATATGTAAATTTTCAGTCATCTCCGTGTTAAAACTGATCAATTATATAGTATATACTTTTTGGGGTCCCACACCGTTATTTTGACGAGCTACAAACGAAATGACAAACTTATATATACCCTCTATCACTAAGTGGAGGGTATAACTATCGAAGTTTGGAACACTAAAAGTATACTGATGTGAAATGGTACTCCACATTTTATCTGAATTATCGACAATATGGGTTTCATAAAATATGTTCTATAACAGACATGTTAACATTTCTTTCGGAAAGTTGAAGTCGGTCAAGACATACTCAAATGTGTTGAAAGTAAGATGGGGGCTCAAGGTTTTTATAGAACAAAATAGTCCAGTTAACTAAACAAACAACCCATTCATTTAATTACTCTTGAGACTGCTATAATTGTGCACTCATCTGTACAACATCAATTTAACAATTTTAACCAACATTTTGTTTACTGACTTACTAGGATTATGATAAAAATGTTGATGATGAGAACGAGGATGTTGTTGATTATGATGATGCTCTTATAGTCGTCGTTGTTATTGTTTTGTGTCTTAATTCGTATGCGGTAAACCGTTTTATATTTTTTTTTCATTTAAATTTCTTTTTTTTATTTTCAGTTACAGTAGCAGTGTTGCCAGATGAGGGAAAAATACCCAAAATATTGTTTTATTAAGGCCATGTCTTTATAGAAAAATCTTTAAATTCTAAGTAATTCCTGCAAATTTTTTCCTAGATACTATTCTAGCACTCAAAAATTATGTCATTAACTGTTTGTAGTTTATTTCAAAAGTTTTACGTTTTGTCGTTTTTAAAAGAAAAACCATTTGTTTAACGCTCAGTTATTTTAAATGACTATTTTCGTTCTTTGTTTCAAAAATAACAACATAAAAAATTAAGACTTTCATTAGCATTCAGTTTTTAAAGTCATTTATTTTTGTTTTGTAAGCAAAAATAAGTGATTTCTCTTTAATTTTTAATGATTTGTGTACGTTGTTAGCATTTTTTAAGGAAAGTAGGTATTTCTCAGCTTTAACAGTAAAGATTTGTTCAATATTGTTTTTGGAGTTTTTGGGTATTTAAATTCCCTAAATCAGACGAAATGTGCCTAGAATTTTTTTCAAAATAGTTATTTATTAGGTTTTTCTTTAGCTTTATTACCTCTTACAAAAAAAAAATATTCTACATATTTTTCATGAATAAATTTCCTGCACTTAAGTTTAATACTGTTATTTTGTTAAAGTAATGCTAGAGTATCCCAATACTGATTCTTGTACTATTAAGTTCATAAATAACTAAAAAGTTTTAAAAAAGCCAAGATATCATATTTTTTTTTAGAACACTAGGTATGTATTCATCAACAAACTAAAATAAAATCAGAGTGAAAAAATATGTTTAAGTGCAATAATAAAACTACTGACTAAATAAATAATAGGATTTAATGGAAAGTTTACAAATTTGAGATTAATTTTAATTAGTTTAGAAAACTTTAAAAATGAAATATTAAAACAAAAAAAATATGTACTTTAGTTGGTTAAACAATTTTGTGTATTAAAGTATTAACAAAAATGTGGAGGACTAGCATTGGTGGAACATAGAAATTGGAAAGGTTAGAAAAAGTTCAAGAATTCTTCTAAATAGAGCCTTAAAATCTTGAAAGGATGCTAACTGGAACCACTACCACCCCGAGCAGAAGGAATAAAAGAAAAAAGTGTGGAATGCCAAACTTGAGTTTTTTATAACTTTTTGTGAGGTGGTAAAGCGAACGAGGGATACGATAAGGATATGTAAAATCATTCAGAAAGATAGTGTAGCGAAGCTTGATTCCCTCAAGAAGCCACATGGTACCTACTCAAACAATCAATATAAAGTCATCGACATTCTAGTGTCTACTTATTTTACAGGATGTAAAGTGACAACGATGAGTACAGCTATTATTGAAACAGTATCGTAGACAGCTGGAGATGTACTGCTTTTCCATTCTCTTCTCAATCTTCGCTTCAAGACAAAAAGATTCTCTTTTTCAGAGTTTGAAACATTAGTCGAACGAGCGTATAAAATTTCACGTTTAGTTACTGAGTGATAGGCTGCCGACGACATAACTGACGTTAGGTCCTGGACGCAGTTACCTAAATTTGTCTCCAATTTGCAATTCTTATTTTGAACATTGGGTTTTTAGTAAAAAAACAAAATTGAAGGAGAATGATCTAAAGAGAGTTCAAGAGAGGTTTCAATAAATATTCTTCTTCTGTCAATATTCTTTACTATTCCAAAATCTATGAGATCTGGAATTTTTCTAGGAACCAATGGCCAGTTGGTTGGTTGACAAGGTGAAATAAAATCCGATCCGTTACTCCGATCAACTAATGAGTAGTAAAGCTGCCTCCCTCTTGGGGTTACAAGACGTGAACCCCAGTAGGTATGTTTCGCGTTATAATCTCCACAAGCCAGGAATCGGTTGCCAAGTGTATTAAAGAACTTTTCGAAGTCAGTTTTGTTAATAGAAAATCGTAGAAGTTAATTTAAAGCCCCCAATTCAGAAATCTAATTTACTGAAGTTGCCTGAAGATGTTGTTATGAATCGTCTTCGAAATATGATATTTTAATCTTTATCGGAATTCTAGTTCCTCCATAAGCTTTACCATCAGGGTAAATTGTTTTGTGGACCGTGTAACCGGGAATTTTAAAATTATATCTATTTGTGAGGTGTGTTTCCGACAACAGTAACGCATCGATATCTCTTCTAAACAAAAAATTGTTATCTCCGCTTTATGCTTGGCTTACGCCGTAAGTATTCCAAAAACAATCTTCGACTCTTCGAATTATAAATGAAATCTTCGAATTAGATATAGAATCTTTGAACAACAATTGATATTTTTCGAATAACATCTGTAAAGTGAAGAAGGTTGGGTGTATGGGGCGATAATTGGACCAATAATTGTTCCCTTGTGCGGTGGAGAGAAGTGGATTAGATCGGTACCCCAGGCCGGCTTGAAAGTGATACTAAACATTCAGCCAGTGTATAACTACGTCAAGAGCACATCGGCAAAATTAACTCTCAGGTTTACGGAGTCGCTAATGCTTAAGCAACGCTCTAGGGGACACTCGACCATATTAAGTACTTTGGGCTGGACGGAAGTGGAACAGAAAACTTATTGTATCTCACCACATACAAACTTTGTAGGAACCTTCGAAGGCTGGGCGGAAAACTCTGTTGTAACTAGGGAAGAATGGATGGAAAACTATGCTATAACAGAGAATGCGATCTCAATCATTATGGACGGATGGAAGATTAAAATGGTCAGGGGTTCGGAAGACTACGCTAAATCCCACGAAATCAGGGCCGAAATGAGGTCTCTGGCTAAGTGTAGTGATGATTATGACAAGGGATGATTATTACAAGAGACTTTCGTCTTTGTGCCATTTACATTTTCGTGGATAGCCCTGCAGCTCTGAAGGCCGTAGATCTCAAACACTGTACAATCGGGAATCGTTAGGAACTGTACACAGTCCCTTCGCCGAATCAATCATCGAACAGTCAAGCTAATCTGTGTTGCAGGACATAGTGGGGTTGCTGGAAACATATTAAAAGATTTTTTGAAGACCTGTATTGCCTAAATGGTGTCTCATTGATATTTCTAGCAGAATATCTTTGGGAATCGGAGTGGTTAAAGAAGTAGAGCTTTGTATCAAAAGGGGAGTAAGGAAATAACAATTAAGCGAATAGCAAGGGCCTTATTGCACAGGTTCGGAAAAATACGCTGAATACCTCGAAATCAGGACCGAAATGAGGCCTCCGGACAATTGTAGTGATAATTATGACAAGGGATTATTATGAGGCTTCCGGACTTTTGTAGTAATGATTATGACAAGGGTTGATTATGACATGGACCTTCTTCCTGGCTCTGAAAGCCTTAGATCTCAAACACTGTAAAAGCGGGAATCGCTAGGAACTGTAAACAATCCCTTTGTCCAATCAATCTGCGCACAATCAAGATAAACTGGATGCCTAGACATAGTGGGGTCGCTGGAAATGATTTGACTGGTAAATGTGTGAGAAATAGCTGTTAGACGGTGGGAGAATGGTCGGAACCTGACATCTCGATTCCTGAAGTGGAATTTAAAAACGAAATCGATAGGACATCAGAGAATAGAATGAACGACAGGTGGATATCACTAACTATGTGTTTGGCCATTGCGGAATCCTAAGTGAACCAAAAGTCTTTTTACTTTTGGCAAACGGACGTTTATGCTATTAGTGGGAGTACTGGCAAGACGCTATTTAATCGAGAAATGACCGTAAGTATGAGAATTTCTGATAGAGACTGTTGTAGAAGTTTTGGGGAAGTGAAGAGGGAGTAGTCAGTAAAGCACTTGTTGTATTATTATCCGAACCTGATGGGGAGCCGATTTAAGCACTTGGGCCAACGATTTTTCGATGACCTGGATTGCCTAAACGGTATCTCATTGATGTCTCTAGCAGAATATTTTAGGGAATCGGGATGGTTTAAGAAGTAGATTTTTTTGTCAGAGCAGGAGTAGGGAAATAACAAATAAGGGACTCGCAATGGGCCATATGGACTACGCGTGTACACCTATCAATCCTAAACTGACCTATATACTAGGTCCGTAGACATAGTGGGTCGCTGAAAATGAATTGGCTGGTGAATGTGCAAGAAATAGCTCTGAGGCGGTGGGGGAAAAGGTTTAAGCTGCCATCTCGGGCTCTATAGTGGAATTCATGAACGAAATTTATAGAATAAAGGACAGGTGGTTGACAAGACGCTGTATAATCGACAAATGACAGTGTGTATGGGAATTTCTTATAGGGACTATTGTAGAGGGAAGGAGTCAGTGAAGTACTTGTTATATGATTGTCCGGGTCTGATAGGGAGCCGATTTAATCCTAAGAGGACAAAAAGTCTTCTTAATTTTTGCAAACAGAGGGTTAGCCTATTAGTGGGAGTACTGATAGGATGCTGTCACGCTCAAGTTGTGGGGAAGTAAGGAAGGAGAAGTCAGTGGAGCACTTGTTATGTGACAAGCATTTGGGCAAAGATTTTTCGATGACCTGGCTTGACGTCTCTAGCAAAATGTCTTAAGGAATCATGCGCGGGTACAAGGGGGGGGAAAAAGGGGAAATTTCCCCCCCCAGACCAAATTTCGAAAAGAAAAAAAAAAAAAGAGAAAAAAAAAGAAGAAAAAAAGAAAAAAGATCAAAAAGGAAAAAAAAGAAGAAAAGAAAGAAAGAAGGAAATTTTCTAAAAAATTTTCCGAAGGAAAAAAATCTCGAAGTCCAAAAATTTTTCATAGAAAAAAAATCTGAAAATTTTAATAGGGAAAGTTTTTTAATTTTTTAAGGAAAAAGCATATTAATCTGAAAATTTTCTCTGAAAAATATATGTCAATCTTATTATGCATTTTGGCATAAACAAATTACTTAGAATTTGCTTTTTTTGTATAGAAAAATGTTACAGGATCTTAATTTGGTTTATATAAAAAATGTTTGTCTTCTACGTAGCAATAGGAAAAATATCTTAAAAATCTTAAAAATTTTGATAGTCGAACGTACATATCGTCGAACTATATTCAATAAATGCCAACTCGAAAAAGCTTACTGTTCAGGAGAGCTAAAAAACTAGTTATTTCTCATATTATTGCAAAAATAAACAATGTACCTTCCACAAGGTGGTTTAAATATTCTAAACAATTTTTACCTATGCAAAAATTTTCATATTTTGCATTTGTTCGCGTATTTTTCAGAGATGGCATTTATTACTATATCAAAAAACAAATATTTTTTTAGAGTTGGCATATTTTGTCGGAAAATAAAAATACATTTTTTTTTGAAAAATTTTTAAAATTTTTTTTTTTTTGGTTTTTGTTATCCTTAGTACGGTAATTGCAAAAACTGAACAAAAAATTAAAAATCTTTGCATATTTTTAAAAGTTACTAGCTCCGAAAGCCTTTTAATCTCAGGGTGGTCAACTTTGGCACTCTGTAACTCACGCTGTATTGCAATAGGGTCACTTCAAACTAGCTATTTTGAAAGCTTATATCATTGACTTTATTTACCCCATTCATTATGTTTCAATCTGATAAATAGTTTGAAAGTTACATAAATATAAGCATTTTTTTTTTTTGCAAACACTATTTACCGATATTTTCAAAATGGCAATATCTCGAGAACCAGTCATTAGATATCAAAATCTTTACAAGATTCGTGTTTAGCATGGCAAATGCAATAAGATATGTGGTCTAATTTTTTTAAAAAAATTTTTTGAAAAATTTTTGGAAATTTACAATGGGAGTTGGCATTTATTTCCACCAAAAAAATATGTACTTTGAGTTAGCAGAATAACAAAAATGGATGTAAAACGACAAAAAAATATTTTTTTGCTCTGAAATTTTTATGGCAGATAGGTATTACATAGGGGAGCTATTTGCCATCGGAAACTCATTTCCGTCAAATTTGAGTTGGCATATTTTGAATATAGGTTCACGATATGTAAAACTATTTTAAAATTTTTTTTCTAAAGAATAAACTTTTTTTATGTGAAAAAGGTCTCAAAACTTGTTTATAGGAAAAAGGTAGCAAAAAAATTTTTCTAGGGGAAAAAGTCTCAGAATTTCGGAATTTGAGACTTATTTTAAGGAAAAAGGTCTCAGAATCTGAGTCTTTTTTAAAAAAAAAAGTTCTCAAGGTCTGAGACTTTTTATTGTTGAAAAATAGTCTAAGAAGTTGAAACTTACTGAATTGGTAGAAGGTCGTAGAATCTGAGACTTTTACTACGGGAAAAAGGTCTTAGAATCTAAGACTTTTTTATATTAATAAGTTCTCAGAATCTCAGAAAAATGTCTTAGAATCTCAGACTTTTTCTATAGGAAACAGGTCTCAGAATCTATGACCTTTCTATAGAAAAAAGGTCTTAAAGGCTGAGACGTTTTCTATAGGAAAAACATTTCCGAATCTGAGACTTTTTCTTTAGGAAAGGGTCACAGAATCTCCAACTTTTTCTATAAGAAAAGTTTCTTAGACTGGGAAAAGATTTCAGAATCAGAAAAAGGTCTCAGAATCTGTCACTTCTTCTTTAGAGAAAAAGTGTCAGAATTTTAAACTTTTTCTATATAAGAAAATGCTCTCAGAATCTAAAACTTTTTCTTTAGGGATAAGATTTCTGAATTTTAAACTTTTTCTTTAGGAAAAGGGTCTTAGAATCTGAGACTTTTTCTATTGGAAAAAACTGGGAAGAATCTAAGACTTTTTCTATAGAAAATAGGTCTCAGAATCTAAAATTTTTTTAGTACGAAACAAATCTAATAATCAGAGACCTCTTTATAAAAAAAATGTCTCAATAATGCTTTAAAATATGAGACCTTTTCTATAGCAAAATGTGTCAGAATCTGAGACTTTTTCTGTGGAAAAAAATTCTTAGAATCTGAAAATTTTTCTATACAAAAAAAGTCTCAGATTCTGAGACGTTTTTCGCAAAGAACAAGTCTTATATTCTGAGACATTTTCCCTATCAAAAAAAAATTCACGGAAAGCGTCACAAAATCTGATATTTTCTGTGTAGGAAGAATTTCTTCTATTAAAAAATTCTCAGATTTAGAATCCTCTTATGTATACGAAAAATATACAATTTTCTTTTAAATTTCTTTTAAATTTCTTTTAAAAATCTGAAAATTTTTCTATACGAAAAAAGTCTCAGATTCTGAGACATTTTTCGTAAAGAAAAAGTCTTAATTTCTGAGACATTTTCCTTATAAAAAATATTTTTTATAATAAAAATGTCTCAACATCTGATATTTTCTATGTAGGAAGAAATTCTCAATTAAAAATTCTCTTCTTATGTATTCGAAAAATATACAATTTTCTTTTAAAACAAACAGAAAAAAAACTGATCTAAACGAAATATGATCATGAAAAACAAACCTCCTTCTGCAAACACTAATAAATTTGATGATTTTATAGTTTTCCCATCACTTTTTTTTGCAAAATAAAACGTATCCCTTTTTTGCTCGTCAGCAAAGGTGAATTTATGATTTTTTTTCGAAGTAAAAAAAATTTCCCCCCCCAAACCCAAAAGCTGTACCCGCCACTGTAAGGAATCGAGGTTGTTAAGAAGTAGAGCTTTGTCTAAAAGGGTTAGTAGGGATATAAAAATTAAGGGAATCACAATGGTCGTTATGACCTCCGAGTGAATTCGCCAAATGGCGGAACCTTCGAAGTAGTGACTATGCAAAACTTGGCAACAAACTCCGTTATGATAGAGAATTAAATCTTATTTTAAACGGTCACTTCCACAAATGGATCTAACCAGAAAAACACAGGGGTTAGGGCATATTTTGGTCGATGTTGACCTTTAAACAAAAAAAAAAATAAAATATTTGCATAAATCCTTTTTACTTCTATTATATAAATTTATTACCGGAAATTCTTTACAATATTTAAATATTTACTTATTAAACAACACGAATTTATCTTGACAAAAAAAAAAAATATAAAAATAAATATTACATTGCGAATTAAAACCAGGTCACACAGTTCATTTTAATATAAATAAATAAATGCAAAAAAAAAAAATACAATAAATGTAAATAAAATTAAAAAAATAAAAAAAAACATACACAAACATTTTTAAACTCGTATTCGTAAATAAATAAAGAACAAAAGCTATGGTTGTCCTTAATTGGAATTTTATTTTTATTTTTTGTTTGGAAGGTTTTCCTAAAAAAGCGTATTACATAAAACCCACAATCAAATGTAACAGGGCTGAAATGTTTCCAACCAAAAACCAATATTTAAAAAAAAAAACGAATTTTTACAGGAAAACGTTAAAAAAATAATACCAAACCTCAACCAATAAAAATAAAAAACCTCTATAAAGGTGAAACAAAATGAGAGAGAGTAAAAAAAACATCCAAAAAATCTAAGAAATAAAAAAACGAGGAATAAATTATTAAACGCCTCGTAAATTTTGTTCATAAGAAGCACGTACAATGCTCCATTACGAATACAAGTTGATTTAACCTAAATTTAACAGCAGCAACAACTCCAAGAACAACAAAATGAACCAACATTACCACAAGGAACAAGGACTACGACATGACATCGAGTAGAAAAACATACAATAAATTCTTCCCAAAAAAAAAAAAAAATACAAGTGTATGTTTAAAACAAATCAACTACTACTTCTTACATTAGGTTTACATAGTAATATATGTGAATGATATTTAAACCTTTAATGATTCAAGAGTGCTTTTTTAGGTCTTTTTGGAATTAACGTTTATTTGGCAAGCCACTTGAGTTGATGTTGGTTAAAAAAAAAACATTACAAAAAACCACAGGGCTCAGACTTTAAAAAAGTACTTTAAAACGTTCCCTAAAAATTTTGAGAAGTGACTAAAAACTGTTTGTACAGATTTTTCAGCTGTTTTCAAAAATCAGAAATCGCAGTCTATTTCTAAAAAACGATGTGCAACAAAGGACAAAGCGTTCTGTTGTGTGCCCATCTTCAAGACATGCCTCATACGAATTGTCTGTACGGTACATTTTCATCATATAATGATTATGAGTTATAGAGGACATAATGATAATTTTATAATTGCTCCTTTGATTACCAGATTCTTATAGAACTTCTGCATCACGTTTGGACTCCATTATAATCGCTTAAAGGTTGACGGGTTATTTCATGGTAAATCCTAAAAATTCTGAAACATATAAGAGCCAAAACCTTCAAACTTCCTTAAAATAAGGGCATGACAAAAGCACGAAGATATAAGATTTAACTCAGTGCTATTAATTAGTGCTATTAATTAGTGTAACTAAATTCTTCGTAATAGGGTTTCTGTGATATTTTCATGCCTACAGCATGAAAAATGAACATATGGACACAAATGATACCGGTTCAGTTTGAAGCTCTGCATCATCGACTGGGGCTGGTCCTAGCACTGGTCTTAAGATTATGACATTGAAGTCCGGTCTTGAATGTGGTGCTCAGCCATATATTGGTGGCAAAAGACTCGTCATCAAAGTAAATCACTCGCCAGACGAGAAACTTTTACCTTAGATATCTAAGATGACCGGCAACGTATGGACTCATCCTTTTAGTAAGGTGGTGAAACGTAGCCTTGTTATGGCTGTCATAAACAGGGGAAATAGGGATTGTAGTAAAGTTAAGTGTAAACTCAATTAAAAACATCATTTGACTCCTTGAGAGTATGTCTAATTTTCGCACTACTACCGTCAACGCAGATTCGTATCAAGCAACGAGTAAAACTCGTTGCTTTTGGAAATGAATAATCAGCAGCCATATTTAAGGTTGTCAAGTGAGAGAGATATGGCCTGGAGCCAAACTGGAGGTTGTGAACAAACATGATATCCCGTCTCAGCCCAGAGCTCATTGATGGGTTCCAATGGCTACAAATGATACTAAGGTCATTCTGAAGATGATCGGGGTCTGCAATCCTGACCTTCCAACCCAGAATTCACAAATTGCCAGATTGGGTGGGATGGAGGACGCTCGTCGTCAAGCAAAGATCTTGGTTAATAAGAAAACACTTCCGCTTTTAGCCAGGACTGACAGCATTATTAGATTTGGCTTTATTCATATACGGTTCAATGTCTACACACAGAAAAATAAATTTCCAACTGAATTTTTCAGTTGCAACAACTCAGAATTCGGTTGCTGCTACTATATTCTGTTGTGACAAACGAATTTTATGGTTGTTTCAATTAAAATACATTTATATACACCTTATTTAGTTGTGACTACCGCTATTTAATTGTGACAACCTGTAAGTAAGTGTTTCAACCGTATTTTTGTTGCATCAACTGGGTTTCAGTTGGAAACTTGCAAATTTGTTTTCTGTGTGTACATGGGCGACCAGAATCCTATTTTGGACGCAGAAAAGCCAGTGACAGTGGTAGGGAAATACTGGTGGGGAAATACTGGATGTTGCGGTTCCTACAAATAAACCTCTATCACAGTAAGGCAGCCTCAGTTATACTCTGGTTACTCCTGACGACAGGATCGGTTGACTTGGTATCATCAATAGATCGATTTCGGTAAGGGAGTACACTATGGTGGCCTTTCTTGATATAAAGCGGGCTGTTAATAATGTCATACCGGATCTGGTAATTGTCTGGTCTGGGAGATCGATTGAATGGTGGAACATTTACTAGCCAAGAGATGAATAACATCTGATTCTGAGTTGGTAGTCAATATGGCCACATCTCATGGAGGTATTCTTTCGCCGGTTCTTTGGAACCTTGCACTGAATTCAATGCTGTTCTTTTTAAAAGCGCGTGTTAGACATGTTGTTACATATGTTTTAATAGCGGTAAAGAGATACACCTGCTAACATTAAGGGATATGCTTCAGGGTTCTCTGAAAGATCTGTCTAAATAGGGAAGTGACTGCCGTCTGGAAGTCAATGCAAATACAACTAAGTTTGTCTTGTTTTCAAGGAAAAATAAGATTCCCGCTGTTGCTCCTATTTCTCTGGCACCGAAATTGCCTTCTCAGATGGAGCCAAGAACTTTGGAGTATTTATTGAGGAATGGTTGAAAAACGCAACAATTGCTTAATATTCCTGTAGACTGGCCGTTAGAAAACGATGGGGCTTTGGCACGAAAGTCGTTCACTGGATTTATACAATAGTGGCGTGTCTTATTCTGTTGTATGGAATCATTGTCTGGTGGCCTGCTTTAGAGACAAAAGGGAACTATGTAATGGGCAGTATGCGCCTACGTCGGCAATTTGTCTGAACAGCACATTGCAATGGAAGAGCAGCGTTTATGGCCATAGCCCGATTTTGAAAAAAGATAAAAATTACACAAAATGTGGAGCCTATTTAAGCGCTACCTTATCTTGTATGTGCCATTAAGTCATGGATGAGGAGGTAGTGGAGCCTCCATAAATTTTAACACAGATGGATCGAAGCTACATGAACAAGTGGACTGCGGAGTCAGTTTGGAAGAGCTAACCTGGCTCAAAGAATGCCACATCATTGCAGTGTTTATTGTCAGAGCTGCATGCAATAATGGAAGTAGCTGACTGGTTGTGTTACAATGTCTAGTCTTCAACCGCTGTCAACATCTATTCTGACAATCAAGCCGCGGTTTAGGGCCCTGATGTCAATGTTTCTGAAAACAAGATCTTAACTTAACTGCCGCACGTCTTTAAATGAAATGGTCAAGCAGTTTGATTTACGACTGATATGGGTCCCATGGTACAGAGATATTCCAGGAAATGGCAAAGCCAATGACCTTGCAAGACTGGGAACTATCTTACAGGTTAAACGAAATTATGATGTGTTGGCATTCCTCTATAAACTTTCAAGCAAAATCTAAGGCTTTATTCCACGGCGGAAACTAATTAGAGATGGGTACATGGATGGACGCGTGAGACTACACGACAGAGTTGACCTTCTCTTAATCAAAAGCGAACAAGTAAGCTGATATCGATTCCAAGAGGAGAGATTTCGATGATGGTCGCTGTAGTTACCAGACACAGTCTTATATAGAAAACATACGGAGTGGTTAAATGTGCCGCCAAAAGATTTTTTCCGGAGTTGCAAGGATGAGGAGCAGTTGGAAATTTCCGAACATTTTATCAGCAATTGTCCGGCACTTTCTGGTCAGAGACTTACTTCACTGATGCGCAGGGAGCTGCACGATCTTTCTGAATTGTTAGTTGTCAAAATTAAATATGTTAGGAGTTTCATTAAAAGCTAAAATTGGTTTAACGGAAGAACTAGTAGACGAACCCTATTACCGTCCATGTGCTAGTTTCGGGACGATCGGTGGGTGCCCTGTAAAGGACCTTCCTTGTTAGTGGTAGAGGGTATATATAAATTTATAATTCCATTTGTAACTCATCGAAATATTGGGCTAGAACCACATAAGGTATAATATTATTGATCAGTGATCGACTCTAAGACATTTTAGTGATGTCCGTCTGTTGAAATAGATATCACGGCCAAAGTTATGGCTGAGACTTAGCATATTTACCAGCTGTTGTCCTAAGCAGTTTTGTATTGTATTTAAGCAAAATCGGTTTAGCGGTTCAAAAGTTATGAACGAAAATGTAAGAGCACTTAAAAAATTTGTGTAAATTCAACATTACTTAAAAATACAAAATACTTTAATTCGGCTGCTGGTTGACACATGTCAACAGAATTGATCGCCGAATTGTATTCAAACCAGAACAAAAAAAAAATGGCGGATCCAATATGTCGTATGATTTTTTAATGTGATCGCATTCAAATAAAACTCGTAACCCGGGTGCTTTATGAGTCACTAAATACGATTCTGATTGCCGATTTCCAAAATTGAAATTGCGGATCCAGTATGGCGTTTATGTTTTTTTTTTAAATTACGATTTGCTTAAAACTTGTTATCCGGGGATAAATTGAGACTGATTTAAAAATGGCGGATTAAATATGACCGATAATTTTTTTTTTTTTTAATTTATCGCATTTTAGTTAAACTTGATACGCGGGAGTTCATCGGATTTACTTTATACTTGTTGCATAAGTTTTTTGGGAACTTAAAACCAATGATATAATTCGCCATATTGGCATTTTTCTGTATAGCAAAATTTTTTCTTTTCCGATTTTCAAAGTCTGGACATTTTTTTATTCTACTAGGCCTAAACCTCATGTGGCACCAATTTGAGGCTAAATTAACGGATTAAATTAACCCGTGGCGCCCGGCGGTCAAAGTTTTGGATTTGGAATATCAAAAAATCGCCATTTAAAATTTGTCAAAAAATTGCAAAATGGGCGATTTTTTCCTACTTTTAAGAGTTTTTTTTTTTTAAAAACTCTAAAAATTTCTTTATTTTAACCCTTTCATAGAGCTTGATACAATCTTTCATTTAAGGTTAATTTGAGCCAAATCAGATCATTTTAACCCGTGGCACCCTTCGATCAAAGTTTAGGGTTTTTGGTAAAAAGTTTCTAAAAAGCCAAAACTTTGATCGATTGGCGCCGCGGCTAAAAATTATCGGATTTGACTCAAATTAGTTTTAAATGAAAGATTGTCTCAGGCTCTATAAAAGGGTCGGCGGAATGAAATTTTGAGATTTTTTTTAAAAAATTTCTTGAACGTAGGAAAAAACCGCCATTTTTTACAAATTTGAAATGGCGATATCTCGAAAACCGATCGAGCGATTTTAATTTTTTTTTGATATTCGTGCTCAGCGCACCAAAATTAACAAATATGATGTGTCGAAAGATAAATATTTTTTTAATTTTAAACATTTTTCAAAAATCCAAAACTTTGACCGCCGGGCGCCACGGGTTAATTTCATCCGATTGACTTCAAATTTGTACCACATAAGTTTTAGGCAAAAAAAAAATGCCAGTCTACAGTACGTATTAATATTTTTCAAAAAAAAAATATCGCGGAATTTTTTGTTCACCAAATTTTTTTTCGCGGATTTTTTTGTTTGCAAATAATCTTTTTACATTGTGGAGGGTATCAATACATTCACTTTTTTTTACATTTTACTTTTTTACTTGTTTTGGTATTGTTTTGTAAAATATCGAATGCATCAGCTTATTTCCGCCTTAGACATTGCTTTAAAAAAGTGACCCTACCATTTTGTATAAAAGTTCAATACATGAAACCTTCCCGATCCCTTTGGAACAGTTATTTAAAAAATTCTTTCAAATAATATTTTCAATTTTTTTTTTATTTTCTTTTAAGGGTTAAATATGCAGAACTTTAAAAATAAATCCATACAATACAAAACCGTCAGTCCAACAAAACGGGACAACAGAAATTACAAACTTGAACATTCAAACATTCTCAAATGCTCAGCCAGCAGCCTGACATACAGACTGACATACCAAAAACAAAAAAAATATACAAACATTGTAGTAGTATGTAGTTGTAGTACTTACCATCACACCACAGAATGGCAGCTATACATGCATCAATTTCAGGACATTTATATTCACAGTCTGACTCTTTTGGATAGAATCCAAAATCACTTAGCGTATCGTTGCCACTAGTACCCGTAGATGTAACAACACTAGTGCCACCAGTAGCAGTACCACCAACTCCACCACTACCACTACCACCAGCGCCAGTGCCAGTGGACGTAGTACTCGTATTAGTTTGTAAATCAAATTGTTGTAATAAAGTATTTTTCGTACGATGTATTTCCAACCATGTAAATGCAATATCACCAGGTTCTTTTAAAATCGGTTCCAAAACTAAACTAACCGGTCTGTAAGTAAACAACAGTAAATAATTGATAAATAATAGTAAATTAATTTTTTTGTTGTATTTTTCTATAAAGAAAATTTTTAAAATAACAATTTTCTAAATTTATGTAAATTCAGCAAAAAATCCTTTCATAAGAATTTAAAGGAAATTCCATTTTCAAATTATTTTTTCAATTTTCTGTGATAATTATGGTTTCAATCCTTTTCATACATTTTTGGACATATTTTCCTTACATTTAATTTAGTTCTATTTGTATCTGGGTAACAATGAAAATAATGTAAATAAGATGAGCCTAAAATTGTCTGGTGTGTTTCTTTAACAATTCCATTGTTTATCTCCTCCTCCCATAATGAACTCCTTTGTTTACACATTTTTTTTAATACACACTTTTGGCAAAGGAGGTCGAGAGTCTCCTTTTGTTGTGTTTATATATATATTTTTTTAATTTTTTGCTTTTGTTTTATTGGTACTAAAGTAAAATTAAAAATCAAAATTTAATTTTAAAAATGTTATAGATTTTAAAAACGTGCCGGATCATTCATGTTTATGAGTACACGTACATGAAAGTTTTAAAATTGTTAAATAAGTAAAAAAAAAGGAAATGTGAAGAGAAAATGGGATTTTAAAAGACGTAGATTGGGAAAGGGGGAATCACAGTATAGGGGTATACTCACTTTGACCACATAAAGAATATGATCTATTATAGGTTCTTTGACATTCTAGCGATATCCGTACATATTTGAAAAGCATGTTGCAGTTTAAACCAATAGAGTTAAATATGGAAATGGAAAAATCGGACCAACGGGAAAAAATTTTCCCCGTGAAGAACTTTACCAACCACTGAAAAAAGCAAATTTCTTACAGATTTGTTGTACTTTTGTTAAACAAAGTAACAAAATTAAACATATTTCAGAAAAAGAAGTTCACAGATCTGCACTTGAAGCCTGAGGATTTTTCAGTTTTTTACGATTTACGCCTATTTACTCAAAATTAATATAGGCACATTTGATATCAGATTAAAGGTATTTAAAATACATATGTCGTTATGCTAACAACTTGGTACGTTGTTAAAAGTAAAAAAAGTAAATATTTTTCGACTTATTAACGAAAATGTCCTTAAATTTTGGTATTTTACTCAATATGGACGAAAAGTTGTGCATGTTTGGACCTTTACACACGAAGATAGGTTTTCTAAAGATTTTTCATTTGATATGTAACATGACTAGGTTTCTTTGCATACTATAGGAGATAAACGCAAAAAACTGAAAAATGACGGTTCCTTCCCCCCTCATTTTCACCACTTAAATATGAATTTGGGCCGCTAAAAAAAATACGTGTCGCTTTATTTTTCCTGCTCTACAAAATAAAACCAATTCCATAAAGATCGGCGGGTGACACCAGGGAGACTTCCCTCGTAAGTCTGGTCGGACTCATCAGTTTAAAACAGTAACATCCCTAACACTAGTGAGCAAATCCATGGGAAATTTAACTGACGGATTTATCTGACCGATTTTGTTTATTTTTGGTTATTTGATAGAGCTTCGTAAATAATTAACAAGTAAAAAAGTTAAATTCGGCCTTGCCGAATGTAGTGATACCCTCCACAATTTCTAAAAGATTATTGCAAAAAACTTTATTTAAAAGGAAATTACTTTTGAAAAAAAAAAAAAAAAATTAAAAATATTTCCGCGAAAAAAAAATTTGGTAAAAAAAACTCCGCAATTTTTTTCTTTTTTTGTCAAAAAATATGTTTGTACTTGTTTAAATACCATTTGGTGTTCAATTATGTTCACATAAGTGCACCAGAAGCCGAATTACAGCATTTTGTATTTTTAGGTTATGTTGAATGTACTCAAATTTTTGAGGTATCCTTACATTTTCGTTCATAACTTTTGAACCGCTGAACCGATATCGCTCAAATGTAATGCCAAACTTCTCGGGAGAACTTGCAATAAATATGTTAAGTTTCAGTCATCTGCGTGTAATGTTTTGGCCGTGATCACCACTTCCACAGGCGGACATCGCTAGAATGTCTTAAAATCGATCGGGGATTATGAATATATATATTTTATGGGGTCCCAGACCGATATTTCGATGAGTTACAAACGGAATGACAAACCTATATATACCCTCTATCACTAGAGTGGAGGGTATAAAAATTGTATTCTTTTTTTTAAGAAAACTTAAAATGGCGCTATCTTGGAAACTAAGCCAGGCTCTCATATCTAGTATCGCCGGTCCTCTTCATATGTGCGGATCCTAATGGGTCCTTACTTTGGATCCATCCGACTAGGTTCCGACTAGGTCTAGGCCCATCGGGGTCTGGCCCTATAGGGTACGAACACAATGGGGTCCTCAAATGTGTATGAACTAAGTTGAAAAAAAAAAAAAATCCAAAATCAGCAAATTTTCTTGAAAGTTTACAAGCTTTTTTTGCTAACTTTACAGTTCTCTTTTTTTTGAGTGTAGGCAACATTAACGTCAACGAAAACAAAAATACAGCGTAAATATCAAAAAAAAAAAAAAAATCAATCAGATGCTTGTAAGCATTAAGAGAAGCAGGTTTAAGTGCACTGATAACACTGTCCGGAAAAAATTAAAAAAGTCGTTAAACACGAACTGTAGCCCATTTCTGTAATTAAAGTGAGAAGTTTTCGCATCAAAAAATATGAAACAAAAATTTCCACCGTTTCTCGACTCTGGAATAAAAACTGTTTCTGTATGTCAATGCGAAGACGCCAGCGTTTGTATTGGAATATTCCAAGATAGCTGTCAAAAAAGTAATCAAAGTGAGAAAATAGTAAAAAAACAAAAAAAAAAAACACGGAGCAATTCAAATTATTGTTTACGGATCATTTAAAAGCCATAAAATAAATTAAAAAAAACAAGTAGAAAAATTAATTCGACTTGGTCGAATCTATGAATACCCTCCACAATGTTATCTGATAGTAATTTTCTAAAAAAAAAATTAAAAAAATTGCATTCAAAATTTTTTATTAGAAATATATTAATTTGAGTAAAACTTTTTTTTTAATCTATCAATTTTTTTTGAGTGTAACATTTTTTTGACTGTCAACATTTTTTGAGTGTGACATTTTATTCAAAAAAAAAAAATACGTGTACTTTTTTTTTTGAGTGTAACATTTTTTTTGAGTGTAAAAATTTTTTGCAGTGTACAATTTCTTTGAGTAACAAGATTACTTTGTAAAATATTTTTGTTGTTTTATACCTACATATATGTAATGCAAAAAAAACTATTTCACATTGTCCCGGTTTTTATTTTACCAACCTCTTCCTTAAAAACCAAAAACAACCTAACATTCAATCATATACATAAGTCCCACTTTGTTTGATTTTATTCCAAAAATACTTACTAAGTATACACCGTTACATACAGTTACAAAAACAATAACAACACAATAACAAATATTTACTTATCTAACAACTAAACTACACGCCACGGCAAGAAAACTAACAACAACAAGTTTTAAGAAAACTGGTATTTCACCATGCTGGTAAAACTTGTTTAACGAGTTTTCAACAGTTTAAGGTGAAACCAATATGAAATTTAGGGCTTTGCTTATAACTTTTGAACCACTGGACCGATTTTGCTGAAACTCAAAACCAAGCAGGCTTGGGGAACGACAAATATATATGCTAAGCTACAGCACCCTCAGAATTGTCTTTCGAAAGTTAGAGTGGTTTTAATCTCGTAAATTAGTAAAATACCCTTGCCGAAATTTACTCTTTTGCTCATAACTTTTGAACCACTTGACTGATTTCGCTAGATTGCAATACCAACCTGACCCGGTAAATGGTCAACATATATGTCAAACTTCAGGAGCCTCCGTAAAGTCTTTCAAAAGTTAGCGTGTTTTCAACGGACAGACGGACGGACGGACATCGCTAGATCGACGTAAAATCGATCAAGGATCATGAATATATATACTTAATGGGGTCCTAGACCAATATTTCGATGTGTTACAAACGAATGACAAACTTATATATACCCTCTATCACTAGAGTGGAGGGTATAAAAAATAAAATTATATATTATTGATAATAATGTATAGTGTTGTATTGATAATAGCATTTTTGCATTTATAGATTCTTTGATTTTTCTAAAATTTGTGAAAAAATATAATAAATTAGATATTTATACAAACACAAAACAAGTAATTTGTATTTTTCTTACTATTTTTCTCCAGTTTTTTAATTCATTGTTATTATACCCTCCACTTAGTGATAGAGGGTATATATAAGTTTGTCATTCTGTTTGTAACTCATCGAAATATCGGTCTGGGACCCCATAAAGTATATATATTCATGATGCCCGATCGATTTTAAGACATTCTAGCGATGTCCGTCTGTCCGTCTGTCCGTCTGTCCGTCTGTCCGTCTGTCTGTCTGTGGAAAATGCTGTAGCAGACAAAATATTGCACAGAGATGACTGAAACTTAACATTTTTATTGGAAGTTCTCCCGAGAAGTATGGTATTGCATTTGAGCGATATTGGTTCAGCGGTTCAAAAGTTATGAACGAAAATGTAAGCACACCTCAAAAATTTCAGTACATTCAACATAACCTAAAAATACAAAATGCTTTAATTCGGCTTCTGGTTGACATATGTGAACATAATTGAACACCAAATGGTATTTAAACAAGTACGAACATATTTTTTTTTAAAAAAAAGAAAAAAATCGCAGATTTTTTTTTTTTTACCAAAAGTTTTTTTCGCGGAAATTTTTAAAAATTTTATTTTTTTTTTTTCAAAAGTAATTTCCTTTTAAATAAAGTTTTTTGCAATAATCTTTTTGAAATTGTGGAGGGTATCACTACATTCGGCAAGGCCGAATTTAACTTTTTTACTTGTTTTTTTAATGTTTTTATTTCTTTTTGTCCAAGTCTCGCACCGTTTTAAAATGTGAGTTTTTTTGACACTTCAAATACAAAAGTTTTCGATCATAACTTTAAGAAAACAGTTTTCTCGCATCATTCCAATAAGTTTAAAAGTTTTCGCACAACAAAGTTACAGAAACAGTAAAATGTGCATAGTAACTTTTTGTGCCGATTTACAATGTTTTCGTTTCATTTCACATGTTTCATGCGAGAAATCTTTCGATTCGAGAGTTACAGAAATCAGCTACTGGATACTATACGTTTGAAACTAGAGACTAAATGCAGTAAAACTGCATTTACACTTTTTTAATTCCTGATCCTGTTTCCTGTTAAAAGGACCTCAAAGTTTTAGAGGATTCAATTTTATAAAATATTTCTTTAACACTTATACTTGTCCAGAAAAAAGTGATTGAATGTGAGTCAAAATCCACTCACGCGTCAATCTCTACCCTACACCTCAGATGTAATGAAATCATAATTTTATATACCGATATGCTGCAAGAACAGGCCAAAGCTAGGGAAATTTTCCGATGTGATCTTTCAAAACGCTGACACGCGTATATTTTTTTGGTCTCCTCTACCAGAATCAATTGGCGGAACCCTGTATTTTTTTTTAGTGTAGTACTGTGTTATCAATCATTAAAAAAGTGAAATTTCGAGAGAGAACATATTAAAAACAATAACTCTGGCCAGTTGTACGTAGGTACGTTGCACAGTGGACCAAATGCTTAATCTAGAGTGCAAGAGAGTATAATTCGACTTTGAGAGCACCTAGAAACATGAAATTTGTAATGCAACAGGAAAATGGGATGAGCTTCTTTATAGTCCAAATGTGGGCGGTATTTGAAGGGGCGTGGCACTTTTTGAAACATTGCCATAATATAATATAGGTAAAGTAGAGCCAATAATAAGTAGAGAAAGAAATTTTTTTAACGTAAAAAAGATTTTTAAACAGTTTAGAAAAGAAATATTTTATTTTGAGTAAAATAAATTTTTTTTTTACTAATTTCTGTAAAAAAAAATTTTTTGAGTGAAAATTTTTTTTTTTGAGTTTAAATTTTTTACTTCTGAACCAGTGGACCGATTTGGCTGATATTCAACACCAACCTGACTAGGAACATTGAAAATATATATGCCAAGCATCAGCAGCAACAGAGTTGCCGTTTGAAAGTTATCGTGTTTTAAACAGACAGACGGACGGACATCGCTAGATCGACTGAAAAACAAAAACCAGCAAAAACCAGCAGCCAATTTTTGTATTATTTTGGAGCTCAATATCTATTCTTTTGAAATCATATAAAAACCCTATAGAAGTAAGAGGTATTAGTACCTTAATTCATTAACAAAATTCAAGTTTGCTTGAAAAATAATTCCATTGCGGACTCTCTTTTTAATTTACGTTTTTTTACGAACAACAACACAAATTAGCTTCAAATATACATTCCTTGAGGTTAAAATACAACAAATATAACAGTTTAAACAATCAACACATCTACACAGAACTTGAAGAAATTTTTTTATAAAAACTAATTACTCATGCTTGGCTGCCTACTAGGGTGTTCAATTAATCGGGTTTTTTAATTGTTCGATTAAACGATTAATCGATATTTGTCATTTTTAAATTATTCGATTAAACGAATAAAATTTTAAAATTGTTCGATTAATCGAATAATTACAAATTCAGAAATTTTCTAAATAACAAGATTTTTTTCGACAATTTTAGAAAAAATTGGTACTTGAGTAAATAAACAATATTAATTACAAGTATTTTAACATTTTATTAACAAAAAACAAAATTAATATCATTTCAAAATGTATCAAAATTTAAGTTTTCTGCTAATTTGTTTGAGAAAATTTAAAAAAAAAAAATTATATTGGAGATTTGTAAAATGTGTAGAATTCAAAAACAATTTTTTTACAAATTTTTTGGAATTATCACAAAAAAATATATACTCGAGTAAAAATTTTCTGGTCTAATCATATATAATTTGATACAATCTTATATGAGTTAATATGCTTCCGTATAAATTTATATAAAATTTTATCTATCACTTTGATACGGTTGATCCACTTTATATGGTTAGATATTGCTCCATATATGATTAGGTTCGTATTTTGGTTTTGCTCATCAAATTATATAAAAATAGATATTATAAGATCAATTTGATCTAATTAGATTTGACCAAATTCAGGATCAAATTGTATCAATTTTTATATTTTTTTTATATCTAAAGTAATACAATTAGATATTATTTGATACAACCATTTTACGGATCAAATTAGATCTATTTAGTAAAATTAGCATAATATTTTTACTAGGGTATTAATAATCTCACTACATTTGGGAAAATCTTAAATTTGAAATTTTATTTTTTTGTAAATTATTGTGTTTTTGCCCAAAACTCGAAACTTTGACCGATTTTAGCGCTGTCATACAGTTAACCGATTCAGCCTAAAATTTTATCAGGTACTTATTTAGGTCGTTTAACAAATCCAAGCTTCAGGAACAGCGAAAATCCGAAAACAAATTTAAAATAAGGACCACTTAAGTAAACATGACCGTGTTTTTTTTAATTCCAACGGAAACATACATTTGGTTTGTTTCTTGGACTTAAAACTTTTAAAAAATTATACATATTTCCAGAAACTCCATATATTAATATTATTCGATTAATCGGCATAAATTCTTCGATTAATCCTTTAATCGAAATTAGCAATTTTAAATTGATCGAACAATTATTCGTCTAAAATTGTTCGATTAATCGAACAAGAATTAATCGACTGAACACCCTACTGCCTACTACGATGGTGTTTTTGCAATAAACAAAGAAATTTTATTAGCGTTAAGTAATTTAGGAATAGTGCAATCATATATGCGATACTAATTCAATATTGTAAAAACTTAATTTTTCGGCCAACTGCGCACCAGATTCAACATTTGGTCCACTGTGCGTCGGCACTGAAGTTAAGACAAGCGAGGTCTGATCTACGTTCCGAGAAATCGGCCGTAGGTCACCTCTCCAAACTTGTGAAGACATTTCGAGAGTGTCTCCGAGTTAACTGTGTGGACGAGGGACAATGTCGTACTAGGTGGCAGGCCATCTCCCCTTTCTGAATCTGAAAAGGTCCGTACGAAATTGTCTCAACTCCGGTCAGGTTACTCTACGGAGTTAAATAGTTACCTGTCCAAAGACAACTTGTTCGTTTCGTACACCTGCCCTTTTTGCAACTCTGAACCCCAAACAACAAGTAACAAAAATATTGACAAGGTCGTTTTTGAGGCAGGTCAGTGGGGGACGTTGTGAAACAACTTTTCCCTCGTAATAAAATTTAAAAAGTTTTTTTATTATGTTATTATGCACTCCAGTAATACAATTTTATAATTATTTAAATAGATTTTTTATAGTTACGTCCCAAAAAGGGCAGGGACAATATAAATACAATTTTTATTCCACATAGTGCAGGACTATGACCGTCTTCTGACATTAAAATGTTTTATTTTTTTTTTAACAGAAGTACGAAAAAATCTTGTAAAAATGGTTTAGTTCTTCAAGTGGAAAGTTTTTGACGTTTGGTCCAATTTGGTCCATTTACGAACTATCCCAGCATACATATAACCATATGACATATTCGTGTCAAACTTCAGATGGCTAGTTCTTTTAATTTCAACTACAGACCCATAGACAACGCTTATCGCAAAATCGATAGAGAATCAATATTTGGGGAAAATTTTGTTTACTATTATAACAAAAGCACAATAAAAACCTAAAAAAATATATTTTTTAGAGGTTGTAGTTCTTTGAGGAGGAACTTTTTTACCCTTATCCAATTTTGCCTTTTTGCCAAAGTTAAGCAGCCTAGATCTTTTGGTTTGGACTGCAGTATTCAAAAATCTGTAGGCAGTATTAAGTTCTATGTGGATGATTTCCATGCGACTAACCCAATTTTAAGTTTTTTAAATAAAAAAAATCACCGTTTTGAAAAATTTTTACGTTGCCTGAGACATACTCCGATCCCAGATCACACAGGTTACAATGCTCAAACCTTAAGTTCTTTACCCACACTTTTTTCAATTTTTTGAATATGACTTTCAACTTTGTGTAGCGCTACGATATTTCTTTATTTTCACCTCGGGCATGTCACGTTGATTTTGTTACATTGCCCCCCACACCACAAAAAAAATTTAATTTTCTTACATAAAGTTTCAGCTTCCAATAAAAAGCGCCTCTGGCTTCAACATTAAAACACTACTCAGACTACAGCAGTAGTGTTGTCGTCGTTGTTGTTAGAATACAGATATGGCCGAAAAATGGCAATGAATTGTTTTTAGGACATACGCATTCTCTTAAACAAATACATAGACAAACACATACGGACTTTCACACACATTTATATGTGTATATGAAGATACACAAATATAAACGACCTAAAACAAAAATGAAACGAAACAAAAAATATTTAACAAACATTAAAAATGTTGTAAACGATGTGCTCCAAATGTATACGAAATTTTTATAAACACTATGATTTTTATAAGAACAGGCAAATTTTTAATTCTTTGATTAACTTATTTGAATTAATTTCTTTTAGAACCAGTTCCATACAACTTTATACATAGGGGGCCCTATAGCCCTATAGGTTATAGGGCCCTATAGCCCTATAGATTATAGGGCCCTATAGCCCTATATGTTATAGGGCCCTATAGCCCTATAGGCTATTAATCAAGTGGTCGCGGGTTCGATTCCTACCAGATACAACGAGACGACATCGATTTCAGTTCTCGGTTAGGTTAAAATAATTAAAAAAATTCTTTGTAATTACATAATTAAAAATAAATAAACACATTTGATCGTGCGGTTCCATAAACCATTTGTATAATTTAACAAATGTCGATAAAAAACGCAGGAAACCGATAAAAACTAATATTTTTTAAACATTTTTGCATATTGCGTTAATCTATTAATGCAAAAAAGTTGTCAAAAATATTTGTTTTTAACCGTTTCCTGCGTTTTTATCGTCATTTGTTAGATTATATCCAAATCCGATCATATTAACCCGTGGCGCCCATCGATCAAAGTTTTGGTTTTATAAACTTTTCACCAAAAACTCTAAATTGTGATTGAATCTCACTAGTTTCTTGCAGGTAGGAAAAAACCGCCCGTTTTGAAAATTTTTTTGACAAATTTTAAATAGCGGTATCTCGAAAACCGCTCGAACGATTTTAGAAAATTTTTTGATATATGTATTCAGCATGTCAAAATTAATAAAAATAATGTTTCGCAAGAAATTTAATTTTTATTTTTCTAATTTTAAAAATCCAAAATTTTGGTGAAAATTTTCCAAAATTTAAAAATAATCGAATTTGGCCCAAATTAGGTTTAAACAAAAGATTTTCTCAAACTATATGAAAATGGTAAAGGAAAAGAAATTTTGATATCAAAATAATAACTCTGTAAAATATTGTAACTCTGTAAAAAATTGTAATCTCAATTCAACAGACATTTGGCAGAGTTTTCTATCAAAATACAGATTTAAAGAGAATACTTTGTATTTTGTTGTGTCAAAACAAAAAAACAAAGTATTATCTGTTATATTACTTTTAATTTTGTAATCTTTATTTTACAGATAATTAACAGAGTTTTCTGTTGAAATACAGATTTAAGCAAAATACTTTGTATTTTTTGATCAAAAAAACTAAGTTTTAGAGTGCCGCACAACAATGTCGTAATTAGCACAGTTTTTTTTTTTTTAAATTGAACAGAGTTATTATTTTGAGTGTAGGAAAACACCGCAATTTTTGCCAAATTTCAAAAAGCAATATCTCGAAAACTGTTCGACCGATTTTTAAAATTATCGGGCGCCACGGGTTAATTTAATCCGATTGACCTCAAATTTGTAGCACATTTCTCTTTGGTTAACTTTGGAAAACCAAAGAGAAGATAATGCCACTCTAATGCACATGAATGGACGTGTGAGCATACACGACAGATTTGGCATTGTCTTAATCAGAAGCGCCTAAGTGAGCTGATATCTCTTTCAAGAGCAGAGATTTCGAAGGTGGTTGCTGTATTAGCGCACACTGCCCTTAAGGAAATCACGCTGAGCGGTTAAATGTGCCGTCAGATGACTTTTGCCGGAGTTGCATGTATGAGGAGAAGTTTGAAACTATAAAACACTTTATCGACCATTGCCCGGCACTTCCTAGTAGAGACTTGCTTCACTGGGATCTGCACGATCTTTCTGATTTGTCGGATGTCGAAATTCAATGTCTTATGAATTTTAAAAGGAGCTCAAGGGGAACCCCATTACCATTTCGTAGTATGAAAATAGACCTCAGAGTCTATTTAAACTGTCGTAAAGTGTTGGCAGCCACATACAACCTAACCCACAAAGCGCTAAATTTTCTTTAAATTTGTATCTTTCGACTGTTAAATCTCTATATGGGGATTGTCACTCGACTTCTGTTAAGTTATAGTTTTTTATTTTTTATTTATTTTTACATACACAAATCAAGAAATGTTTTGTACTTTTAATGCACAGTGTTAGAGCAATTATATACTAACAAGGAAGATCTTTCACAGGGCATCAACCGATTGTCTTGAAACTTGCATATGAGAAAGAGGGGAGGAAAATAAGAGTTTCCTCTTTTTAATCGCACATTTAGCGAGTCAAAGGGGAGGGCGAAAACCGGATTTTTTTTTTTCGTTGTTTGAGGATTTTTCACATTTCTTTACAGGAAACAATATGAACATTTTATACAGATCGAAAGGTTTTTTCCTATTCAATGATGTATCGGTCGTGTCCAAATTGGCTTCGTTAAGTCCTTATTTTCAAAAATTGTAAAAACTTTGGGGTAGTTTATATGGAGAGGTATACGTATCTTTATTAAAATTAACCTGACTAGTGTTTATAAACGGGTTAACCGGCTAACCGAAAAACCGGTTTTTTCCCAAAATTTCGGTTTTTTTGAAAACCGGTTAACCGAAATTAAAAAATTCCGGTGCATCGAAAACCGTTTTTTTTTCTGTCGGTTAACCGGTTTTTTTTTAAATACATTTAAACGGAATATTTTGCAAATATTAAGGGTTTGCACTTTTTTTTATGATATTTTCAAAATTTCATTAAAAAGACCTTGAAAATCCGTGTCTTCAAGAAACAATTTTCCAAATAGGAATTTTAATCTGGTAAATATTTGAATTATCCCCGTTATGAGCGTTTTTTGGACAGTTTCATTGAAAACTTAATAAGTGACTGTTAACCATGTACTAAAAGTTGCTAACTTTGCTGAAAGAAACAAATATGTTAAGTTTAGTTACATTCGATTTTTTATTTACCCGAGTAAAAAAAAATTGTATGGTAAAACATGTTATCTTATAAAATTATATATAATTTATTGGATCTGATTTTGCTAAATTTCATCCGAAAATTGGCCGCGCCAAAGTTATCTCCTAACATCTTATAATATATGAAGTTACAGTTTAATATTTGATTGTATGTGATTTCATCCGAAAATTGGCCGCGCCAAAGTTATCCCAAATTATCTATTATCATGATTTTGTATTAAATATGATATGATATGATGTAATTTCATCCGGAAATTGGCCGCGCCAAAGTTATCTTAAAATATCCAATATCATGATTTTATATTAAATTGGATATTATATAATGTAATTTCATCCGAAATTTGGCCGCGCCAAAATTATCTTATAATATCTGATATCTTGATTTTATAAAAAAATTATTGGATACATTTTTATCCAAAAAATGTTTCTGTTTTTAGATTTATTTTTAGATATAATAATGTCAAACTGAAAATAAATAAAAAAAAAAAAAACTTCAAACGGACGGGTATTAGAACCACAAGTCTTCCGTTTTGTAATCGCAATCTCTACCCTCTAGACCAGCGGACGTTGTTAGCAAATAACAACTTTAAAAGACTTAGTTTTAAATAAATTGATCGTATCTAATTATATCAAATTGATCTAACATATAGTAATATATGATTACATCCAATTAAATATGTTATTTACTTGTACACAATTTTCAAAAAGACTTAGAAAATTTTTGATAAAATTTGCAAAAAAAAAAAAATTGGAATGACGTACAGCGCTATTAGGGGTTCCATGGTAAGCTTAAACAATAATTTTAATGTAACGGTATGCCTTATTTCCAAGTCATAGGCTTCCAAAGTGAAATAAGACTTTGGCTTATAAGTTTGAAATTTTTCATGGAATCAGGAAATCAGAATTAGATTTGAGATCGGGTTCCAAAAATCATTGATAATTTGATAATTTAAACCAAATATAGCTATTATTAACTATATAAATGCAATATAAATTTTTAAAAATGATTGCAAAAATTCAAAAAGTAAAATTTTTTAAGTTCTAAACAAACAAATGCAATAAAAATGTGTTTTCTATTTAAAAAAAAAAAATAAAAAATATATTTTTTTCTGGAATCGAACTCGGGTTCCCAAAAATGATAGATAATTTTATAATAAATTAAATATAGTTATATATAACTATATAAAAGCAATATAATTTTTTAAAAGTGATTGCAAAAATTCAAAAAAAGAAAAATTTTTAGTTCAAAAAAAAAAAAAAAAATGCAATAAAAAAGTGTTTTTTATTTAAAAAAAATAAAAAAATATATTTTTTTTGTGGAATCGAACTCGGGTTCCCAAAAATTATAGATAATTTTATAATAAATCAAATATAGTTATATATAACTATATAAAAGAAAAATAATTTTTTAAAAATGATTGCAAAAATTCCAAAAATGAAATTTTTTTAGTTCTAAAAAAATTAAACGCAATAAAAAAGTGTTTTCTATTTAAAAAAAAAAAATAAAAAAAACTTTTTTGTTCTCGACTGGGCCGGGAATCGAACTCGGGTCTCCAAAAATCATATGTAATCTTATATGATACAATAAAAAGTTTTGTATAACCATATATGTTGATACACAAAAACAAATTTTGAAATACTGGCATATATAATTATATATGGCTAGTGGTTTGGTCAAAAAAATATTTTTTTTATACATGATTATATCAAAATATATATTCCATTACATATGCGACCATTTATAAATATATATTGAGTTTTGACGAAATTTGCGTATGTATAGTACCATACAAACACAGATATGTTATCGTTTAAGACACATATAATTATATCTATTATTTTTGTTGAAAATTTTTTTAGTATGGAACCATATATAATTTTAAATGGTATTATATTAGTCATATATAATTATACATAAAATGATACTGGATTTTTTGATTAGTAAAGTCCTATACATAATTAGATATAAAGTCACGTATAATAATGTATGAAATCGGATTAAGTTTTATGTGCAACGTATGATTACATCTACCATTTATATTAATATATTATGAACAATATAATTAGATATGATTTTATATGACATCATTTAAAAAAATTGGAAAATTTCAAAGTGAGATATAATTTTATACTTTGACTCATATAGTTGTATATGGTTTTATGAAAACATATAAAATAATATACATTTATATAAATTCCTTTTTACTCGGGTAATAAAAATTTAGAAATTTTAAAGTATTTTTTGGGTTTGTCAGTTAAAGAAAAAAAAAACGATTAACCGGTTTTTTTATTCCGGTTTAACCGAGAAAACCGGTTAACCGAAAAAGCTGAATTTCGGTTAACCGAGAAACCGGTTTACCAAAATGTCGGTTTTTTATAAACACTAAACCTGACCCATATTTTTGCATATGGCGAAATTCCTGCTAGTTCGGATTTTATTCCAATTTTCCCGAAATACCTCATTTTTTATAAGGTGGCAACCCTTTTTTAAATTTGAGATGGGGCAGCTAAAAACAGGTAACACTTCATTAATTTTCTTTCCTCCTTCCCATATGCAAGTTTCAGGACAATCTGTAGGTGCCCTCTGAAAGACCTCCCTTGTAAGTATATATTTTTTTTCAATTGCTGACATAAACACTTTTATAGAGGATAAAAAAGGGGGTAAATGCCAAGGATATATGAAAACTAACTTAACTAGGGAGCATAGTAACAGTTATAGAAAGATTTCGTCGAAATTTGGTAATTATTTGTCACTCGAAATCTAACCCCAAAACTTCACGGTAAAACAATTTTCGGAAAATTCTAGGAATCAACATTTGAAATCAGTCACGTATCACTTACGCAATATTTGCACTTCTCACTCATCATTCCCGTTTTTTTTGCCCACGTTTATTATTTACGTGAATAACTGGATTTTTACTTTGAAGTCTCGAGTGATTCAGTAAAACACATGGCCAGCATATATTCAATTCTATAGGACCAATACAGTTTTAAATTTTTGATAGAAAAATATCTTAGAGTTTGTTAGAGTCTAAGAAATTTTATATAGGAAAATTGTCTAAGAATCTAAAACTTTTTATAGAGTTTTTATTTTTGCTTAATAATCTTGACAATGGGATCTGACCAATTCCGAAACATGTGTCGATTAAGTCTTGCAAAAAATGACCAACATAAATAAATTTAAAACAGTAAAATAATTTTCTTAAAAATTATTCTATGAGAATATCATAGTTTTAATTAGTAAAGGAAATATTGACTTCGAGCTAGAATAAACCTATTCAAAATATAAAATTATTTAGAACCGGAAACTCAGAGTCTAAGACTTTATCTTTAGGACAAAACCCATCAAATCCAATTCTTTTTCTACAGAAAAAGTGTTTTAGAATCTGATATGATTCTTAATGAAAAATGTCTCAAAATCTAAAAATTTTCTACAGGAAAAATTTCTCAGAATTTCTTTTAAATTCTAGTTAAAAGTTTAAGAAAATGTTCAAGAATCTTAAGCTTAAAATGTCAATTCTTGACGTTTGACCGCAATTTTTCAAAAACGGTTTTAGCGAAGATTTTGATTTTCGTTCGCAACTTGAGGTAAAAGTTGTTTCGGCCGAGTTGTGCCGTCCGACTTAAGTTTCTGTGCAAGAAAAATAAAAAAAAATAACCCCCCCCCCAAACCTAAGCGCTGGATCCACTCCTGGTCATGTGTATAACTCCACATACATAGACGTCTATTAGTTTACATTAGTAATTGTGTTGAATCTAGCTACTAACACATTTATAAACAAACATGCGTAAGTTGCTGTTGATGCTGTTTGTCTGTATATGTTTAGTAAATTATCGACTTAACATACAGATTCAATGTATTCCACATGCCATATAATGTCCATATGAGTTAGAAGTACCCAAAAAATAAACTTCGTCCTCCCCAAAAAAAAAGAACAACAACCCAAAAAATTGGATTGGGACTTTCGTTTACTAGTATGTTTTCGGACTAACATCATGTTATTTTGTTAAGGCAGGTTTTAATGGAATGAGCCAATATTCATACTACCAAAAAAAGGAACATCAGTATTCACACGAAATAATCGTAAAACAAAGTTTATATGTTTATTTTTTTTATTTTTGTATAGATTTTTGAAAATTTTGCATGCATACGCATTAGATAGGCATTTTTTTGTATGGCAAAGTTTTGGAATTTTGAAAATCTTTAAAAAAAAAATTAAAAAAATATATCTTGCGATACATTATTTTTATTTATTTGGGAGTGCTTAATATGAATATCAAAAAATTTCTGAAATCGGTTAAGTGGTTTTCGAAATATCGCCATTTGAAATTTGCCAAAAAGTATTAAAAAACAACGATTTTTTTCTATGTTCAAGAAATCTCAAAATTTTTTTCCACTGACTGTTTCATAGAGCTTGAAACATAAGTTGAGCCAAATCAGAACACTTAAACCAATGACGCTGTTCGATCAAAGTTTAAAGTTTTCGGTGAAAATTTTGACAAAAAAACAAAATTTTGGTCGAAGGGCGCCACGGGTTAAAATGATCGGATTTGGCTGAAATTAATTTTAAATGAAAGTTAGTGTTAGCTCTTTAAAAGGGTCATGGGAAAGAAATTTTAAGATTTTTTTTTTTTAATTTCTTGAACGAAAGAAAATCCCGTAATTTTCACAAATTTATAATTGCTACATCTCGAAAACCGTTAAATCGATTTAAATTTTTTTCGATATTCGCCACGAGTTGAAAGTTGAATTGAAAGACTGTCCCAAGCTTTATGAAAGCTTGAGACATAAAGCTTTCATAAAGCTTAATTTTCTTGAAATTAGGAAAATACCGCCATGTTTTGCAAATTTCAAATAACGATATCTTGAAAACCGTTTGACCGATTTTTTCATTTTCGAGTTATTGATTATGTGTCGCAAGACATATTTCCTTATTTTTGTGTTTTTTTTTTTAATTTTTAAAAATCCAAAACTTTTATCGCCGCACACAAGCCAAAATTTGTTGTTTATGTTCTCCGATTTAAAACCTCGATTATTTTAAACCTCGGGAGCCAAAAATGTCAACTTTATTTCAACTATTTCAATGACAAATGGCAAGAAATGGCTGAAAAATTCAAAAAAACATTTTTTCACCATTTTTTGACCTATTTTTAGAACCCTTAAATTGCCGATACGGCCGATAAGCCGAGAAACCCCAGCCTTAGAATTGTCTCTTTTTATATATATTTTTAGTTTTATGCAAATCGGCATATGAGTCATTCCATGTCAAACCGTACGATTTTTGCTAAAAATTGACTTTGATGTCTCCGATGTCTTTCAAAATTTGAGAACGAAGTCTTCATTAAAAAATATTTTACACGTGTTTCGGGAAAAAAATTAATTTTTTTTTTTAAAAAGTTATTTGCATTTGAAAATCGTCAAAATCGTGAAAAATCTTCCGACATGACAACATTTAAACTAATGTTTTTATAAAACTAGTGAATGGATTTTGAAGTTCAATACCTTATTTTAAAGGTATTTGAACCTTCTTTTTTAAAAAAATATTATTTTTTATAAATTAATTTTTTTTTATTATTAAAATTTGGTTTTTTTACTTAATTTCTGTTTTCCACAATCTTCGAACAAGTCGAAAAATCTGAAAAAAATATTTTCTTAAAGGTTAATATATTCTTAACCTTCCCTCAAAATTTCAGAGTGGAGGTCGAATGGATTCTATTTTTTTACGATTTTTTTCCATTGCAGCACCACAAAAAAATTACATTTTGTATATAAACATTTTATTTTCAAGCATGTTAACGAAAATGTCAACGCATGTATGTATGTGTGTATGTATTCAAAAACACACGCTAACACCCAGTTGGCTCTG
This sequence comes from Pegoplata infirma, assembly GCA_963921195.1. Taxonomy (NCBI): domain Eukaryota; kingdom Metazoa; phylum Arthropoda; class Insecta; order Diptera; family Anthomyiidae; genus Pegoplata; species Pegoplata infirma. The sequence continues at coordinate 183,629,586 of OY992539.1, forward strand.
TCTTCAAGACATCTTAGACGACGGGTGCACGACCCATGTAAATCGTTGAAGACAGATGGATGACAGTCCACACAAGTCGTGAACGACACTCTCACACAAAAGATCCAAAAATCATACAAGACGAGATGAGCGACACTGTCGCTCAGAGTGTCGTGAATTTTTACGACGACGATATTAGCGACTATGCCCTCAAATTGTCGTGTACGACCTTTTGATCGACTGTGTCCTCCACTTTATCGTTGACGACCATATAGGTGACCTTATCTTCTATATAATCGTTGACGACCATCCAGGTGAAACATTCCCTCATAGGGTCATTGACGACTACTTGAGCGACACTTGCGCCCATAAAGTCGTACACGACCGTATAAGAGACATTTTCTTCAACAAGAAAAGAGAATAAATATTTTTTTATTAATTTTTATTTAAATTCATTTATTTAATTTTTAAGAACATTATTTTATATAATTAAATTTAACTTTTTTATGTTAAAAAATATGTAAAGTAATAAGAAAAAATATAATATTATTAAAATAATGTAAAAATACATACATAAATATTTTAATACATAATTTTCAAATTAATTTTAAAAAAAAAGTAATTAACAAGTTGAAGATTCCATTTAAAATTTGAAGATCCATGTAAAATTTTTTATGTTCTATTTAAAACTTTTTAACATATTATTTTAAGATCACGATTCACAAAGTGCACCTTTTTCGATTGATTTTTATGAACAACTAACTATTTTATTTATATACATTTCATATTTTTCATTGCCGTTATTATGGTCCCGTTATTTGGTTTGTTTCTCTCAGAACAGAGTTAAAAGCAAGTAAGAACACGACAAATATAAATATCGTCGATCAGTATGTCGTAAACAAAGAGCATTAGATTACAATTTAACGAAATTTTCGCCTATATTGTCGTCAACGGAGAGTGCGATTGACGATAATCTTAATATATTGTCGGTCAGCCTGTCGTAAACCAAGAGCAATAGATGACAACTAAAAGAAGTTGTCGTTCATATTGTCATCAACATAGTTTGGCTGACGACAACATAAAGATATTGTCGCTCATATTGTCTTCAATCGGCATTAACAGACGACATATTTAAGACATAATCGTTCATCTTGTCGTTAACGGAATTTAAATACACGACACATAAGAGAGATTGTCGCTTGTTTTGTCGTGAACCAAGTTTGGCCGAAGACAACTTAAAGACATTTTCGGTCATCTTGTCTTCAATATATTTTCTATACACGACAAGTACTAGATTTTGTCGCTTAACTTGTCTTCAACTGGATGTTACACAAGACCAGTTGAGTATTTTGTCATGCAGCTAGTCGTTAGCGAATATTTCCGTTGCATTGTCGTACACTCAAAAAAAAAACTTGTAAAGTTACCAATAAATCTCGTGATTTTACGAGGCTATCCTCGTAAAATATGACGTAGGTAAAATTCTCGTAAAATTACGAGGATTTCCTCGTAATTTTGAATGCACCAAAAATTAGAAAAAAACAAATTTTATTAATAAAAATATTGTTTTAAAACCGGAAAAATACAAAAAAAAATGGTAAACTTACAAGAAAAAATGGTAAATATGTTTAAAAAAATGGTAAATTTACAAACCAAAAAGGTAAATTTACAAAAAAAAAAAATTTGTTATCAACATAAATCCTCGTAATGAAATCATTTTTTGTAAAATAACTGTTTTTTTGTAAATTAACTACTCCTCATTATATTAATCCTCGTTATAAATTTTTCAAAATTTTGTCAACTTTTTTTTAAAAAATTTTTCAATAAAAAAAAAATGCAAAAAAATAAGTTTTTTGTTAAACAACATAAATCGTCGTATAAAGTAATTTTTGTAAAATAAAGTTTTTTTTTGTAATTCAACTAGAATCCTCGTAATAAAAACTTTGTTGTAAAATTACAGATTTTTTTTGTAAAATAACCTTTCAAAATGGTAGAATACAATTACGAAAATAAACTTGTAAAATTACCAATAAAACTGTAGTTCTCGTTTGAGCAAAGTACAAGATTTTTTGTTAAAAAACAAGGAAAATTATATGAGTAAAATAGTTAGTTTTTCATAAAAATCAATCGAAAAAGGTGCATTTTGTGAATTGCGATCTTAAAATAAAATGTTAAAAAAGTTTTAAATAGAACATAAAAAATTGTACATGCATCTTCAAATTTTAAATGGAATCTTCAACTTGTTAATTGCTTTTTTTAAAAATTAATTTATGTATGTATTATGTATTTAAATATTTATGTATGTATGTATTTTTACATTATTTTAATAATATTATATTTTTTCTTATTACTTAACGTCTTTTTTAACATAAAAAAAGTTAAATTTAATTATAAAAAATAATGTTATTAAAAATTAAATAAATGAATTTAAATAAAAATTAATAAAAAATATGTATTCTTTTTTCTTGTTGAAAAAACTGTCTCTTATACGGTCGTGTACGACTGTATGGGCGCAAGTGTCGCTCAAGTAGTCGTCGATGACCCTATGAGGGAATGTTTCACCTGTACGGTCGTCAACGATTATATAGAAGATAAGGTCACCTATATAAAGTGGAGGACACAGTCGATCAAAAAGTCATACACGACAACATGAGGGCATAGTCGCTAATATCGTCGTCGTAAAACTTCACGACACTCTGAGCGACAGTGTCGCTCATCTCGTCTTGCATGATTTTTGGATCTTTTGTGTGAGAGTGTCGTTCACGACTTGTGTGGACTGTCATCCATCTGTCTTCAACGATTTACATGGGTCGTGCACCCGTCGTCTAAGATGTCTTGAAGACAGAGCCAACTGGGCATATTCATGTTGTTCTTGAGTATTATTTGTTGTTTTGCTTTTTATATGTGTCGTTAGATTTTTTTTTAAAATTGCATTTTGCGTAACGAAAATATCAATGCATGTATGTATGCAAAAACACAACCCAGTTGGCTCTGTCTTCAAGACATCTTAGACGACGGGTGCACGACCCATGTAAATCGTTGACGACAGATGGATGACAGTCCACACAAGTCGTGAACGACACTCTCACACAAAAGATCCAAAAATCATACAAGACATGATGAGCGACACTGTCGCTCAGAGTGTCGTGAATTTTAGCGATGACGATATGAGCGAATACTTCCTCCGAATTGTCGTGTATGACCAACTCATCGACTGTATGCTCTACCTTATCGTTGACGACCATATAGGCGACCTTGTCTGCTATATAATCGTTGACGACCGTACTGGCAACACATTCCCTCATACGGTCATCGACGACAATGTGAAGGACAATTTCCCCCATTAAGTCGTCCACGACCATATAAGGTGCAATTTCTTCAGTGAAATAAAAGCTAATTTTTTTATTTATTAAAATTTATTTAATTTTATATTTGTTAATTGTTATAAAAAAGAAACGAAAAAGAATAAAGTAAATAATATAATAGCAAAAAATAAACAAATAATAATATATTAATTAAAAAGTTGAAGATTCCATTTGATATTTAAAGATCCATTTGATTTTTTGTCGTTCCATTTAAAACGTTTAACTTTAAATTATTAAAAGAACACGATTCTGAATTTGCACCTTCTTCGATAGCTTTTTGTACATAACTAAATATTTTATACTTACATTTGCTTTTTATTATCGCCGTTAATATGGTTCCGTTATTTTGTTTTTTTTCTCTCAACAACCTTACGTTGTCGTCAACGGACACGACAACACGACAAGTATTAAATAAAGTCGGTCAGTATGTCGTAAACAAAGAGCAATATATGACAACTTCAAGAAATTGTAGCTTATATTGTCGTCAACGGAGAGTGCGATTTACGAAAATTTTCATATATTGCCGCTCATTTGTCGTCAATGGAGTTTAGTGCACGACAAATATTAAATATTGTCGGTCAGCCTGTCGTAAACCATGAGCAATATATGACAACTAAATGAAATTGTCGTTTATATTGTCGTCAACATATTTTGGTTGACGACAACATAAAGATATTGTCGCTCATATTGTCTTCAATCGGCATCAACTGACGACATATTGAAGACATTATCGCTCATCTTGTCGTTAACGGAATTTAAATACACGACACATATGAGAGATTGTCGCTTGTTTTGTCGTGAACCAAGTTTGGCCGAAGACAACTTAAAGACATTTTCGGTCATCTTGTCTTCAATATATTTTCTATACACGACAAGTACTAGATTTTGTCGCTTAACTTGTCTCCAACTGGATGTTACACAAGACCAGTTGAGTATTTTGTCATGCAGCTAGTCGTTAGCGAATATTTCCGTTGCATTGTCGTTAGAAAAAATTAAATCGACACATGTCTTGAACGACAAATTCTTAACTATCACTTACTAAATCGTTGAAGACAGCGTCGTCTACGACGTTTTGGCCAACTGGGAAGCTAACAAATATTGTTCTGGAGATTTGTTTTAAACACCCCTATTAATTCTTATATATTAAATATAATAAAAACTGTTATTTAAAGGCTGTTAAAAGTCTACAAATAATCTTCTGTGTTTGCTTTAAATCATAGATCAATTACCAAGGACTGTTATTTGCGACTGTTATTTGTTAGCTTGTGTTTTTGCATACATATGTACATGCATTGATATTTTCGTTACGCAAAATGCAACTTTAAAAAAAAATCTAACGACACATATAAAAAGCAAAACAACAAATAATACTCAAGAACAACATGAATATGGTAGCGTGTGTTTTTGAATACATACACACATACATACATGCGTTGACATTTTCGTTAACATGCTTGAAAATAAAATGTTTATATACAAAATGTAATTTTTTTGTGGTGCTGCAATGGAAAAAAATCGTAAAAAAATAGAATCCATTCGACCTCCACTCTGAAATTTTGAGGGAAGGTTAAGAATATACACGAAACACGAAACACGTGTAAAATATTTTTTTATGTTTAATACGTCTGGCAAATTTAAAGAAAATCGGAAGAGGTGGTGTAAAAAAGGTGTTCGGTCTGACATGGAATGACTCATATAAGGGTTGAGATACTTCCCGTGTAAGAATAGGGTGGTCCAAAATAGACTATCTCAGTATTTGGTTATAGTTATGAATTTCTGAGGCTGAGTTTTTGACGTAGTATAAACAGTCGTTTTATTAAACTTTGTTAAAAATTTCCCGGAAATTTCTCTATTTTATTGAGCATAAGTCCTTAGCATCAAAATGAATCCAATAAATGTCTGTACCATCTTGTAGTACGGACTCTAACCTAAATTTCTATACCATATTGTATATGGGGCATTCCAAGCCAAATCACTCACTTTTAGACCCGACCCCTTACGATTTATTTTATTTTTGGATATGTTTTAGTACTTATTAAATGCAACTTGGACACCAATTTTCAGCCTTTTATTTCAAGGTGGTGTTGAGTAATCAATTTTTCAAAATGGCGATTTTCTCAAAAAAATTAAGAAATTGAAATTTTCAATTAATTTTGACCATTAAAAAATATAGATATTTTAAAAAAAGTTGGACAACGTTTTGTTGGTATTTAAATGTAGTTTTAGAAAAAAAATATGAAAAAATTATTCGAAGTAATTATCACTTATTTTTTGACGTTTAAAAATTAAAATCGACTTTTTGAAAAAGTCCGAAACCTTCGATTTTTTTGTAAAAAACTATAAAAACTCTACTCTAAATTACGAAACTTTTAAGCCATAATTCGAGATGTGATCGCAATTCTTTCTATTTTTTTTTTAAATTTTAAAAATTGCACCTTTTATTTTTTGGCTCTGATTTATTTTATATGGTGCTCCAAAAAAAATAAATTGGTATATATTGACCCTAACTTACCCTAGATATATTCATTTCGAGGTAGAAATACGTCTCACAAAAATTTAGAGTGATCGGAAATGGGTAAGGCGTTCCTCATGGGCCTTGAAGTTTAGAGAACGGATTACAAGGAAAAATATGAATTTTTTTCTGTTTTCTCAATATTTTTGGTATTTTAAGTTAAGTTTAAATTCAAGCAATTACAGAATTATGATGTAGAGTAAAATGCCTTTCTAATAAGATACTAAAAACTAAAATCGGTTGAAAATCAGCCAAGTTATTACAACTTCCCCAGGCATCTAACGTGTGGCAGACAACTTGATTAAGCAATACAATCCGATTTTTGAAATTCATTGAAATTTTCTACTGTAATAACATTTTTTTATTCTTCAAGGTCAAATGTAATAAGATGACAAGTATTTTTCATATTGTGTTTTGCTAACATGTTTTAAATTAATGCTAAAAATGCCTGCATTTTCAACACCCCTTTGAAATCTCAATTTAAAAATTTTTTTTTTTTGTTTTAAAATTTGGAAAGACCAAAAAAATGTTACACTGAAACATGAATAATGAAAAATGTAATTACAGTAGAAAATTTCAATAAATTTAAAAAAAGGGACTCGTATTCTTTAATCAAGCGGTATGACACACGCTAGATGCCTGGGGAAGTTGTAATAACTTGGCTGATTTTCAACCGATTTAAGTTTTTAGTACCTTATTAGAAAGGCATTTTACTCTACATCACAATTCCGTAATTGCTTGAAATAAAACTTAACTTAAAATACCAAAAATATTGCGAAAACAGAAAAAAATTCATATTTTTCCTTGTAATCCGTTTTTAAAACTTCAAGGACCATGCTAAACGCCTTACCCATTTCCGATCGTTCTAAATTTTTGTGAGACGTATTTTTACCTCGAAATGAATATATCTAGGGTAAGTTAGGGTCAATATCTACCAATTTATTTTTTTTGGAGTACCATATAAAATAAATCAGAGCCAAAAAATAAAAGGTGCAATTTTTAAAATTTAAAAAAAAATAGAAAGAGTTGTGATCACATCTCGAATTATGGCTTAAAAGTTGCGTAATTTAGAGTACAATTTTTATAATTTTTTACAAAAAAATCGAAGGTTTCGGACTTTTTCAAAAAGTCGATTTTAATTTTTAAACGTCAAAAAATAAGTGATAATTACTTCGAATAATTTTTTCATATTTTTTTTCTAAAACTACATTTAAATACCAACAAAACGTTGTCCAACTTTTTTTAAAATATCTATATTTTTCAATGGTCAAAATTAATTAAAAATTTCAATTTTTTAATTTTTTTGAGAAAATCGCCATTTTGAAAAATTGATTACTCAACACCACCTTGAAATAAAAGGCTGAAAATTGGTGTCCAAGTTGCATTTAATAAGTACTAAAACATATCCAAAAATAAAATAAATCGTAAGGGGTCGGGTCTAAAAGTGAGTGATTTGGCTTGGAATGCCCCATATGCATCTTGCTGCGATCTTTCGAACTACAGCGATTTCTGTGACCCAATGTAAGATATTCGGCTCAAAAAGAATAATAAACAAAAGTCATTTTTTTTTCACACCGGAAAAATACAATAAATTTTGAAAAAATGTTAAAGGGTAAAAATAAATGGGGGTCGGTCTCACTAATGACCCCTCTCGGACGCACCATTGGGCCGGTAGAAGCTGATGAAATAAAACAAATTTACAAAAAATAAAAAAAATTGTATGGGGACCACCTTAACAGTTAAAGATAGAGGGTAGGTGTGTTCAGAAAAAATGTTTGGACTAAAAAAATATTGTGGGTCGGTCATACATTTTGTTGCTGTAAGGGCATTATTAGGGCAGTTAGAGCGGTTGGAACAAATTTTAAAAAATGTAGTTTTGTGTGGGAGCCCCCTTAGAAATTGAAGATAGGGTATAAGTTAGTTCCAAAGAAATGTTAAGACGTAAAAATTAATGGGGGTCGGTCTTATAAAGGACACCTCTATGACGCACCATTGGAGCAGTAGAAATGATTTTAAGATTGTAAAATTACAATAAAATTTTTTCAAAAAATTTTAAAAAATAGTAATAATCGTTATCCACGATCCTCCTGGGCAAAAAATTTGTAGAATTGATAGAAATGATTTACACAAAAAAATTTCAAAAAAATCGAAGAGTTCAAACATTTTCACAAATGAGATTTAAAGTTTAAAACTTAAAAATTTCATACTAGAGCGCTTTTAAGAATTTTTTGGGATTTTTTTTTAAAAAGTACGTAAAAAAACAAAAATTTTGAAAAAAAAAAATTTGAAATTTGGGCCATTATTGAAGAAGTTATGATTAAAAGAAGTTTGAGTAAAGGAACAAACTACCCATTTTTAAAAATTTTATATCTTTTGAACGGGTCATCAAAAAAATCTGAAAATTTACCACGAAGGAGTTTTCGAAGGGTACTAAAAACTGTAAACAAATTGGGAAAATCTAAAAAAAAAAGTTTTTCAAAGTGTCCGACTTCACATGGAATGCCCCATATATATTCATGATCCTCGATCGAATCTAAAACGATCTAGCCGAACATCGCTACCGTTTGTCCGTCTGCCTGTCTGTTGAAAACACGCTAACTTTTGACAAATGTTGAGCATTTACCTGTTCCGGTTGGTATAGCAATTCAGCGAAATCGGTCTACACCTTTTCCAATTGAAATTCAGAAAAGATCAATTGTAATTCAGATTCACAATTGAAATTCAGAAATCCCAATTGAAATTCAGAATAGCCCAATTGAAATTCAGAAATCATAATTGAAATTCAGAAAAGCCCAATTGAAATTCAGAAATCACAATTGAAATTCAGAAAAGCCCAATTGAAATTCAGAAATCACAATTGAAATTCAGAAAAGCACAATTGAAATTCAGAAAAGATCAATTGAAATTCAGAAAAGCCCAATTGAAATTCAGAAAAGCACAATTGAAATTCAGAAAAGCCCAATTGAAATTCAGAAAAGCACAATTGAAATTCAGAAAACCCCAATTGAAATTCAGAAAAGCACAATTGAAATTCAGAAAAGCACAATTGAAATTCAGAAATCGTAATTGAAATTCAGAAAAGCCCAATTGAAATTCAGAAAATCACAATTGAAATTCAGAAATGTCCAATTGAAATTCAGAAAAGCATAATTGAAATTCAGAAATCGTAATTGAAATTCAGAAATCGTAATTGAAATTCAGAAAAGCCCAATTGAAATTCAGAAAATCACAATTGAAATTCAGAAAATCACAATTGAAATTCAGAAAAGCCCAATTGAAATTCAGAAAAGCACAATTGAAATTCAGAAAAGCCCAATTGAAATTCAGAAAAGCACAATTGAAATTCAGAAAAGCACAATTGAAATTCAGAAAATCACAATTGAAATTCAGAAAATCACAATTGAAATTCAGAAAAGCACAATTGAAATTCAGAAAATCACAATTGATATTCAGAATAGCCCAATTGAAATTCAGAAAATCACAATTGAAATTCAGAAAAGCCCAATTGAAATTCAGAAAATCACAATTGAAATTCAGAAAAGCCCAATTGAAATTCAGAAATCGTAATTGAAATTCAGAAAAGCCCAATTGAAATTCAGAAAAGCACAATTGAAATTCAGAAAAGCACAATTGAAATTCAGAAAAGCCCAATTGAAATTCAGAAAAGACCAATTGAAATTCAGAAATCGTAATTGAAATTCAGAAAAGCCCAATTGAAATTCAGAAAATCACAATTGAAATTCAGAAAATCACAATTGAAATTCAGAAAAGCCCAATTGAAATTCAGAAAAGCACAATTGAAATTCAGAAAAGCACAATTGAAATTCAGAAAATCACAATTGAAATTCAGAAAAGACCAATTGAAATTTAGAAATCATAATTGAAATTCAGATAAGACCAAACCAATTATGAGTCACCACTACATAGACACATTAAACAAATGCTGTATAACTATGAGAGTATTTAACTTTATTCTCTTGCTACGTATTGTAGAGAGCAGACAGACAATAATACACTCATAGAATGTTGTAGGTAAAATTTAGTTTAACTGAATTTTTATTATTTTTTGTAAATTAATTAATATAGTGAACAAAAATATTTACTCTACCTTGACAAATGCATTAATGAAAAATTAGTTTTAAAGATAAATAATAAAAAGTCAGTTTCACTTAATGTTACCTTAAGCATTTTATGAGTGTATTGCCTGTCTGCTCTCTACAATACGTAGCAAGAGAATAAAGTTATATACTCTCATATACACATTTCTGTACTGCATTTGCATAATGTGTCTATGTTTGTAGTGGTGACTAATAATTGGTTTGTTTACATTTTCTGAATTTCAATTGTGATTTCTGAATTTCAATTGTGATTTCTGAATTTCAATTGGGCTTTTCTGAATTTCAATTGTGATATTCTGAATTTCAATTGATCTTTTCTGAATTTCAATTGTGTTTTTCTGAATTTCAATTGGGCTTTTCTGAATTTCAATTGTGATTTTCTGAACTTCAATTGTGATTTTCTGAATTTCAATTGTGCTTTTCTGAATTTCAATTGTGCTTTTCTGAATTTCAATTGGGCTTTTCTGAATTTCAATTGTGATTTTCTGAATTTCAATTGTGATTTTCTGAATTTCAATTGGGCTTTTCTGAATTTCAATTACGATTTCTGAATTTCAATTGGTCTTTTCTGAATTTCAATTGGGCTTTTCTGAATTTCAATTGTGCTTTTCTGAATTTCAATTGTGCTTTTCTGAATTTCAATTGGGCTTTTCTGAATTTCAATTACGATTTCTGAATTTCAATTGGGCTTTTCTGAATTTCAATTGTGATTTTCTGAATTTCAATTGGGCTTTTCTGAATTTCAATTGTGATTTTCTGAATTTCAATTGGGCTATTCTGAATTTCAATTGTGATTTTCTGAATTTCAATTGTGCTTTTCTGAATTTCAATTGTGATTTTCTGAATTTCAATTGTGATTTTCTGAATTTCAATTGTGCTTTTCTGAATTTCAATTGTGCTTTTCTGAATTTCAATTGGGCTTTTCTGAATTTCAATTGTGATTTTCTGAATTTCAATTGTGATTTTCTGAATTTCAATTGGGCTTTTCTGAATTTCAATTACGATTTCTGAATTTCAATTACGATTTCTGAATTTCAATTATGCTTTTCTGAATTTCAATTGGGCATTTCTGAATTTCAATTGTGCTTTTCTGAATTTCAATTGGGCTTTTCTGAATTTCAATTACGATTTCTGAATTTCAATTGTGCTTTTCTGAATTTCAATTGTGCTTTTCTGAATTTCAATTGGGGTTTTCTGAATTTCAATTGTGCTTTTCTGAATTTCAATTGGGCTTTTCTGAATTTCAATTGTGCTTTTCTGAATTTCAATTGGGCTTTTCTGAATTTCAATTGTGATTTTCTGAATTTCAATTGTGATTTTCTGAATTTCAATTGGGCTTTTCTGAATTTCAATTACGATTTCTGAATTTCAATTACGATTTCTGAATTTCAATTATGCTTTTCTGAATTTCAATTGGGCATTTCTGAATTTCAATTGTGCTTTTCTGAATTTCAATTGGGCTTTTCTGAATTTCAATTACGATTTCTGAATTTCAATTGTGCTTTTCTGAATTTCAATTGTGCTTTTCTGAATTTCAATTGGGGTTTTCTGAATTTCAATTGTGCTTTTCTGAATTTCAATTGGGCTTTTCTGAATTTCAATTGTGCTTTTCTGAATTTCAATTGGGCTTTTCTGAATTTCAATTGATCTTTTCTGAATTTCAATTGTGCTTTTCTGAATTTCAATTGTGATTTCTGAATTTCAATTGGGCTTTTCTGAATTTCAATTGTGATTTCTGAATTTCAATTGGGCTTTTCTGAATTTCAATTGTGATTTCTGAATTTCAATTGGGCTTTTCTGAATTTCAATTACGATTTCTGAATTTCAATTACGATTTCTGAATTTCAATTATGCTTTTCTGAATTTCAATTGGGCATTTCTGAATTTCAATTGTGCTTTTCTGAATTTCAATTGGGCTTTTCTGAATTTCAATTACGATTTCTGAATTTCAATTGTGCTTTTCTGAATTTCAATTGTGCTTTTCTGAATTTCAATTGGGGTTTTCTGAATTTCAATTGTGCTTTTCTGAATTTCAATTATGCTTTTCTGAATTTCAATTGTGCTTTTCTGAATTTCAATTGGGCTTTTCTGAATTTCAATTGATCTTTTCTGAATTTCAATTGTGCTTTTCTGAATTTCAATTGTGATTTCTGAATTTCAATTGGGCTTTTCTGAATTTCAATTGTGATTTCTGAATTTCAATTGGGCTTTTCTGAATTTCAATTGTGATTTCTGAATTTCAATTGGGCTTTTCTGAATTTCAATTACGATTTCTGAATTTCAATTGTGCTATTCTGAATTTCAATTGAGATTTCTGAATTACAATTGATCTTTTCTGAATTTCAATTGGAAAAGGTGTAGTGCTTCTAAAGTTATAAGCAAAATACAGAATTTCGGCAAGGGGTTTTCGCGAATTTGCAAGATAAAAAACACACTAACTCTCGAAAGACACTTCTGAGGCTGCTGAAGTTTGGCATATTATCTATTCCGCTGGTCTGGTTGGAGTTGAGTTTCAGCAAAATCTCTCCAGTGGTTCTAAAGTTATTAGGAAAGCCGTGAATTTCAGATTGATTTTACCATAAATTCACGTGTTGAAACCCCGTTTAACAAGTTTTAAAAACTTTGGTTAGTCACAAAAATATTTTACAACGTATTTTTGTCACTCAAAAATATTTTTACACTAAAAAAAATTACACTCGAAAATAAATTACACTCGAAAAAAATTTTACAAAAAAAAAAAAAAAATTGTGTATTTTTTTTTACAAAAATTATTAAAAAAAACGTATTTTACTCAAAATAAAATATTTCTAAACAACATTTTTAATTTTTTTCACGTTAGAAATTTTTTTTTTTACTAAAAAAGGGCACCTTTCAATTCATAGTTTCGACCAAGTCGAATTTAACTTTTCTACTTGTTTTTTTTTTAATTCCTTGAAGGTAGAAAAAAGCGCTATTTTTATAAATTTTTTAAAAATTTCAAATAGCGATTACAGACATTTTTTGATATTCATTTTCAGCATGACAAAGTTAAAAAAATAATGTATAACATGATATTTTTTTAAATTTTTTCATTATTCAAAAAATATTGGTGGAAATTTTCCAAAAATCCAAAACTTTGATCGAATGGCGCCCCGGGTTAAAATTAGCGGATTTGGCGCATCTTAAGCTTAAGTGAACGACAAGCTCTATAAAAGGGTCAAGAAAAAAAAATTTTAAAGATTAAAAAAAAAAAATCTTCAGCGTAGGAAAACCCGAACATTTTTAGATATCTCGAAAACCGTTTGAATATAATTTTGTTTTATATACGTGTTCAGCGCATCAAAATTAATAATATATTTGTAAGATATAATACAATATTTCGTCGCTGCGCCTAAAATTGGAGTCATGTGTAGTTTTTTAAATTTTTTTTTATTACATCTTTATGATCCCCTATTGGTCATACGTTTACTCACTAAACCGTTTTTTGATATCTTGATTGATTCAAAAGTTAGTAAAAGTAGCTATGTGTTCGTCATACTAAAAATGGTCTGAAAAGGAGTTATGTGTTAAGCTACACATAACTTTTTTTGATATAAAAGTAACAGAACGTGACAAAATGGACCACTTTTTTAGTAAAATGAGCTTCACACATAGAATCCAAGTATTTTCAATGAATTTGTCAAGATTTTTTGGAAAATATTTGCAAATTTTCATCCTGTTATTTAAATCCTAAATGGCGGCTAATCAAGCCTTGTGAAAGCAATTAAATTATTTGACGGCGGAAAATTTTAGTATCTAAAGTACAGCATCTTTCGTAGATGTCAATTTATGTCGAAGCTCTTGAATAGTCACAAGAAAAAACCAAAAATCAGCATTAGTTTTGCGAAAAATCTGTTGTTCGCTGTTTAGTAAAAAGCTTTTAAATATCAAAATTTTAAGGACTTTGTCTAACTAATGTCGCTTTAAACCACCAACAAACTTTATTTAGTCTTTCTCCCTCTCGAAAAGAAATTAACAATAAAAATGGTTTCATAAGCAAAAGGAGTTATGTGTAAAAAATATTTCCATTTATTTAAATTTTGTTCCAAAAAGTAGTTAAAAAAGGAGTTATGTGTATGTTTTTTGGAAAATTCTGCACCACTGGAAAACCTTTAAATGTTTCATAATTTTTTTGTAGTATGTGGATAGCATATCGGTACAAGAATTTTTTATAGAACAAACTTTTAAAAAATATCGCGAAGGGACGAAAATAAACAGTTTTTTTGCTCTCCTGAACACTTGACCCAAAACACATGACTCCATTTTTAGGGGCAGCGACGATTTGTAAGATATGAATATTTTTTTTAATTTTTTAAAAAAATCCAAAAATTTGATTGTCGGGCACCACGGGTTAATTTAATCCGATTCGCCTCAAATTTGTAAAAATTTACCCGGACGTTCAAAATTGGAAAAAAAAAATTTGCCATACAAAAATAATGCCAGTCTAATGCATGTACGTAGCCCAGATGTATTGTCGTAAATTTTTGGTACACAAAAATAAAAGCAAAAAAAGAAAAATAACAGTAAAACTTAAAAATTCTATAGGAGTTTTACTGTTTATAACACCTACAATAAAAGATACTATCGATTTTAATGAGTGTCTACCTTTAGGGTTAACCATCTAAAACATTTAAACCCAAAAGCCTTTTGGAAGCAGTAAATATTATACAGTAAATTTTGTGTATGGAAGGAAGAAGACCTATTGGCTACTGCTGTATGTGTCCAAGTTATTTAGTACAATTACGCACCAAATACACTTTTCGACTTTTGTATATTTCATTTATTCATGCATTAATAATGTTGTTTAGTGAAACATTGTGCCAAAAAAAAAAAAAAGTGTTCAGTTTTCGACCGTTTTTTTTTGCATTTGCTATTTGGCATATTTGGCTTTACGTTTACCCAAAGGGTAATAAATTTAAAGGATACAAAAACTGAGAAAATATTTCTATCTTAACTTGCCATCATCTTTTTTTTTTATGGTTCTCTAAAGAGCAATTATTGATTCAATGTTAATTTGTTCGGGCACGCAGAAGAATTTGAATTAAGAGGTTGTGCAAAAAAAAAGTGAAAGATTTAAGAAGAATAAATTCGATTGAGGAATGGATAACTTAAGTGTGTACTTCCAATAGCCCATAATTTTTTTGTATGCCAAAAAAGGCTTCTACCGATTTGAACTGCCAGGCAAATTTTTATTCTTCTAGGTACAAATTTGAAGCCAATCAGTTTAAATTAACCCTTGATCAAAGTTTTGGATTTTTAAAAATAAAAAATTTTATAAAAAACATGGGCCATATTTAATTATTAATTTTGATGCGCTGAATACGAATATCAAACAAATTTTTAATCGGTTGAACGGTTTTCGAGATATCGCTATTTGAAATTTACCAAAAAATGCGGTTTTTCTATTTTGAAAAAAATTTTTAAACAAAATCGAAATTTCTTTTCCTTGATCCTCTTATAGAGCTTGAGCTAATTACCCTGTGCTCGAATTTGACACTTTTTTTATTAACAAGCTGGGCACCCTACTGGTAAAGTTAATTCGGGTACGCTGAATTGAATGATGCTAGCCATTTTTCGAAATTAGCGCTCGTAGTCGCGATATTCGCGATTTAAAATTTTGATGCTTAAGTACAATAAAAATGATATTTTTGACTTTTGCGATAATTTTTAAATTTAAAACCATTCAAGTCTGTTAAACTAACACAACAATTCATAATACCGTGAATTTTCTTTCGCGAAAAACATTTTTTGTTTGCAAAAAATCTTTATTTTCGTGAACAAATTGGTTCAATACAAATATTTTTAGTTTGATTTGAATTTACGACAGCCATCTGGTAAAGCTAGTTCGTGTACACTAAATCCTATTGTAATATCAGCTTTGTCAAAGTTGGCGTATGTATTAGCGATATTTGCTATTATTTTTTAAGTAAAAAAACTATTTTTTTATATTATTTAGACAATTGCTGAATTTTTGTAATCTTAACTCTATTTAATATACAGAAAAAAAATTTTTTTTTGCGAATTTTTTTTTGTGAAATTTTTTTCTAATTTTTTTTTTTATTTTGCCAGTAATTTATGAAAATGAGTAGAATATGATACATAAAGACACAAAACTTTTCAAAAAACGTTTTTTTGTGGAATTTTTTTGTCGCGAAAAATACAATGCATTTTTTAAATTTATATTTAAAAACTATCCCAAAAGCATAAAAATTTAATTTTTGTAGTACCTAGGATTTACAATTTTTAGTTGCGAATATCGCGGCTAAAAACGGTTAGCACCATTGAATTCAGCGTACTCGAATTAGCTTTACCAGCAGAGTGCCCAGCTTGTCAATTTTTGCGACTAGCATAGTGTTAATATTTTACATGATTAGCTTATTAAAGACTAAAAATTGGTGGGATAAACACTTCCCCTTCAAAATTCATAAAAAAAAAAAATTAGGGCCGTTGGGGTCCTATTCTAAAAATTTTTAAATTTTTTATACCCTCCAACCACAGTATGGGGGTATACTCACTTTGTCATTCCGTGTGTAATGCATCGAAATATTGGTCTAGGACCCCATAAAGTATATATTTTATTGATCAGTGATCGATTCTAAGACATTCTAGCGATGTCCGTCCGTCCGTCTGTCTGTCTGTAGAGGACACGATACAGTCCAAAATAAAAGAGCTAGACTTCCGAAGTTTAGCACGAATATGTCTTATATTCCTAGGCAGGTTAAGTTCGGAAATGGGCAAAATCGGAAGAAGGGGGAAAAAAATGCAACATTCTTATCTCAGAAGAAGTTCAAAATAGCAAGGGGAAGGTGACCCCTTACGTCACCCACCAACCCCCCCGCCCCCAAAAAAAGACTCCCCTTGATTTTTTTATATTGTTTTTTTTTTACATTTTGGAGGGTATAAAAGATTCGGCACACCCGAATGTAACACTCTCACTTGTTTTTTTTTAGTTTTGACTTGAAAGGATTTCAGCTGAGATGTTGCTCCTTATTCTTCATATCCACAAATAAATATTATTACTATCCGTTACTGATATCGCACGAACTTTTGACAACCCCTAGTTAAATTTGATACAGAAAATGTTTGTAGAACATTTTGGTCCTTTAAACATACGCCTTAGAAGTGTTCTAAGAAGATATTTAAAAAAAACGGACCAACATGACCCCTAGGCATGGGCAATAAAGGGTTAATAAGTTCCAAGAAAAGTACCGCTATCACATTTCACTGAAGACATCTATTATCGTAATTTAAGTCAGAAGCAGATTTATAAAATTTTTTCGACTTATTTCACACGACTTTGATAAAAAACAATTCAAGAGTATGTGATAATTAGGGAAGTGATTTAAATGCAAATGCATGTTTTTTGTCGATAGCCTAAAAACGTTATCGACCAATTATCTTTTCGAATCAAGAAATTGTCTTTAAAATGCCATCGATTTGTTTTTGCATATTTTTGCATATTTTGGTGAAAATGCATATTTTTACATAAATTAGCAAAAACCCAAATTGAAATTTATTTGCTTCAAAAACTATTATAAATTTAAAAAATTTATTTTGAAAATAAGAAAAATTATTTTTTTTTCTTTTTAATTTTTTTTTTTTATAGATTCACACAAAACAAAAAATTTCCAATGAACGATTTTCATAGTATTTATGAACAAATTCATACAATTTATTAACTTAAAAGGTTAAATAGTTCTTAAATTGCACATATTATGATTTATTCATAAATACTATGAAAAAGTTTATAATTGTAACGAAAAAGTTAATAAATTGTATGAATTTGTTCATAAATACTATGAAAGTTGTTCATTGCAATTTTTTTTTGTGTGTTGTCTTAATTTCTAAAAAATCTTGCTTAAATACTAAACATATATTTAGTTTTTTTTACTGCATATTTTGAATTTTTTAGCGCAAATTTTCGATTTTTTAATTCATGAAAATCTCATCCCTAGTGATAATTTACAATTTTACTTTTTTATGCATTTTGAACTCATCGAACGAACTTTTGATCTTCGACAACCCCTAGTAAAATTTGACGCAGAAAATTTTTGTAGAACATTTTAACTCTTTTAATGCATGTTTAATTGGTTTTACATCAAAATATTTGAAAAATAGCCGAAATGATCTCTAAATATTGGAGATAGAGGGTTAATATATTCTAAGAAAAGACCCGTCATTACATTTCACTGAAGACATGTCTTAACATTATTTACCTCAGAACTAGATTTATTGCTTTTTTTATACCCTCAACCAAACCTGTAAAAAAACTTGAATTCAAGTATTTTCAAGTAAGTATACAAATACTTGTACTTGAGATTTTCAAGTATAAATATTTTTTACACACAGAAAACAAATTTGCTAATTTCCAACTGAAATTCAGTTGCTGCAACAAAAATTCAGTGTATGCATTTGTATTAAGGTTGTAACAACTAAATATCGGTAATTTCAACTAAATTTTGTTAATATAACTGTCTTTTATTTGAAACAACTAAAAAATTAATCTGCCACAGCGATATTTAGTAGCAGCAACCGTATTTTGAGTTGATGCAACTGAAAAATTCAGTTGGAAATTTATTTTTCTCTGTGTACTTACTTGAATAATTTTTCAAGTAAGTAAAAAAAACTTGTTCTTGAAATGTTCAAGTACAAGTATTTTCAAGTATTTTTTATTTGAACAAATATTCATCAAGTAAAAATACTTGATAAACATTTTGTTGAAATAAAAAACTTAAGCAACAATTTTTGGAAAATTTGTTTATGTGCTTGCCAAGAAATAAATAAATTAAAATAAATTTTTGTTATGGACATAATTTTGGTTTTATTTTGTTATAGGCTTGATGGGCTTGGGAATAAAATTAGAGAGATGATAAGTGGACACTTAGAAGAGTAGGATTTGAAAGGTGGTTGTGGACCTGGAACGGTGGCGAGTTATGGAAGGAATGCTGAATGGTGGTTTGGAGGAGTGGAAGATAAACATGCAAAAATGTTGATATGTGTTGGAATGCTGTGCATATAATTTCCTCCAATTTGGTGTTGGGGGTTGGTGCTATTATGGTCTGTCCGGATTTGTTGGCACCGAGAGAAAGTATAAAGACTATAGGGAGTAAAATGCTAAGGGTGTGACCGATTCAGTGTATCTTTAGGCCAAACTTGAGGATTTGGGGTAGGGACGAGTAGATCTTGGAATCATGTGAGGCAATACCCAACGTAGAAGTAGTTCTGTCTATGGTATGGCTTTTGGAGGTAATTCAATAAAACATCTTAAGGTTGTAGTGTCATTTTACTGCCGTGTAAGTCATGCGCGTGTACAGTAATTTTATACAACACGTATGAAAGTTCCTCCTAATATTAATTGCAGTACGCGCATTGTCTTTTTGTTAGTAGTGGTTTAAACTTGTGTTGCTCAAATACATGTTTATTTGGAAACATTTTTGTCTAAGAAATTTATTTAAAAACACTTTTTAGTTATTTTTTACTTGAAGAAAATGTTTTCAAGTATTTTACTTGAACAAATTTGTGTTCAAGTATTTTATTTGAACACAAATTGTTGCAAGTAAAAATATACTTACTTACTTGAACTTTTCGTCAAGTAAATAAAAAATATTTATACTTACTTGAAAATTTTTTCAAGTAAGTAAAAAATATTTGTACTTGAATTTTTCAAGTATAAGTACAAGAATACTTGAAAAAAATTAATATAAGTAAATAAATACTTAAGTACTTTACAGGTTTGCCCTCAACTCTAGTGATAGAGGGTATATATATGTTTGTCATTCCGTTTGTAACACATTGAAATATTGGACTACACTCAAAAAAATACGTTAGTAGATTTACTAATTTTTTTTTTGCTAACGCTAGTTAGCTAACTTTTAGCAAATTTTTAGTTGAGATTAGCATGTTAGCAAAAAATTCTTGTAAACTTCATTTAGCACATTAGCGATTTTAAACAAACTTTGAACTAATTTCTTTTGCTATATTTGAAATTGAGTTGACTACATTTTTACAAGATATTTTGCTAATATTAGCAAAATAAATGGTAATTTTTTGTTAATTTTCAGAAAACTTAAAATGGCGCTATCTCGGAAACTAAGCCAGATAGAGCAAAATGGAGGCCATTTTTGGTTCTTAGAATCTCCATAGTATCGCCGGTCGTCTTCACATGTGAGGACCCTAATGTGCCCTAACTTTGGATCCAAAAAAGTTAGCATTCCCAAAAATTTTAAAATGCTCATATCTCGGTAAATATTGCGGACACAACAAAAAGTCCAATAGCTTTTTTGTAGCTCTCAACACGTAGAACACGACCGCAAAATATTCAAAAGCTCTCCGAGTAATATTTTTGAAGTTATCGAGTTTTTTAATTCTCAAGACCACAGTGGTCACCTATAATCACGTATCTCAAAAACTAAGCAAGGTAGAGCGAAACGGACACAAATTTTGGATCAAAAACTATGACGATTTTTAAGGAACCCAACTAGGTCTAGGCCCATCGGGGTCTGGACCTATCGGGTCCGAACCCAATGGGGTCCTCAGATGTGTATAAACTAAGTTTAAAAAAAAATATTTAGTTAACTAATTATTGGCAAAACATTTTTGCTAACTTTAGCAAAAAAATTGTGGGTTCGAAATCAGCAAATTTTCTTGTAGGTTTACAAGCTTTTTTTGCTAACATTACAGTTTTTTTTTTTGAGTGTAGGACCCCATAAAGTATATATATTCTTGATCCTCGATCAATTTTAAGTCGATCTAGCGATGTCTGTCCGTCTGTCTGTCCATTGAAAACACGCTAACTTTTGAAAGACTTTATGGAGGCTCCTGAAGTTTAGATATAGATTGGACATTTGCCTGGCCAGGTTGGTATTGCAATCCAGCGAAATCGGTCAAGTAGTTCAAAAGTTATAAGCAAAAGACTGAATTTCGGCAAGGGATTTTCGTGAATTGAAAAGATTAAAAAAAGCTTACTTTCGATATATTTGTCGTTCCTCTCGTCTGATTCGTATTGAATTTCAGCCAAATCGGTCTAGTGGTTCAAAAGTTATTAGCAAAACCGTGAATTTCAGATTGGTTTCATCTCCCACGTGTCAGTGCCACGTGTTAAACAAGTTTTAAAAGCATTGGTGGTTATTTAACAATGCTTTTTAAACTTGTTTAGTTTAAAAGCAATGCTTTTTAAACTTCTTTAGTTTTAAAGCAATGCTTTTTAAACTTCTTTAGTTTTAAAAGCATTGGTAACTTAAAAGTTACACTCGAAAAAAATTTTACACTCGAAAAAAAGTTTAAACTCAAAAAAAATTTACATTAAAAAAAAATTTTGTTTGTTTTAACAAAAATGACAATAATTTGTGAACATACGTACGTGCATTCACTCAGAAGTATTTTTACAGTAAAAAAACATTACACCCGAAAAAAGTTTTTCACTAAAAAAAAAAAAAAAATTAATTGTTCTTTTTTTCTTAAATGACAAAAAAAATAGTTTTTTACTCAAAATAAAATATTTCTAATCAAAATTGTTATTTTTTTCACGTTAAAAAATTTGCTGTCCTTTAAAAAAGGCATTGTGGAGGGTATGCATAGATTCGGCAAAGTCGAATTTAACTTTTCTACTTCTTCCTATAAAGTTTTAGTAAAGTTTTACTGTAGAAAAAATGACTCAGAATCTGAAAGTTTTTCTATAGGAAAAATTATCTCAGAATCTGAGACGTTTTCCATAGGAAAAATGTCTCAGAATCAGATATTTTTGGTATAGGAAAAATGTCTCAGAATCTGAGATTTTTTATGTAGGAAAAATATATTAGAATCTTATATTTTTTCTATAGAAGAATGTCTCAGAATCTAAAACGTTTTCTATTGGAAAAATGCTTCGGAATCTGAGACATTTTATATAGAAAAAAAAGTTCTACTAGAATGATTCTCCAAGAACCTTGGAAAATCAAATGTATAAAGCACTTACAAATTTCCGACTAATCTTATGATATATAATTTAATACTACTTGATCAACATTTTTTTATATTATTGTTTAAAATTACTTACTTATTGGTAAACAACGGTTGTCCATTAGTCCAATCTTCTGAAAATATATGCAAAGATGTCGGTCGGGGTCCACTTTGTGCAGGACACACAACACGCATAGGCTTCAAAGGTCTGCCAGAATAAATCATTAAACGATTCTTTGTATGACATCGCATGGCATCTTCCGAAGTAGGATCAACTGGTAAATATGAACCCCAAGTTTGTATAAACAATGATTTTTCTAAAGCCTGAGCTTCTATATACCACGATAAGCCCTCACAACTGGAATCCTGAGATTTCATAGGATATTTAATTTCATCTTCACCACCGGCACCTTTCAGTTTCAAACGTTTACGACATTCACTAACTCTCTTAAATTCATAAGAAGCAAAAAAATTGACATCGGCAAAATCTTCGGAGATATTAAGACGGGTAACGGTAAAAGTCAATTCCATTATTCTTGAATTTGAGACAAAGGTTAAGGGAGCATTATTATACAACGCACTGGAATTATCACAAAAACAACCCATTTGTATTTTAACATCTCGAAAGGGAACATCGTATAATTTTAATTCAGTTATACGACCATCTGGATCTAATTGATTACATTTTGGACGTCCAGTATGTAAATCATTATCGGTTGTACATGTAGTACCATCACCAAAAGAGACATTATGTAATACTAGTCTAACTCTTTCCGAGGGACCAGCTTCAAAACGATATAGACATGTTAGATTTTTAGCACCTCCTCTACCATACAAAAATACATTGCGAGGTACTTGTATATTTCCTTTACGTTTACGAAATACTCTAGAGCATAAAGGTGGTACTGGTTCTTCACCTCTACGTCCCGGCCAGGGTTCACCACCTTGTTCGGTATCCACAAATTCATAATTCAAAGCAAATTGAGCTGGAAATAATGCAGTACCAGTGTGAGTATGAAATTCCAATTTCTAAAAAGAGAAGAGAAGAGAGAAAAAAACTATATTAAAGTCTAGAAAATTAAAAAAAATATCTGAGTTAGTCTACTCTGCAAGATAACGGCAGTTAAGAAATTTTTAATTAAAATAACAAGTTAATTTTTCCAATTTTCAAATTAAGCCAATGTTAAATTGTTATCACACCCTTCTTTAATAACTTAAGTGTAAATAGTTAAAATTGCAATATTTTTTTCATTATTTTCTAGTGTTTACTCTTATCTTGATTTTACGTGTTTGGTGCTTCGTTATTTTTTTTTCTTGCACTCTCTGCTACAACGCAGCTTAATTTAAACACGTAAATCAAATTTAAACACTTGACTTGATTTGAGGCCCAAAGCAATATTACAAGTACCGGGAATTGTGCTGTGTATAACATGCGACATTTACTTTGCCAAAATTCAAACTTGCGTTACTGAAAAGTAAATATACGTTTTACGTACAAATGGAAAATAACGTAAATAAACCACGGCATTATAGCAATATATAACGGCATAGTTAACAGTAGAACGTAAGTAGGGAATTACAATGCTATAGGTAACTGAAATATATATAATAGGCATTGCGTTTTTTGTTGTTAACCTGTTAATGGTCAGTTCAGCTAAAAAGAGCGATGAAAAATGTGGAAATGTGCTAAGAGGGAAATCCGCCATTTTTAGCAGATTTTATATGACGATATCTTTAAAACTCTTCGATCAATTTCAAAATCAATTTTCCTTGTCTACGTGCCACCGAAATTGGATTAAACTGGATACATATCTCGACAAAGAAATTTGGCTGGCATACACAACCGATCTCTGATCGGATTTAACAGGCACTCAACATAACCTTAAATCTTCATCGTGAATTGTAATATTTGCCTGTCACCGACATTCGAAACCGTTTCAAAGCTCACGAAAGTATGTCTGCCCAATATGTGCAGGCGGGTTCTGGTCGAAGCAGGACAGTGGCAAAGAATAAATTCGGTCGTTTTCTCAGTATAAGGTTCATCGCACTTCCTACAGCTGTCATCAGAAATAAGTGTCTGGTGATCACTCCGTTAAGTGTATGGCAGTTAAATATGGTAAGTGAGAGTAAATTAGGTGGTTTTCTTCAGATTGTAGCATAAACACATGCTTCTACTGATCGTACTTGTTTTAAGCTCTCTACATTTTCTGTTAGCCATTGCGTTTATTATCACGTAGCGATTTGAAGGGTCAGATTGGTGAATCGATATGTACCGAAATACCAATACCGTAAGCATTTTGTTTCGCGAGCTCGTCCGCTCTCTCGTTCCCTTGACTACCTATGTGCCCTGGTTCTCATATTGGTTTCACCTTGTTCATGCTTCCTAAATTTTGTAAGCTCTACTTTCGACTTGATACAAAAGCTTCTTAAAGCTTTTATTGCAATTTAGCTGTCAGTATAAAAGTTTAATTCCCTGTTTGTGTCATCACCGAACTGTAAGATTGCCTTGCTTATGGCAACTATTTCGGCCTAGAAAATTCTAGAGCCCAAGGAAGGATAAAATCTTATCCATATCACGAAAATGACAAAGTAAGGCCATATCTATACTGGGCAAGTATATCGTCTGGCCTGCATGGAAAAAATAGGGGCGGAATGATTCTGTCCACCTAATGCTAAACAGCCCACCTTTGCACAAATATCTGAAAAGGAACATGCGAGCAGAAGAGTCGCTAGACTGACGGAATTTGGGTACATAAAAGACATAATTGGGAACCATACACGCTAATAGCTTTGACAGAATGCTACCCAAACATATTTTTATAACACGTTTTAAAATACATATTCCGGAAAGGACCATAAGGTCTACTCTTGGAATCCAGAAACGGGATGTGGTTAACAATCTTTGATTGTATTCATTCCCTGCACGAAATGGTTCGTAATAATGACCTCATCCTCCGTTGGTTACCGGGGCACGAGGGCCACTATGGCAACATACTGGTAGACTGTCTGGCCAGTCGTGGTGCAAGGCATCCTTCATCGATCCGGAACCCTTCGGTTGATTGTTCATTGGGAAATTCAAGGAAAGATTACGATCATGCAGGGATTCTGAATTTAACAACCACTGGAAGTACTGTTCTGGACAGCAGCATGCAAAAAGATTTATCATTCCATCCCCTAGGATACCTAAATGATTATTTACTCTCGAAAAAATGGACACTAACTGGTTACCTCACCGGACGTTAAAGATAAATTTATCGAACACTAAAATATGTAGACTATGTGAAAAAACTCGAGATTAAGCAAAGTTTCTAAATCTTATTTTATCCTGTGTCAAGCTCTTAATTGTGCACAAGAAAGCCGCTTTCTTGTAAACTCATCTTTAACGGATCTACGCCAAGATACTCGAGCGCTATAAGTTAGGTTGTAAGTGACTGCTGACGCTTTACGTCAGCACACATAGTCTCTGAGGTCCGTTGTGATACCACGGCACTGTAATGGGGTTCCCTACAAGTCCCAGCCGTTAAACTAATCTGAACTCTTTATGAAATCAGAAAGATCGTGCAGCTCCCTAAATCCCACTGAAGCAAATTTCTGACCGAAAGTGCCGGGAAATGGCAAATAAAGTGTCCTAAAGTGTCCAATTCCTCCTCATTAATGCAACTCCGGCAAAAATTATTTGACGGCAGTGTCCGGTAATTACAGCAACCAACGACGGAGTTTCTTCTCTTAGAAGAACACAAGTAAGGGAAGAACACAAGTCAAGAGAAGGCTAAATCTACCGTGGAGTCTCATACGTCCATTCATGTGCCAACTTCTGATTAGCCTCCGTCGCGGAACAAAGACGTATATTTTGCATGCAAGTTTCTAGAGTCATGCCAACACATTTTAATTCCGTTGGAACCTGTAAGATAGTTCCCAGTCTTGCAAACTCATCGGCTTTGCAGTTCCCTGGAATGCTTATTTACCCTGGGACCCAAATGAGTCGTATGTCAAACTGCTTGTCCATTTTATTTAAAAACTCGCCGCAGTTAAGGGCAGATCTTGTTTTCAGAAACATTGACTCGTGGGACTTGATTGTCGGAATAAATGTTGACCGCGGTTGTGGACAAGACATTGAAATTCAACCAGACAGCCATTTCCTTTATTGAAAGCTTCTCTGCCCGGAAAACACTGCAATGATCTGCCCACTTGTTCCTGTAGCTTTGATTAACCAGTGCAAAAATTTATAGAAGCTCCACTACCCGTAATACGTCTCATCCAAGAAGCCCTGGATGGTATCATAGTGGTAAAGTGGAGCTAAAAAATGCTCATGCGGATTTCATTGATTCCATTACATTTCTTTAACGTATAACCAGACTGGAGGTTCTGTCTTGTTTTCTAATTAAAAAAACAAATACTTTGTATATAAGCTTTAATAAAACCTAAAGGGTTAAGTTATTGTCATCAGTTCCGGATGCATTACATTGACACACTGTATAGTTTAGTTAAGGTATTTTTTTCTAGGCATATGCTTTCTAAAAGTGTGTGTGTGTGTTTGTTTATATTAAAAGAGTCAACTTCAATTTCAAATGTTACTGTAAATGGTGTTGTGTCCTTAAGGAACATTATATTTAACTTGAAACGGTAACAGCAGCCAAGAAAAAGTATCAACAACAAAATGTCAGCACCGGCACACAAACATACAATATTTGAGTGTACCCAGCTAAAGAAACTTTGTACATGTTTTGGCTGTTTGGTTAGCAAAAGACAAAAAAACGAGAAAAAAATTAAAAAAATCAACAAAAAAATCCTCCTCTAAATATTCTAGCTGAAAATGTATATTTATATACTTCGCTCACACTTCTGCTTTGACCCCCTTTTCCATGATTCCTGTTATTTCTTGTTATATTGTCATACTTCAACAATATTATTTGCATTTTATCTGCTAAAAATTTTTTAGGTAAAAAAAAATATAAAAAGCGTAGCACAAATGTCTTTATGAGAAATACGTAGTATGAAATATGTTTAACGTAACGTAACCAACTAGTAACTCCACTAGTCCCAGCCGTTAAACCAATTTGAACTCCTTAAAAAACTCGTAAGATATTAATTTTTGACATCCGACAAATCAGAAAGATCGTGCAGCTCCCTTAATCCTAGTAAAGCAAGTCTCTGAACAGAAAGAGCAATTGCAGAAAAAGTATTATATAGTTTCTAACTCCCTCTCATACATGCAACTCCGGAAAAAGTCACTTGACGGCACATCTAACCGCTCGGAGTGCTTTCCTAAAAGGCAGTGTCCGGTAATTACAGCAACCATAGTTGAAATCTCTCCTCTTGGAAGCGTTATCAGCTCACTTATGCGCTTTCGACTAAGAGAAGCCCAAAAACTGCATTTAGTCTCAGACAAGTCCATCCATGTGCCCATCTCTGGTTGGGCTCTGTCGCGAAACAAAGCCGTATATTTTCTTGCTAGTTTCTAGAGGTATACCAACACATTCCAATTTTGTTGGAACCTAGATCCCAGTGTTGCATGCTCATCGGCTTTGCAGTTCTCTGTAATATCATTTTACCTTACGACCCATAAGAGTCGTATGTCAAATTTCTGAGCCATCTCATTTAAAGACGGTAGTTAAGGGCAGATCTTGTTTTAAGAAGTATTGACTACAGGGACTTGACCGCGGCTTAACTGTCCGAAAAGATGTTGACTGCGGTTGTAGACAGGACATTGCAACTCAACCAGTCATCCGTTTCCTTTATTGCCCGGATATATATCTCGTAAATACTGAAATTAACTGGCAATCTTTGATCCAGGAATGCCCCTCATCTAAAACTCCGTGGATGTTATCATAATGGTAAAGAAGTGCTGAAAAAAGGTTAATAGAGGGAGCACAATCCGCATTTTGTGGTAATGTCTCGTCTTTTTCAAGATCGCTCTTTGGCCAAAATAGCTGTTCTTCATTGCAATGTTTCATTAAGTCGAATTACTGACGATGTCGTATACTGTCTATCCAATATGCCAAATGGTATTATTTTAACGAGGATTTTCACACCGACGGCATTATCTGTTTCTTCGCGATAAAGCGACAGCTACCTTTTGTCTCCAAAGCAGGCTACCAGACAATGATTTCATACAGCAGAATTGCACCCTTGCTGTTTTATCCAGTGAACGACCCTAGGGATAAAGGCACCCATTTACAGGAATATAAAGCAATCGTTGCTTTTCTCATCAGTTACTAAATATTACGCCTGAAATTCAACTTCCATCTAGAAATACTGCAAGATACTTGGCTCCATTTAAGAAGGAAATTTCAGTGCCGTCCAAAGAAATAGGATCAAAAGCAGGAATCTTATTTTTCCTTGTAAACAAAACAAGGTCTGTTTTACTTGGATTAACTCCTAGACCACAGCCTCTTGCAAATTTAGATAGATCCTGAAGAATGTCTCTCAATGTTGGCAGATACTTCCCCTTTACCGCTATCGCGACATCGTCAGCATATGCGACAACATGACTGCCACGTGCTTCCAGAGATAGCAGCATTGAATTCAGTGCCAGGTTCCAAAGAAGCTGCGAAAGAACACCTCCTTGCGAAAGGACACTCCCAATTCAGACGTTATACGTCTATTGACTAGTAGGTTTTCCATCATTAACACAATCCCACGCTTCACTCCCAGACCATATGACACAATTATCGAATCTGGAATCATATTATTAAAATCCCCCTCTATATAACGAAAGGCCGCCATAGTGTACTCCTTTACCGAAACCGATCTCTCGATGGTACCGACGAGCTCATCAAGAGCTGTTTACGTTGATCGACCCTTGCTGTATGCATTTTGCCTTGTCGAAAGCAACCTCGGGTCAATAATTCTACGCAAATATGAGACTAATTGGTCAGAAATGCTACCGAACTGTGTGGAAGTTTTTCAGACCCTTCGCGATAAAAACGAATTTGGTAACCCTCCATTTTTAATATATACGACAGTTTATGAATTCTGTACAGACATTATACAACCAAGTCCGGAAGTTGCTGAATTTCAGTTGGAATTCTACCATCAGGTGCAGGTAGGGTTGCCAGATACTAGAAGTCAAATAACTGGATAATGGAAAATTTTCAACTGGATTTTGAAAAAGTAACTGGACCCATAAATATTTTTTTTTTCAATAATTAAAAAAAAAAAATCAACTGATTTTCATATGTAAGACACATATGTTTATTCTGGACTAAATGGTCGTCTCTATTTGCCACAGCAAAATGTGCCTTTTTTAAGCATTTCTATTAGTTTTTCGTCATCGGCCTGAGGATTGTTAGAGTATTGTTAGATATTTTTCTTTTTAAATAACCCCACAAAATTAAGTCCAAATCTGGAAATCTAGGAGAACAGTTAAAATTTCCGGGACGTGCGAAGTCAAAAAAGAGCGACAACAACTGACCATCATTTGCAGATTTGGTCCATCCAGACATATTTTTGTGGGGTTATTTTAAAAGCAAAATGTACGCCAATAATCCTGAAATCATCGACGAAAACATTCGTGCCGAAATCAACGCTACATAAAAAAAACCTTGTCAAATTACTAAAAAAAGACTCGTAATCCCATTTTACCAATATTTGACAGTTCTCCTTGTTTCTTAACAAAAAATGTTCGATCGAAATTTACATTTTTTGTAATTTTACATTTTGTTTTTGTAATTTTACAAATTTCCAACGTTTTTTTACAAAAAAAATCTAGAAAATTCACGAGGTTTCTTTGTAAGTTTTATTGTGCCAAAAAAATCGTAAATTTACAATTTTATTCGTTAAAATCTTGTAAAATTACGAAAAACCTCGTAATTTGTACTAGGAATTCTCGTAAAATAGGAGGTAGCAAAAAATCCTTATAAATTTTATCGCGTCAAAAAATTTGTAAATTTACAATTTTATTGGTAAAAAGCTTGTAAAAATTACAAAATTATTGGTAAAAAACTTGAAAAATTACAAGGAATTGTGGTAAAATAGGAGGTAGCAAAAAAAAAGTTAAAAACTTTTCCTGTTGTTTTACAAGTTTTTTTTTTTTTTTTTTGAGTGTAGACTGGCCGAAATGCTCTAAAAAGTTGTAAAAAAACTAGTGGAAATTCAACAAAAAGAGCACATTTTCCGTATACAAAAGAGGCATTTATTTTATATTTATGATTAATGTTTTATTCAAAAAGTAGTCCCAAAAAATTGTAAAAAATATTTGATAAAAAAAAATAATTGTTAAAATAAAAGAAATCCTTTTTCAACTGGATAAATTATGTTTTAACTGGAAACTGGACCAGACCTCAAATAACTGGAAAATCCAGGCCATTCCAGGCCGTCTGGCAACCCTAGGTGCAGGGGATTTATAGGGCCTGAAGATTTTAGTCGCTCAGATTAATGGTAAAATGTATATTTTCTACGAAGCAATTTCAGATGCTTGGGTGTCAGAGAGTTCCAAAGCATGAACGGCATCAAGGAATTACCCGAAAAATTAGTGTTGAGAAGGAGATCCAGCGACTCCCCACTGGAGGAAGACCAAACCCCAGTAATATCATTCATGTATCCCAGGGTGCAAGGAGAAGAAAACCTTGAGCAGCCTAGATGCCTCAGAAACGTCTTTAGTGTTTAATAGAAGTTTTTCCAATAATTACGTTTGGAAATTTTGATCATTTTCTTATAAGTCTTAAGTTTTAGCTATATGCAGGGCAGTTCTCCTACGCTCTTGATGAATATGTCTTATTAAAGAGCTTTCTGCAGGAATCTCTGCTCTTCTGCAACTCATTTGACGACCAATAGGCTTATTTTTCCATCTCTGCTACAGAATGACAAGCGACATTCAGCAACGTATTACAAACATTTGTTATATTGTCATCTAGGCACCCAGTTTCCGCCAAATTATGCGGTTCAGATAAACGTTCAGAAAAGTATAATGATGCTTAAATATAATTTTAGAGGAAACATTATTTCTATTTCCTGTATTGCCCTGAACTGCGCCTTTCAATAACTGCAATGGTTTAAATATCTGCGATCTGGAAAGTGCACTCTGGATAAAAAAAAAACACATTTCAGGCACTAAATTGAGGATAAAACTGTTATAATTTCTTTAACCGTTCAATTCCTTCACTACTCAGTTGGTCACATTAAATTTACTTTTATTTCTAACACATATAGCAACATCATCGTCATAAACAGTACTACTACTGTCATAGTATTTATAGTAGTCACCATAGTATTAGTTTGTATTAAACTCCTTCGTGTAATTTAATTAGAAAGTTGAGTGTGACTCTTGAGCTTTTTCAATGCAGTGCAGCTTTCGTAGTAGTCGTCATAGTTGCTGGTGATATACACATGCATATATATGTATAACAGCAGCTTCATATAGCATCGTCAAGTTCTTAGTGGCTGTTTGCCTATTTTACCATGTCTATAGACTTTATCCTCAGCAGGACAACTTTTTATTTGTATATTATTCTTATATATTTTTTTTGGAGAGAATATTATTTGAAAAAAGGATACACTCACTAAAAAAAAAAAGAACGTACACACTTTTTTTAGTTTAGGCAAAATTTACACTTTAATAGCAAAAGATCTTGAAAATGAGAAGAAGTAATTTGTGGAATATGTGTTGCATGTTTTTGACTAATTTATTTTTTTGAGTGTATATAGTACAAGTGTTTACAAAGACATGGAATTCATACGGATGGGACATTTTGATGGCAATTTTACATATCTCTTATGTTTCAGCGATTTTTTTTCCATATGAGTTGCCAACTTAATCATCTAAAAAGCTGCCAATTAATTAGTGTAGGACCTTTATCCTTTAGCACCACTATTAAAGAGCAGGTGGCAACATTGATTCCTTGGAACTTAAATTCATGTAATAGTTTTTTAAAAATTTAACCAAATTTCGGGGAATGCCCCTACTCATGCAGTGCAAGGTGTTGATATCAAGAAAATATGTTATGAGGGAGGAAATAGGAACTTCAACACCTGAAAATCGTGCTTATTCCAACGGACATCACACTCAATTTTCATGCCAGAACATCAAGAGTGCCCGTTTCCTTGATATCTATACCACCCATATCAACAGGTGATGCTATTGGATCCACAGTCCTTTGGGTTATCATACAACATTGGGTTTAGCGTGCATTGAAACTGACCCTATTCGCAAGACCATTTGGAGGCTACGGTCAAGGAAAAATTAATGACGATTGTTGCTGTCATCAGCAAAAGGAGAAGATGGGATTAAAAGTTTGACTAAGAAGGTTTGTTAATAAATATATGAAAGAGGGTAGCAGAAAGAACAGAACCTTGCGGTACCCCCGAATGTAGCAGAAACTCGTGTTATGAGAACCCATCTATAACAACACGCATAGTACAATTACTAAGGAAGCTTTAAATAAATCAAAAAAATTTATAACCAACACCAAAAGCATTAACCTAAAATATAAGCTTGGCTTTCGTCTAGGCAACATGCATACAGCAAGGGTAGATAAACGGAAATAGCTCTTCATGAACTCGGTGTTACCATCGAGAGATAGCTTTTGGTAAAGGAGTACACTATGGAAGCCTTTTTTAATGTAGAGTGTGCATTTGATAATGTCATCACAGAATCGATAATTGTGTCATTGTCTGGTTTGGGAGTGAAGCATGGGATCGTTTTAATGGTGGGAAATTTACTTGCCAATAGACGTATAAAGGCTAGGTTAGTTTGTTAATGGCTGCAGACTCATAATGTAAGCGCACATAGACTCTGAGGTTCATTGTGATACCAACTTAAGCCTATTTTGAAACTCCTAAAAACTTGAATTTTGACATTCTACAATTCAAAAGACCATGCAGCTCCATAAATCCCAGTGAAGCAAGTCTCTGACCAGAAAGTGCCAAGCAATGGCAGATAAAGTGTTCGATAGTTTGCAACTCCTCCTCCTTCATGCAAATTTCGGAAAAAGTTATTTGACGGTCAGTGTGGTTAAGTGGTAATTACAGCAACTACGGTCGAGATCTCTCCTCTTGGAAGCGATGTTAGCTCACTTGTGTGCTTCTGATTAAAAGAAGGTTAATTCTGTCGAATAGTCTCACTCGTCCATCCATGAGCTCATCTCTGATAAGTCTCCGTCGCGGAACAAATCCGCTTTAAAGTTGGAACCTGTGAGGTAGCTTCCGAAGCTCATCGGTTTTGCAATTCCCTGGAATGTCTTTACCCTGGGACGTATATGTGTCGCATGTCAAGCTTAATGTCTGCTTGGTGTGGAAGTTAAGGGTTCAGTTAATTTTAGAAACATTTACTTCAGACAAGTCTAACTTAGGAGCGTCTGTCATATATCAACTTGTCAATGGGGACACACAACAGGGAGTTGTTTTTTCGCCTGACACTGAATTTAGTGGTCTTCTCTCTAGAAGCTCATGCTTGTCTTGTTGTGGCATAAGTATACTGACGATGGAGCGATATCGTTAAAGGGAAGCACCTGCCAACTTTAAGGGACATTCTTCCGTGTTCTCTGAAAATCTGTCTAAATGCTCAAGATACTGTGGTCTGAGAAATACTGAACTTGTCTTGTAAACAAGAATAACTATGATTCTTGTTTTTGATCCTTTTTCACTGGACGGCACTGAAATCGCCTTTTTATATGAAGGAAAATATCTAGGAGTATTTCTAGATAGGAAGTTGAATTTCAGACGTATATTGGGGAACGGGCAAGAAAAGCTACGTATTCCTGTAAAAGGGTCTTTAACCCTAGACTCGTTCACTGGATTTATTCAGCAGTGGTGCGTCCAAGTTTGCTGTACGTAATCATTTTCTGTTGGCCTGCTTTAGAGACAAAAGGGACCTGTGTCTTTATAACGGAGGTACAGGGCAGACATGAGCATGTGACTCACGCAGCAATGCAGAATCGCGTGAATCACTTGATTTTCCTTTACAATGGGAGTCACACGCCCATGTTTAGTACAGATAACATCATCGAAATGTATCACTGAAGCTCTTTGTACTACACCTATGGCTGCATTAGAAATCCTTCTTCACCTTACGCCATTAAATATGTTGTGTAGGCAGTATGCGGATACGTCGGTAGTTTGACTATATAGCACACTGAAATGGAAGAGCAGCGATAGTGGCCATAGCGCGATCTTTAAGAAGATAACAATACCTCAAAATATGGACTCTGGTCCCTCTGCTAGCCTTTTTGGGCGTCACTTTGACACTTGATACCATTCAGGGAGTCTTGGATGAGGGGTTTTCCGGGTGGTGAAGCCTCCATAAATTTTTACACAGATGGATTGATGCTACACTAACAAGTGGGCTTTAGAGTTTATTCGGAAGAGCTTTGGTTGAACCTGATCGAAGATTTCCAGATCATTACAGTGTTTACCTGGCAGAGATTCTGGAAAAAAAGGAAGTGGCTAACTGGTTGAGTTGCAATGTCTTGTCTACAACGGTTGTCAACATCTATTTCAATAGTTAAGCTGCGGTCAAGTTCCTGGAGTCAATGTTTCAGAAAATAAGATCTGCTCTTAACTACCGCACGTCTTTAAATCAGATGGCCAAACAGTTTAACATACGAATCATATGGGGCCAGGGCAAACAGACATTTCCCGAAATTGCAAAGCCAATCAGCTTGCAAGACTGGGAACTACCCTTAAAGTTCATTCGAAATTAAAATGTGTTGCTATGCCTCTAGAAACTTGCAAGCAAACTATATGGCTTTGTTACACGACGAAGACTTATCAGAGATGGGCACATGGATGGATGTTTGAGACTACACGACAAATTTTCACTTCTATTAATCAGAAGCGCACAGGTGAGCAGATATCACTTCCATGTGGAGAAATTTCGACGGTGGTTGCTGTAATTACCGGACTATTTCGTTAACCAAATCACAATGAGCGGTTAAATAAGCCGTCCAATGATTTTTGCCGGAGTTGCATGGATGAGGAGTAGTTGGAAACTGTAGAACACTTTATCTGCCATTGCTTGATTCTTTATTGTTAGATACTTGCTTCGCTGGGATTTAGGGAGTTGCACGTTCATTCTGATTTGTCGGATGTCAAAATTTAATTTCTAAAGAGTTTCATAGCTTAGGTTGTTGGTTAGGTTCAGCAGCCACTTACAACCAGACCTTACAACCAAACCTAGCAGTTTTATAAGCCGCTCAAATTGGTTTAACGGCAAAGACTAGTAAGGGAATCCTATTACCGTCCCGAGGTATAACAATGGACCATAGAGTCTATGTGTTCTGACTTTAAGTACCAGCAGCCACTTACAACTTAACCTAATTTAACCTAACCTTACTTTCTCCAGGGGAGATCTAGCTCTTACGCAATGCCGGCCGTAACACATTCTCCAAATTGATAAATCGAACGACTGCAACGTTTTGAAAGAAACATCAAGAGAAAATATTGAGATTGGGTGGATAAGCTTAGGCAGTGAACGTGCTTACTTCGAACATCACTGTTTCAGTTCTGAAATACCATCCACGCCTGGTGACTTAATGAAGTTAAGATCCGCAAGAATCCTTTTTGTTGAGCGAGCTCAAAAAAAGTATTCTGTGAATAGTTTGGGATACCCTCTCGAGATCGAACATTTGTAATTCTACAACTAGCTTGGGAACTTCTTCTAGCAGTACCTATTGCTGATATCAGACAAAATCCGTCGACCAAAGATCAAAAAGTAGAACAATTTCTGTTTAAGTAAAAGTCTTTCCACCACTGGTTTTCGGAAACCGAAAGTTTAGCAGGATGGTAATACTACCACATCGCTTGCAATGTTCCATCTTCATAATCTATGCCTTTGCTATTCATGTTGTTGCCAGCCTTTTTTGTTAAATAGTTTGAATTTTTTTTTCGTCCTTGCTGGTTGTTGATTTTTTATTTTAATTTTTTTTTTAAATATTTGCATATTTACTCGTTATTACCTCATTTTTTTTTTTTTTTGCATTTTTTAGTTGCTCAATGTTGAAAGAGCCAAGAAATTGAAATGTTTGTGTAAATAATAAATTCCGTAAAAACTATCTAGAATGTATAAATTGTACTTGTATTTTAATGTTAAATTATACAACAAGGCTTTCGTTGAAGTCATGTTGGTATTTCTTTATTTATTTTTTGTTGGTGAATTTTTGTAAATTGCATTTACAAGTGGTAATTGACGAAACCAATTTTAAAATTTCCATGTTAATCCAACGAGATTTATTTTCCTATGATGTTTGTAGAGTAAAATAGGGATTATTTATTTACTAGGGTGGCGCAATGGTAAGATAGAACTTATTGTAAGTGAGAGTCATAGGGAGTAGTATGCCAAAGGTCAATATTAGGGATTTTTACTCTAAGGAAGAAATTGGGTGTACATTTTTTTAAGATTTGTAAATTGATTGGTGTAAGAAATGTATATTCTAAGGTCTAAAATTAAATTTTTTAAAAGAGGAAAATTGGAAAACGATAAGTTTTTTTTTTTATTAATGCTTCCAATACTGTTTTATTCTCTGAAATCCTGAAATGAACCTAGTATTTATCATGAAGTTTCAGAGAATGGTCTCGTTTAACACAAACGCTCTTCATACTCCACGGTTATTTTGATGGTTTTTTGCACTTAATATATTTTGGAAGCTGGTCACAAGTCAAACCCTTCTGTTTTCAACCATGATTTTTGTAGGAAATTTCACAGTTTAGAGTACTCTTTGGTGGCTCGAATAGAGCGGTATAAAGATGCAGCGAAATCATGTGTCTTTTCAGCGCTGATAGACGCACTCCTTTGTAGCGCTGTTGAAGTACTATGAATTTGCAGAAAAAACATGAGGTTTTGTACAAAAGCATATGCTTTATAATTCAAAAATTGTTAAAGACACTAAAAGTGTTAAATTTTATTAAATAATCCAACCTAAAAAAAAATATTTACGGTTCTTGCAACTGTATTTGTTATATAAGTATAGTTAAGTTTTCGCTGTGTTTACTTCAAGATCGTTTTTTAACATTTGGAAATTTTTGTCACTGCAAATTCCATTAAATAACTGATACTCAATAAATCGATACCTTCGACCAGAATCACAATGTTATCGGTACAGCCGAAACTCTAAACCGTTAAACTTTTTCAGAATTTTTTAAATGATGAGGTTCCATATTAAAAGATTTTTTCTCTGGAAATTTCTCTGTTACAATTGTAGTTCAATAAATTTTAGTCTTAGCAACCGAAACTCACAGAAGAAGACTTTGTGCTTCCCTATTATATTCACTGACATTTGCTGAAATTGAAGGTGGTTAGGGTTTTACGAACTAAATTAAATTTAAGGCAAACATAAATTAAAGTCCTTCAAAAAAAAAAATTAATTATTTACTAAATTATGAATACGTTAGTTACTTGTATTAGCCTGCAGTGAGAGTAAACCCAGTAACACAGCCAAGGTTACTGGGTATACTGAAAATAAATTTATAACCGAGCTAGTTCACTTTTTTAGTGCGTATTTATTTAGTAAATATTTTGTCATTCCGTTTGCAATATGAGAAACTAGTTCATAGATTCACAGTCTCTAGAAATAGAAACGGTTTTTGTTTATTAATTTTGATGAATATCAAAAAAATCCTAGCGGACATTTTCAAGACTTGAAAAGTCCGGCTCTATGAAATAAGGCCCCTGTAGGGATTCGTTCCCTACATACTCCGTTCGATTTCATTGTTTTTATTGTCAGAATAATTTGTAAATATTTCAAGAATCCAAAAAATAATTTTTATTATAATTTTGGATTTTGTTCAATACGGAAATAAAATTTTATAAAAAATAAAGTTTTCGTTTTTTAATAGGATCCTTTATGGATCCTATAAATGGCGATCCTGCCAGGAGGACCTGAAAGGATATACGTAAATATATCAGGATTAAAATTTTTTACTCCAGGGGATTTTAATTTTAAGCAACAAATGGAATGAATCCAATTTTTCAAGATGTTATCAAATTCATCAGAACTCCAATGAATACAATATGAAGATTTTGTAGTTTTAATTTATAAAATATTCAAGTTATCTATGCATCATCAGGAATGATCAACATTCAGATATCTTGAAACAATTGTGCATCTATTAAGAACATCGTGCAGCTATTAAAAAAATAAATAAATCGAGTACATCATCAATAATTTCAATATTTTCCAACCCCAGCTTAATTTCAAATATACAACGCTTTTTAAGTCCAAGATGCCTATGTTATCAACATAATAAGTTGAGCATTCAGGTACTTGTATCGAATCTTATGCCTAAACTATGTGCACAACTGCACATTTGGTACATTTTGCAACAAATACATTTGCCCGCTTCGTATCAAGAACTACATTACAAGAAGGATCAACATTTCTGAACCAAAGAACGTTATTTTTTAATATGCAATACATTGTGAAACTGCAACACTCCTCCCTCCGTAAATTATTATTTTATATAGTTATTGTTAATTTGCTTTTATTTTTTTTTTAAGGAAGGGGAGTAATGTAGGGATTCGTTCCCTACATACTCCGTTCGATTTCATTGTTTTTATTGTCAGAATAATTTGTAAATATTTCAAGAATCCAAAAAATAATTTTTATTATAATTTTGGATTTTGTTCAATACGGAAATAAAATTTTATAAAAAATAAAGTTTTCGTTTTTTAATAGGATCCTTTATGGATCCTATAGCCCCAAATCAAAAATGAAATAAGGCCCCACAAATTTTTACTAAAAAAAATTAGGGTGTTATTTCATTATTTGGGGATTTATTTCATTTTTTGTTTTGGGGCTTTATTTCATTTTGAAATAAGGCCCCAAATAATATTTTGGGGTGTTATTTCATTTTCTCTGAAATCTGCGGAAGCCAACGACGCAATGAAAAAGACTGCTACCCAGCAAAAATTGGCATTACTAGTAATGGGTTTTGTAATTCGAAACAGATGTTAATAAGTAGTTACTTATTGAATGAAACACTAATTATTTTAACAAAGGCGTGAGACAAAAATAACTAGTGAAGATTATGGAGATAAATAAGTAGTTACTGCCTCGGATTACAAATAAGGAGTAAAAACCCATTACCAATAAGAAGTAAAATAATTAGTTAATTAAAACTTTTAAAATTTAACTTGTTTTTACTAAAACTTAAAAATTGCGTATTTTTTATTAAGTTTTTAAGTACTTTTTAAGTTAATTGAATTGTAAAGATTAAAAACTGCAAGTGCAAGAAGATATTATTACTTAGAGGTGCTTTTATAACATATTACTGAGAAGTAGTTACTTTTGGGCATAAAATAATGTTAATAGTAATGGGTACTCATTATAAATAATGTACTTGGTAATGATTACTTTTCACAACTCATTACCATGTTTTTGCTGGGTAATGAAATAGTTTTCACAGAAATAAGTCCAAAATATAATGAAATTACTACAGAAGCTACAAAACGCGCTTACTGAATATGCGATAAGTACCCAGTCAGAAAAATACAATCGCAAAAGCGTTGTGAAAGCGTTGTGGACGGTTGTACGAGCGTTCTGTATACCAACTTCAAAGCGCCTTCAGATGATCCGAATGATAACATCGATCTACGCTAGGTTTAAAGCGTTTTAAAAGTGATGTTAAAAAGTGCTTTGAGAACGTTTTTTTAAAGTCATCAAAGCGCTTTAAAAACCCAAAGTAAAGAATTTCTGTTTTAGTTCGGTTATAATAATTTGTTTGATACAAAGTGAAATCCGAAAAAAAAAAAATTTTTGTACTTCAAGAAACTTAAAAAAATTTTCCAAAAAATTTTCGAAACTTAGAAAATTAAAAAAAAAATCTAAAAACATTTTTAAAGATTTTTTTTTACTTAAAAAGCATAAAAAAGTGACAAAAAATTGTTATTTAAAAATAGTTTCGGAACTTAGAACTTAATTAATAATAAATTTTGTCTTTAATATATTTACAAACCTCGAAAAGGAATTAAAACTGGTTATATCCTTGGGCATTTCTAGGATTCTATTTAATTACTGATGAAATAATATGATGCTTGTTTTAAAAATATTTAAATGCCTGTGGTGATGAAGGAAGCGCCACAGATGAAAAATTTTTCTGGCGATTTTTTTTTTTAATTTTTTGTTAAAATTTGTTGTAAAAATTTTTCGCCAGCGGCGCACAGTGTTGCGTCTTCATGTAAAGAGTGGCCAAAAATAGAAGGAGTTAAGTTAGAGCGTTAAAATTTGGAACACTTGTTAAGATCGATAAGATCAAGAAAAATTTTTAATTTGGTCAAT
Source organism: Pegoplata infirma (assembly GCA_963921195.1). Taxonomy (NCBI): domain Eukaryota; kingdom Metazoa; phylum Arthropoda; class Insecta; order Diptera; family Anthomyiidae; genus Pegoplata; species Pegoplata infirma. The sequence continues at coordinate 183,669,721 of OY992539.1, forward strand.
ATCCGCCCAAGGATTCGTATCCTTCCCATATATCCTGAAATTAAAATACGGCATAAAACGAAAACTAACGCTTCAATCTTCATGTTATTTATTGTAATTATTACCTATAATGCCATTAATTATTCTACAAAATTTTGGCCAATTCGGAGCAAGGATACGCCTAGCTCAAAAATGTCCTTTTTAAAATAACGTTCAGAAAAAGGGTAAAAATTGAAGTTATTTCATGAAATTTTGAAAATCCAACTGTTATAATATGTTCAATGTATTTGCCAAAACTTGTGCAAATCGGAACAAGGATATGCCCTCCTCGAAAATGTCCTTTTTTAAAAAAGTCAAGAAAAAGTTCAAAATTCAAATTTCTTAATGAATTTTTGCATCCGCAACACTTAGAATATACCTTAAATCTTAATCAAATAAAAAAATTGAAGCAAGGATGTAATACATATATTAAAAATGTCCTTAAAAAATTAAAAAGAAAGTTTAAAAAATCGTTCGTACTTCATGAAATTCTGTTCTGATAATGTTTAAAATACCTTATTTTAGTATAATTGAAGCAAGGATTATCCTTAACCTATCCTTAGGATATTCTTAGCGCATAAATATCCTTTTTTTAAGACTTGAGAAAATTCAGGGAAATCCTTTGACCTTAAAACTATCAATAATTCACAACATTTTTGCACGTAGTATTTACAAAACGTTGAACATTGTTTTTAAGTTTAAGCAGGGATATGCCTATCTCAAAAAGACCGTTATAAAATAAGCAAATAAAAATATAGTACAACGTACTTCCTCAACAAAATCTTTCTAAATAAAGGTCTGAATCTGTTAATGTACAACTGGTGTCTAGCCAAGCATCTAATTTGTGTTAGGCCTGGATGACAAGTAATGGTTTTTGGACCAATTTAAATAAAATTTTAAATTTAACCGAACAATTCATTTTGCATTCCGATTTATTATATGTGTTCCATAACTATTTTTCGCAATACATTTCAAATTATCAAGGACAACTGCGGCATCTTGGTGTTTTCGTTAAAAAAATTTCAAAATTTATATTGGGGTTCCCATAAAAAAAATTGATTAAAAAAAAAAGTGGAAAAACGTGGACGAGTTCTTTTGTTATTTGTAATCTACATACTTATACCAATATTTTCTGCAAAGAACTAAGCGCGCCAATGAGGGCCACAAAAATGGCTGACTATCAAATATGAAATTTGCAAAATAAATTAATATTTTCTTTGGAACTCACTTTATAACAGCGTTACTTGTCATATGATTAACTTATGTCGACCAAAATAGCAATATAATACAAGCAACATATCTAACTTAAAACTTCATTACCAATAAGGTCGAATTTTAAATGCAATATAATTATTTAACCGTTACAAGTACATGTGGATTTCAAAGATTTTAAAACCAAAATATGATATATTTCCAAAAGTTCAACTTTAGAGACATGTAACTTAAAAACTATTAAAGATATCTATAAACTGTTTTGGATTTGTTTTATTTATGATGTTTTCTTAAAATAAAATTCATATAACCTTAAGTTTTAAGACATTTAGTTTGACCATTTATGGCCAAGGTCACAACACTGTGCGGCGCTTCCTTCATCACCACATGCATTTAAATATTTTTAAAACAAGCATCATATTATAATGTTATGAAAGATATATTAACGACGACGGTAGGTTGTACAAAATCGAAGAAAATTTCGCCAAGTCCATTGTGCTAACACCTTAAACAATCCAATGTGCCACGCCCTGGTCACTAAAAGCAGTTATTTAGACGTATTCGGAATTTTTTGTTCACTCGCGGTGTGCATTTCGGTTTGTAGTAGATTTAATATATTTTGGATTTAAATTGTGTCCTTTGTAGGTATGTGTAAAATTTTTAATTTACCAAAAATTTTGGAGTAATTTTTTAATAAAATTTAAAAATATCGAACGGACTTAATATTTTTTTTTTTAAATTTCGGCCTTATTTCATTTTCAAAATGGGGGCTTAATTTCATTATGAAATAAGGCCCCAAAAATGGGGCGTTATTTCATTTTCTCTTTGGGGTTTTGTTTCATTTCATTGGGGGCTTTTTTCATTTATTTTTTGGGGTGTTGTTTCATAATGAAATAAAGCCCCAAAAAATGGGGCGTTATTTCATTTCTGGTTTGGGGTCTTATTTCATTGGGGCCTTATTTCAAAGAGCCGAAACGTTCTACTAAGGATTAACAATGGGAAAAATACAACTCTGTTAAAAGTTGAGATTGGTTAAGTTTCTGCCAAATGAATACAACACGAACGATGGTGAATACGGGTTATTTAACACAAAGAGGAGTAATTCCGATATTAAATTTGTTCAAAAGTTTCATTTAAATGGCTAATTTTAATCTGACACACATTAAGTGTGTGGCAATCGAAGGAGTGCTGATGATGGAAGGGTGGCATCTTCCGAAAGCTGTCGACATCTCCACTTAGCCTGTGTTGTCACTTGATTTTTTTTTCAGATTTTCTCATTGTACAACAATTATTATTTCTCAGAAATAATTAATATGGACTCAAACCGAACTAAATAAAAATTCAGCTATCAAAAAAATTTTTAAAACGGTCAAACGGTTTTCAATTGAAATTTTTCAAAAAATTTCTGGTTTTTCCTACTTTCAAGAAATAAAAAAAAAAAAACTTTAAATTTTTTTCCCTTGATCATTTCATACAGCTTGAACTTTCATTTAAATAATTTGATAATTTTAGCCCCTTGATCAAAATTATGCATTTTTGGAAATTTTTTTTTTAGAAAATTCAAAGCTCCACGGGTTAAAAATAAATTAAGGGGTTTTTAAACAAAAAAACAACCATTGTGTCAGCAATTTAACCCATTTCATTCTTCCATTCGATTTTTCGAACAGTAGAGAACATCTTTTTCAAAAAAATATTTATGTATGAAAGAGGTGGAATTTCGGGTAAATATGGTTACGAATATTAAGTCTCATCTTTCTGCATTAAAAAAAAATATTCCCGATTGACCACCGCAATTTATATGCCCACGAATGCAATACAAATCAGCACAGAAATGTTTCAAGGAAAAACGAAAATTAAGCATTTTTTGATTTTCGGTTTTTAATTTTTTTGACTAATTTAAAATTTTTTTAGATTTAATATATTATCAAATTCCACTTATTCGAATTATTTTGAAACTATTTATTTTGAAAATACTAATTAAATAAAATTATAAAATAGCAAATAAATCCAAATATTAAAATTGCATAAAAAGTTGAAATGCAGGCTTTTCTGGGAAAAAGGCACATTGAAATTTTTTTTGACAATATTTTTGAAATCACCGGGTGCTAATTACCCTAAAAAAGTACCCTTTTCCAAAAAAGAAAAATAAAATTAATTGTGTGTTTTTCTAATATTGTTAATATTCAGTAACAAACTGAAAACCAAAAAATATATATTTGTTTTTAAATGTATGCAGAAAACTACATAAAAACTTTAAAATATGGAAGTTCAGAATAATAAAGTTCTTCAATTCTCAGATCGTGTTTTTTGTAGAAAAGCTTTCACAGAAAAAATTTTCAGCTATAAAAATTCAATTACCCATAGTAATCAAAAAATAGAAATGGTTTCAATTACTTTAATGCTCAAATTTTGATTTTATTTTATTTTTCAAAGAAAAACAAAAAAAAATAAATACCCACAATTTTTTTCTATACATATGTATGACACTAACATCTATACAATAAATAGATGCTAATATATACTAATAATATAATATATGTATATCACGATATATCGTGAGAGGGTGTGAAGTGTTTCTTTTATTTGTTTTTCTTTTGCTTATTCGTTTTTAAAATACAATAAAGTTCGAAAACATGAAAGTACGGCGATAGCCTGGTGGTAGAGAGTTGTGCTTACGATGCGTTGTAGCGCTGGTTCGATTCCCCGCAGATGCTTATTTTTTATACCCTCCACTCTAGTGATAGAGGGTATATATAAGTTTGTCATTCCGTTTGTAACACCTCGAAATATTGGTCTAGGACCCCATAAAGTATATATATTCATGATCCTCGATCGATTTTAAGACGATCTAGCGATGTCCGTCCGTCCGTCCGTCCGTCCGTCCGTCCGTCCGTCCGTCCGTCCGTCCGTCTGTCCGTCTGTCTGTCTGTCTGTCTGTCTGTTGAAAACACGCTAACTTTTGAAAGACTTTACGGAGGCTCCTGAAGTTTGGCATATATGTTGGACATTTACCTGGTCAGGTTGGTATTGCAATCCAGCGAAATCGGTCTAGTGGTTCAAAAGTTATAAGCAAATGAGTGAATTTCGGCAAGGGTTTTTTTGGAATTTACGAGATAAAACACACGTTAACTTTCGAACAGCAATTCTGAGGGTGCTGAAGTGTGGCATATATATTTGTCGTTCTTCAGGTCCAGTTTGTTTTAAATTTCAGCCAAATCGGTCCAGTGGTTCAAAAGTTATTAGCAAAACCGTAAATTTCAGATTCGCCTTACCTTAAATTCACGTGTTGAAAACCCGTTAAACATGTTTTAAAAACATTGGTAAGTCACAAAAATATTTTACATCGCATTTTTGTCACTCAAAAATATTTTTACACTAATAGAAAAAACAAAATACACTCGAAAAAAATTTTACACTCAAAAAAAATTTTACACTCAAAAAAAATTTAGTAAATTATTTTTTTTTTTTTCAAAAATTAGTTAAAATAAAAAGTTTTTTTACACAAAATAAAATATTTCTAATCAAAAATGTTATTTTTTCACTCTAGAAAATTTTTCATAACTTAAAAAGGGCATTGTGGAGGGTATTCATAGATTCGGCCAAGTCGAATTTAATTTTTCTACTTGTTTTTAATAAAGCCTTAAACATTTTTTTTATATGTATATGTGTGTCTGATTCCATAAATAGATTTACAGAGTTGTTAACACGCTACTTGTTGCTTCAGATTCTATAAATAGATTATTTTTTTACAGAGATGTTAAAACGAAACTTATTTTTGTATATTTTATTCATTTGTATAATATCAGTAAAGTTTGCTATTAATTTAAGACGGCTGTGGCCTGGTGGTTGTGTCTTGTGCCTTAGACTCCGGCGTCCTTGGTTCAAATCTCACAACATTTTTGTGTAAATTTTTTTTAAATAAAAAAATATGAAACTAAAATTAAAAAGTAATCAAATACGGAAAAACGAGTATTTGAAAACAATTCAAATACTCAGCTATTAATTTAGTAATTGGTCCAAGCATTTTCGTGCTCGGAGGAATTTCAAATACTAAAGTAATTGAATCAGCAGTTTTAGTAATTGAAATCAGTTTTCAATTCTTTCTGTGTTTAGGTTCAAAACTTTGAATCTGTAAAATTTTATGCTGTTTTATATAGAAATAACACAGTCCAACAAATTTTTAACCCATAAACCAGAGTATAGGTTTGACTTTTAAGACTACATATTAGGTTTTTAAATAAAGGTGTATTCGAGCAGTTATAACGTCTCGAATATGGCGAAAAACAGAGTTTTTTTCAATTTTAAACGAAAATATCTCAAAAACCTAATGTAACGGGGTAATTCTGAGTACATATTTGGATACTGAAACCCTTACAAAAGTATACTCTAGTTCCTGGGTTTTGACGTTTTTCAAATTTTGTCGGCCTGTGTAATCTGAGATTTTGAGACATTCTTTCTATAATTTTTTATTCCAAATTCTGATATACTTTTTTTATAAAAAATCTCTAATTTAATTCTCATATTTTAAAATATTTCTCAGATTCTAAGAATTTTTTTCGGAAAAGAAAATTATCAGATTCTAATAAATTATCAATTTCTGATCCAATTCCGGCCAAAAGTCTTTATCGTTGTTGGATCCGTTAGAAAATGTACTTCTAGAGGAATTCGAGGTCGGTGATTTCAAAATTTAGCTAAAAAACAAAAAAATCAAAATGGCGGATCCAATTGGAGGACAATTTTTTTTTTTAATTGTCCGATTGACCTCCAATTTTGTTTTATGTGGGTTTGGAGTTACTGAATAATAATTGTTACTCAGAATTTTGAAAAACAAAATGGCGGACTAAATATGCTTCTTAAAGTTAAAGGAATGATCCAACTCCGCCCAAAAGTCTTTATTGCTGTTGGATCCGGCCGAAAATGTGCTTCTAGAGTATTTCGGGGTCGCTGATTTCAAAATTTAACTAAAAACGAAAAAATCAAAATGGCGCATCCAATATGGCGGACAAATTTTATTAAAAATTGTCCGATTTAACCCCAATTTTGTTTTAAGGAGGTTTTGGAGTTACTAAATCTGAATTACTGGCGTGAATATTGAAAAACAAAATGGCGGACTAAATATGCTTACTAAAGTTTGTTACAAGTAATTAAAAAACAGTTATATTATTCCTTTTCTTTGTTGAAGCTAGCTAAAAGTGTGGCCTAGTAAATTTCCGGGTCTGTTATCTTAAAATCGAACTGATAAATTCAATATGGCGGAAATAATATGGCGTCTAGATTTTTTAACTTCGTCTGATCTAATTAAAAATTAGTTTTAAAAGTATTAAGAGTGTCTGAAGTTAAATCTACGCACATAATTTTTATTTATATTTTTTTTTTATTTTTGATATAAACGTGGAAATGGTGTAAATGACTTACTTAGTTTCAGAAAAGCTTTTGCAAATGGTGACGACAAATTATTCACTTTTTTCTTTATTTTTGGAAATTCAATAAAAAATCTTTGAATTTAATTGGAAATGGTGAAACTGTTATTTCCCATAATTCTACAAAAAAGCTAGAAATGTAGATATTTTATTTTTCCTACACTTAAGGCACTCTCTGACGATAAAAAAACTATTCAAGCCGTAAAAAATTATTTTGGGTTAAATTATTTTTTTTTTAAACAAATCTCGGGCCACTGCATATATAGCTGTAATTTCGCCATTTATCATTTCGAGCAAGTTTGGGCAACTTTTTTCGAAAGATATGGATCCATTCTATATCAAAAAAAATATAGACCGATTGTATCGAACTGAGGATCGCTGAGGATTTTTTCGGCGCGAGGTAAATAGCTAAAAAATTATAACTTTTTTTCACAAAAACGCGAATTGCTGCCAGGCAAATGAGTTATATTTGTCCATGTTATTTTCGTTACAAAGACTTATATATAAGGTTGAACCACTCAAACAAAAAGTTAAACATTAGCAATAGAAGTTTGGAAAAAAAATTAGAAAAGTATCTCAACTTTTAACATTTTTTTACCAACTTTTTTAACTTTGAAGACCTGCCAAAGGAAACGGTGTAATTGGATCATAAAGATAAGTTAAAAAAACCTTCTTCTATATATGCCCAACAAACTGGTAATCATTTTTTTGAGAATTTACAAATAAGAACTTTTGGCCGGAAATCGATCTGTCTGGCCCTCTGTGCAATGATCAGTTTTTATTTAATTAGAAATCATTTTTAATAATTTAAACCTAAACGAGAATTGGTAACAATGACCGTCGTCTCGATGTAGCGAAATCGACCAAGGGTTTTTGTGGGAATCGAACCCACGAACCCCTGTTTTATATGCTAGTACCAACTAACCTACAGGGCCCCCTCCTTAGTCACTATTTCAAAAGAAAAATTTACATATTCAGGCACACATTTCCAATAAACAAATTCTTAGAATCTTTCAATTGAAAATTTTCAGATTCTGAGAGTTTTTTTATGCAAAAAATATCAGGTTCTGATATATTTATTTAAAGAAAAATTTTAAAACAGTTTCCCTATAAAAAAATCATATATTTTGATGAACTTTTACTATAAAAAAAATCGCAGATTCTAAAAGATTTTTCACACAGAGAAATTCTTATATTAAAAAATTCGAAGATTCGGAAATATATTTCTCCATAGAAAAACTCATATTCTGAGACGTTTTTCCTGTATAAATGTTATCAAATACTGAGAATTTTTGTGCAAAAAAAATAAAAAAATCAGATTCTAAAACATTTTTTTAAGAAAAAATTCTCAGTCACAAAATTACTAATTAAAACTATGATATTCTCGTAGAATAATTTTCTTGAAAATTATTTTTCAGTTTTAAATTTATTTATGTTGTTTGCAAGACTTAATCGACACGTGTTTCGGGATTTGTCAGATCCCATTGTCAAGATTATTTAGCAAAAATGATTACCAATGGGAGTAGAGTCGAATATGTATTTATATTTTAGATTGATCATTAACGATTGCCATTAAAGACCCTTTGCTACTTATAGTATAGGGTTTTTATTTTTGCTAAATAATCTTGACAATGGGATCTGACAAATCCAGAAACACGTGTCGATTAAGTCTTGCAAAAATTACCAACATAAATAAATTTAAAACAGAAAAATTATTTTCTTGAAAATAATTCAATGAGAATATCATAGTTTTAATTAGTAAAGGAAATAATGACCTCGAGCTAGAAAAAACCTACTCAGAATATACTATTTAAATATTTTTCAAATTTTATAACACAAAATTTGGTCAACTAGAATTTCAGGGTTGCCAGTCAATTGCAGAATTCTTTTTTTAAAGGACAAAATCGGCTGCAGTTGTATAGCAAAAACTACTTAACCGATTTTGCTTATTTTTTTTTGATTTGAAGAATAATAAATTCTCTAGTACTTACCGTGGCTATTAAAAAAAACTGGATATTCCGCTCAGATAAGTGAATAGTTCAATTGAACTAGTTCGTTCATGAACGACACAACTTTGCAAAAATCCATAACTATGATCGCCGGGTGCCACGGGTTAATTTACTCCGATTACTCTCAAATTTGTGGGGCATAAATTTAGGCTTGGGAGAATAAAAATTTGTCTGGACTTTTAAAAGTCGGAATAAAAATTGTTTTGGCATACACAGAAATGCCAATATAATCAGGAATGTTTCTGGTAAACTAGAATGAGCTGATACCCCTCTGGGGACTGACAAGGTTAAATTTCGACTTTATCCACTGAGAGGGTAAAAATGAATTCACATGAATAAAAAACACATTCAAATAAACCTGTCGTCAAACCGGTCAATTTATAATTCTTAACAAAGGTTTTTTAATTTATTTTCAGAAATTTATTAGTATTATTCTGGGCAAAGTGTTAGCACATTTCTGTTAAAAACATCCACCATGAAAGATACCACAATGGCAAAAAGTTAACCAACTGCGAACATAATTACAAATACTTCACATTAATATGTTGCAAAAAGTCAAAAGACAATATTTGTTTCCTGATGTGAATTACAACACCCATTTAACAGTCATTCCATACAATTGGCTAGGTTTTGCATGGTTTTTTTTATATAAAAACTTTTTTTTTTTATTATTTAATTCTTTTCAAAAAATTGGTTTTCCTTTTTTTTTAAATTTCCCTTATAATTTCCACTTCATAAATTTTACACACATTGCATCATACTTCAATAATATTGTACATCATCATGTCTTTTCAACCCTTATTCCCTTTAATAACTTTGATTTGTTTCAGTTTTTGGCATTGTTTTCACACAACCCACTAGCCGTCACCCTCATAATATTTTTGCACTTAACCATTAGTCAATTCAGTTGGTCAACATCATCGTCATCATCATCAACAGCAACATCACCATCTACCGTATGCAGAAAAAAACCTCAAATTGTGTTGTGAACCACAAAAAAGACTATTAAAATTTTATGACTTAATTTTAACTTTTTTTTTTGTTTCATATTTTTATTTCGGAAAACCAAAATTATTGTAAAGGGTGATTTATTAAAAGAGATGGAATTTTTTTTTAAAAAATTTAGTTAAAGAAATTTTTTCTATAAAAAAAGTCCCAGATTCTAAGACATTTTTGATAAAGAAAAGGTCTCAGATTCTCAGATATTTTTCCTATAGAAAAAGTCTCAGATTCTGAGACACTTTTCTCATAGAAAAAGTCTCAGATTCTGAGACATTTTTCTTACAGAAAAAATCTCAGATTCTGAGACATTTTTCTTACAGAAAAAGTCTGAGACATTTTTCTTATAGAGAATGTCTCAGATTCTGAGACATTTTTCTTATAGAAAAAGTCTCACATTCTGAGAAATTTTTCTTATAGAAAAAGTCTCAGATTCTGAGACATTTTTCTTATAGAAAAAGTCTAAGATTCTGAAACATTTTTCTTATAGAAAAAGTCTCAGATTCTGAGACATTTTTCTTATAGAAAAAGTCTCAGATTCTGAGACATTTTTCTTATAGAAAAAGTCTCAGATTCTGAGACATTTTTCTTATAGAAAAAGTCTCAGATTCTGAGACATTTTTCTTATAGAAAAAGTCTCAGATTCTGAGACATTTTTCTTATAGAAAAAGTCTCAGATTCTGAGACATTTTTCTTATAGAAAAAGTCTAAGATTCTGAGACATTTTTCTTATGGAAAAGTCTCAGATTCTTATAGAAAAAGTCTCAGATTCTGAGACATTTTTCTTATAGAAAAAGTCTCAGATTCTGAGACATTTTTCTTATAGAAAAAGTCTCAGATTCTGAGACATTTTTCTTATAGAAAAAGTCTCAGATTCTGAGACATTTTTCTTATAGAAAAAGTCTCAGATTCTGAGACATTTTTCTTATAGAAAAAGTCTAAGATTCTGAGACATTTTTCTTATGGAAAAGTCTCAGATTCTTATAGAAAAAGTCTCAGATTCTGAGACATTTTTCTTATAGAAAAAGTCTCAGATTCTGAGACATTTTTCTTATAGAAAAAGGTCTCAGATTCTGAGACATATTTCTTATAGAAAAAGTATCAGACTCTGAGACATTTTTCTTATAGAAAAAGTCTCAGATTCTGAGACATTTTTCTTATAGAAAAAGTCTCAGATTCTGAGACATTTTTCTTATAGAAAAAGTCTCAGATTCTGAGACATTTTTCTTATAGAAAAAGTCTCAGATTCTGAGACATTTTTCTTATAGAAAAAGTCTCAGATTCTGAGACATTTTTCTTATAGAAAAAGTCTCAGATTCTGAGACATTTTTCTTATAGAAAAAGTCTCAGATTCTGAGACATTTTTCTTATAGAAAAAGTCTCAGATTCTGAGACATTTTTCTTATAGAAAAAGTCTCAGATTCTGAGACATTTTTCTTATAGAAAAAGTCTCAGATTCTGAGACATTTTTCTTATAGAAAAAGTCTCAGATTCTGAGACATTTTTCTTATAGAAAAAGTCTCAGATTCTGAGACATTTTTCTTATAGAAAAAGTCTCAGATTCTGAGACATTTTTCTTATAGAAAAAGTCTCAGATTCTGAGACATTTTTCTTATAGAAAAAGTCTCAGATTCTGAGACATTTTTCTTATAGAAAAAGTCTCAGATTCTGAGACATTTTTCTTATAGAAAAAGAAAAAGTCTCAGATTCTGAGACATTTTTCTTATAGAAAGTCTCAGATTTTGAGACATTTTTCTTATAGAAAAAGTCTCAGATTCTGAGACATTTTTCTTATAGAAAAAGTCTCAGATTCTGAGACATTTTTCTTATAGAAAAAGTCTCAGATTCTGAGACATTTTTCTTATAGAAAAAGTCTCAGATTCTGAGACATTTTTCTTATAGAAAAAGTCTCAGATTCTGAGACATTTTTCTTATAGAAAAAGTCTCAGATTCTGAGACATTTTTCTTATAGAAAAAGTCTCAGATTCTGAGACATTTTTCTTATAGAAAAAGAAAAAGTCTCAGATTCTGAGACATTTTTCTTATAGAAAAAGTCTCAGATTCTGAGACATTTTTCTTATAGAAAAAGTCTCAGATTCTGAGACATTTTTCTTATAGAAAAAGTCTCAGATTCTGAGACATTTTTCTTATAGAAAAAGTCTCAGATTCTGAGACATTTTTCTTATAGAAAAAGTCTCAGATTCTGAGACATTTTTCTTATAGAAAAAGTCTCAGATTCTGAGACATTTTTCTTATAGAAAAAGTCTCAGATTCTGAGACATTTTTCTTATAGAAAAAGTCTCAGATTCTGAGACATTTTTCTTATAGAAAAAGTCTCAGATTCTGAGACATTTTTCTTATAGAAAAAGTCTCAGATTCTGAGACATTTTTCTTATAGAAAAAGTCTCAGATTCTGAGACATTTTTCTTATAGAAAAAGTCTCAGATTCTGAGACATTTTTCTTATAGAAAAAGTCTCAGATTCTGAGACATTTTTCTTATAGAAAAAGTCTCAGATTCTGAGACATTTTTCTTATAGAAAAAGTCTCAGATTCTGAGACATTTTTCTTATAGAAAAAGTCTAAGATTCTGAGACATTTTTCTTATAGAAAAAGTCTCAGATTCTGAGACATTTTTCTTATAGAAAAAGTCTCAGATTCTGAGACATTTATCTTATAGAAGAAGTGTTATATTCTGGGACATTTTGTTTGTAGAAAAAGTCTCAGAAAAAAAAAGAGTTTTTTGTTTAAATATAAAATATCAACAGATAATAAAATCCTTGATAGGTTTTTTATTGAAAATATAACCTCATATTTTACCACCCTATGTTTAAATAAGTGCTGAGAGTACCATTGTTGGCGGTATTACACTCAAAAGTAAAAATCTGTCTGAAAATCCAAATGTAAATTCAAAAAAATCAAAAATTTTATTAGATTTCCTGAGTCGAAATCAAGATTTTAACAAAATTCTCAGTCATTCAATATTTTTCTTCTCAGATTCTTCTGCAGACTTACTAATTCTGCTTGTTGAATTAAAAAATAAAAATCATGCGCTGTTTTCAGAAAAATATTTGTTTTAATTTCAAAAGGTTTTGATTTTTTTTTTTGATCAGTTATTTCTGCTGATTTGACACTGATTTAATTTTTTAGTGTACTCTTCATCATCATCGTATGTATACCTCCAATAAAAAATTCACATTATAAGTGTTTTTTTCACTTTGTTTATATAATATTAATGTTTAATAAAAAAAATTTATATTCATATTTTATTGTGGTTTAATATGAAATCACAAAATGAAATAACAACAGAGTTGACAGCGTTGTTGATAAAAGAAACAACAGAATATTTTTGGTATTAAACAAAAATATTTTTAATATTTTAATTGGGTTTAAATTGGAATTTTATCAAATAAAAGAAACTAATATCCGATAGAAATTAATGCCAATGTATAAATGTGAATGTTAAAAAACAACATATGTATGTGGTTTTATTTGATATTGGCTAATAAAAATTAAAAAAAAATCAATCAGAATCCCAGATTTTGTTTCTGGAAAAACATATAAAATAATTAAAAAAATTTGGTTCTACCAAAAATGCAATATAGATTTAGCACAAACTTTTTGTAATAGGAAATTCACGACAAATCTCGTTTATACGAGGTTTTGATAAAAACCTCAGTTGTTTTTAGTGAATTTAATAAGATTTTTTATATAAAATGAAGTCTGGTTCGATATGAGATTTTGAGAAAATCTCAAAACATTTTTTGAGATTTGAGCAAAACATCGACAAATTTAAAAGGACAACATTGCCTCAGTTTGTTAGTAAAAAAACAGCCTGTGCCTGTGAAAATGACGTCAAAAAAAATCAAAGTTTAACTACAAAAATAGTAATTTAATAAGAGAAAAACAATTGCTTCTATAAAAATTTCAAATAAAACATATATTTTTGTGAATTTCCCTTTTATTACCTTATGCTCTAGTGATAGAGGGTATATAAAAGTTTGCCATTCCGTGTGTAACACCTCGAAATTTTGGTCTAGTACCCCATAAAAGGTATATATTTATGATCCTTGACCGATTTTAAGTCGATCTAACGGTGTCTGTCCGTCCGTCTGTAGAAAACACGCTAACTTTTGAAAGACTTTACAAATACTTCTGAAGTTTGGCATATATGTTGGGCATTTACCTGGTCAGGTTGGTATTGCAATCTAGCGAAATCGGTTCAAAAGACTGAATTTCGGCAAGGGTTTTTATTGAAATTACGAGATAAAAAACACGCTAACTTTCGAAAAGCAAATCTGAGGGTGCTGACGCTAGGCATTTATATTTTTCGTTCCTCTGGCCTGGTTCGTATTGAATTTCAGCCATATCGGTTTAGTGGTTCAAAAGTTTTAAGCAAAACCATGAATTTCAGATTAGTTTCACCTTAAATTCACGTGTTGCAAAGACGTTAAACATGTTTTAAAAACATTGGTAAGTCACAAAAATATTTTAAAACGTACTTTTGACACTCAAAAATATTTTTACACTCAAAAAAAATTTTACACTCAAAAAAAATTTAGTAAATTATTTTTTTTTTTTCAAAAATTACTAAAAATTGTTTTTTACACAAAATAAAATATTTCTAATCACAAATGATGTTTTTTTCTCGTTAGAAAATTTACTATTTCTTAAAAAGGAGGGTATTCATAGATTCGGCCAAGTCGAATTTATTTTTTCCACTTGTTTTTTTCAAATTTTGATTTTCCTAAGTGTCCAGGCACATTTTTATTCTAGCGGACCTAAAAATATGTGGCACAAATTTGGTGTCAATCGGATTAAATTAATCCGTGGCGCCCGGCGGTCAAAATTTTGGATTTTTGAAAATTTTTAGAAAAAATAAAAAAATAAAAAACTTTGTCTTGCGGCACATCATACTTATTAATTTTGATGTGCTGAACACGAATATCAAAGAGTTTTTAAAATTGGTTAAACGGTTTTCGAGATATCGTTATTTGAAATTTCAATATTCAATATTAATTTGGGCCAAATCTGATAATTTTAACCTGTAGCGCCTTTCGATCAAAGTTTTGCTTTTTTACAAAATTTTTACCAAAAACTCTTAACTTTGATCGAAGGGCGCCACGGGTTAAAATGTTCTGATTTGGCTCAAATTAATATGAAATGAAAACTTGTCTCCAGCTCTATAAATTAGTTAACGAAAACAATATTTTGATTTTTTTTTTTAAATTGCTTAAACATAGGAGAAAACCGCAAATTTTTGAAATTTTTTGACATATTTCAAATGGCGATTATTCAAAAATCGCTCGACCGATTTAACATATTTTTTGATATTCGTATTCAGCATGACAAAATTATTCAAAAAAAAAAATGTATCGCGATATGTTTTTTTTTATATTTTTTATTTATCAAAAATCCAAAATTTTGGTGGAAATTTTCCAAAAATGCTAATATTTGATCGAAGGGCGCCACGGGTTAAAATTACACTGTGCAACAAATTTTGGGTCATCGTATTGAGCCTCAATGCCTTCAACGCCATATGAAAGTAGACAATCAAATGGACAAAATCACCAAAGGGTTTTGCAAAGTCAGTTCGGATTTCTTTTTTATAGCCCACTGAAGTTTTTATTTTTTTATCAAAGGCGTTTGGAAAACGTCAAAAATACTATAATAAGAACACATCTGAGCTTCAAAATATGATTTGATGTCTTCAGTGAAATTTTATGGCGGTTCTTTTCTAAGGACATTTTAACCCTCTAACTGCCATTTTAAGGGGTCATTTTAGTCCTTTTTCAAAACCTAAACACAGAAGTCTAATAAAACGTCCATTTAGAGGGTTAAAATGTTCTACAAATATTTTCCTCGTAAAATTTCACTAGGGGTTGTCGAATGTTTAAAGTTTGTGAGAGATGCGCAAAGTGCTTAAAAAGGGTCAAGTATAAATAATCAATGTTTGTTATTTATTTTTACCAAAGCAGTGTTAAAAAATATCGACAAAAAACGGTGCAAATATACTTTTGAGCTAAAAATGATGTTCTGATGTGTTTTATAAAATTTTATGATGATTATTTTCTTTGACCAAATTAACCCTCTATCTCCCGTTTAAAAGGGTAATTTTTGTCCTTTTTTAAAAGATATACAAAAAAGTCTATAAAAAAAGGCAGTTAAAGGGTTAAAATGTTTTACAAATATTTTCTGCATCAAATTTTACTAGGGCACGTCTAAGACAGAAAGTTCGTCCAGGATATAGAAAATGCTTAAAAATTTTAAAGTATTCAAATTTTTTTTTTAATTTTTTTGGGCCGAAATAAAAAAAAACAACTAACAAAGTTAAATTCAACTTTGTCGAATATATTAATACCCTCCACGATGTAAAAAAGTTTATTTGCAAAAAAAAATCCGCGAAAAAAATTTTTAAAAAAAAAATTAGACGAAAATGTTTTTTTTTTTTTTTTTAAATATGTTTGGACTTATAAATAAAATAAAAAAAAATTGATTTTTTTTTAAATCCAAAACTTTTTT
>OY992539.1:183686098-183760740 GCA_963921195.1 Pegoplata infirma
TAATGGTGATCGGTCTTATTGATTAATACTCTAAGACGCACCATGGGAGCGGTAGGAGCTGATTTCATACTTAAAATAAATTTAAAAAAAAAAATAAAAAACCATTGTATGGGTACCACCTTAAGGGATAAAGATAGAGGGTAGGTATATTAGAAAATGTTGGGATTGAAAAAATATTTGGGGTCGGTTACTCATTTGACATCTCTTGGGGCACCCTTGGAGCAGTTAGGGCGGTAGGAGCCAATTTTTATAAAAAGGTTATATCTTATTTTTCAATAAAAAATATTTTCTATATTTTTTTTTTGTAAAACATTTTTTTTACTAAATAATGTATAGTTAGTCTAAAAAAATATAAATAATAAAGGGCTTTTCTGAATTACTCCCCAGTTTACTTATGTTTCAACCCACTGTGAAACGTTTGGAAATAACAACAAGAAAAAGCCTTCACTCTCATTTGTGTAATTTGCCAATTGTGTTCGGTTCATGAATTGTTTTAGTATTTCAAAATTATTAGTTTCATTTCAAGAAATTTTGATGGACAATCGGTGGGTGCCCTCTAAACGACCTTGTTAGTCCCCACAATATGAAGTGGAGTTATGCCCAAAAATATTTCGGTCGTAATACAAACAGTGAATGATCGTTTTGTAGAGGGTCATAGTCCCCACAACTAATTTGGGAATTATGACCGTGAAGTATTCGGTAATAATTCCCATTTTCGTTATGGGGATAATGTCCTGTCACCGATAATATGCTACTGAATGAAATATTTGTTTATTTCATACTCTTTGTTGTGAGTTTTGTTGACATTCGTGTTGAGTAAGTGTAAATTGTCGATTGTGTTCGGTTCTTGAATTTAAAATTGCTTTGAGTAATTCAAAATTGTTAGTTTCATTTAAAAAAATTTTGATTCTTTGATGTGATGCCTTCAATATGAACGATAATTGAGTTATGAATTATAAATTCTTTGAGGACATAATACTAATCCAAATCTTATAGATACTAATCCAAATCTTATAGCTAAAATGATACTTTTATGAAGCAATGATTTTGTTACACTTTAAAAAAACCACAAAAATGTTTTCTAGTTCTTACAAATATGACATATTTATTTTTCAACTTACCAAATCTCTACCCGTACTAACATAACTCTCCAATGGACTACATGGTCGTAGTCTATTTAGACCCAACGTATTGCCAGTACTGCTAATTGCTGTATGATCACACAATTTAGGTGTCTCATAATCATAAATTTCCAACATTAAACGACGTTTTCCCTTAGTGCTCATCAAAGCCAGTGCAGTTTTATCACTGCTGCTGCTGCCAGCAATACTGCCACTACCACCAACACCACTGCCATATTGTTGTTCTTTTGAAGTTTTACTAGATATATAATTTAAGCTTTCCTTAACAGCTGACAAACCATTATTGCCGGCTTGTTTGGCTGCTGCACCACCCGCCTGCTGGTAGCCACTATATTTATTTTCCTGGTTAAATATACTTGACTGTGTTGGGCCATAAATATAAGTATCTACAGGATTCCAAGCATTATCAATGTTAACACGTAAATTTTTACCCATTTTGGGATTTTGTGGACTATAATAATAGTTACTGCCATGACTGGATGGATCCAAAATGGTTGGTTTGCCACCATCAGCTGATGAGGCTACCGGTGGAGGCGGTGGTGGTTGACCTGTTGTTACACTTGTTTGTTTTATTGGCATATATGTGCCATAACTGTCCCACATACGAAGACGTGTTATCCAGGGTGGTAAATCAGCCTGGAAGCAAATAGAGAAAAGGAACAGATAAAGAATAAGAATTAAAAAAAAAAATAACACAGCTTTCATAGAAACAAATAAAAATACTTAAGTATGACACATATGTGTGTGTAGTAGAACGTTTATGTGCCGAGTAGTAAAGACAACAACAAGTCATAAAAGTCCACTATTACACATACACTAATGAAAGTTTGTTGTTTTGTAATGGAATACTTTTACTTGTATTGTGTACTAGCTAACTCGCCCGGTACTTCGTTACCGGTTAGCTGTAAAAAAAACAACTTTATTACTTCAAATTCTTATTAATTTTATATTAAACATAAAAATTGTTAGTTTCGACCTTTAAAATATTATATTTTGATTAGATTTAAAGTTGCAAAAAATCTTATTTTGGCGAAACGATCCCATAGTTCAAACTTTAAGTTTCAAGGAACATTAGTGCATAAGGAACAATATTGAAGCGACAATTCAAAAATTTATTTTCCCAGAATGTAATTTCCGCGAGTGGATCGTAACGTACCAATTTAAAGTATCTCTACTTTCTCCCTTTTTCCCCATTAGAAGCAGAATTTTCATAAAAGTACTTATTTTAGAATGTTATTTCCGCGAAAGGATCGTACAGTACAAATTTCAAGTATTTAGGACCATTAATTCAGCAGATACAAAATTGGCTACTTTCCCCATTTTCCCCCTTAGAAGCAGAATTTACTAAAAAAGTGCTTCTTCCAGAATGTTATTTCCGCTAGAGGATCGTCCAGTCCAAACTTCAAGTATCTAGAACCATTAGTTCAGCAGATACAATCAGTTCAAAATTCAAGTATCTAGGACTATTAGTTCAGCAGATACAAAATTGCCCTACTTTTCCCCCTTATCCACCTATAAAACAAAATTTTCAAAAAAGTACTTCTTTCAGAATGTTTTTTCCGCGAGAGGATCGTACACTCCAAATTTCAAGTGTCTAGGACCGTTAGTTCAGCAGATACAAAATTGCCCTAATTTCCCCTTTTTCCCCGTAGAAGCGAAATTTTCAAAAAAGTACTTCCATTAGAATGTTGTTTCCGCAAGAGAATTCAAATTTCAGATTTGCCCTACTTTCCCTCTTTTTCCCCCTATAGAAGCACGTGTTATTTCCGCGAGAGGATCGTACAGTCCAAACTTCAATATCTAGGACCATTAGTTCAGCAGATACAAAATTGCTCTTCTTTCCCCCTTTAAAAAGTAATTTTTAAAAAAGTACTTCTTTCAATATGTTATTCCGCGAGATGATCCTATATTGCAAATGTCATGTTTTTAAGACCATTAGTTTAAAATTTATCAAATAGCCCTATTTTGCCCCTCTTGGCCCTCCTTAAAACCAAAATTTTCAAAAAGTGTATTTTTAAAAAAATTATTTCCGCGAGAGAATCAAAACTTAAAGTTTTAGGTCAGAAGATACAAAATTGCCCTATTTTCCCCCTTCAACTTTTTTCAAGGTGTTTTTTGTTTGCTAGATGATCTTAGAGTTCAAATTTCAAGTTTCTGGAACCATTTGTTTAAAAGATAAATAATGTACCGATTTTCCCTATTTCCCCCATTTCCCACCGTGGAGGAGGAATTTTCAAACAATATTTTTTCGGAATGTTGTTTCCGGGAGAGGATCCTAAAGACCAAACTTCACGTTTCTGGGACCATTTGTTCAGAAGATAAAAAATTCACCGATTTTCCCACCCTTGGAGTCGGAATTTTCAAAAAATTTTGTTTTCCGCATGTTAATTTTGCGAGAGGATCCTAGAGTCCAAATTCCAAGTTTCTGGGACCATTTGTCCAGACGATAAAAAATGTACCAATTTGCTCTATTTTCCCCAACTTGGAGGCGGAATTTTCAAAAAAAAAATTTTTAAGTTTTTTTTTCGCGAGAGGATTATAGAGTCCAAATTTCAAGTTTCTAAAACTATTTGTTCAAAAGATACAAAATTCCCCAAAGGGCCCTACTTTCCCCTTTTTCCCCCTTAGAAGTTAAATTTTTAAAAAAAATCTTTAAGTATGTTATTTTTGCGAAAGGATCGTTCAGTTCAAATTTCAAGAATCTAGGACCATTAGTTCAGCAGATTTAAAATTGCCCTTCTTTCCCCATTTTTCCCCCAGAATTTTGAAAGGTACTTTCTTAAGAATGTTATTTCCGCGAGAGGATCGTTCAGCCAAATTTCAAGTATCTAGAACCA
The DNA here is from genome assembly GCA_963921195.1 of Pegoplata infirma. NCBI lineage: Eukaryota > Metazoa > Arthropoda > Insecta > Diptera > Anthomyiidae > Pegoplata > Pegoplata infirma. Next base: position 183,690,078 of record OY992539.1, read on the forward strand.
TTCGTTCAGCAGATACAAAATTGCCCTACCTTCCCCGTTTTCCCCCTTGAAATCGGAATTTTCAAAAAAAAGTAGTTCTTTCAGAATGTTAATTCCAAGAGAGAGGATCGTGCAGTCTAAATTTTAAGTATCTAGGACCATTAGTTCAGCAGATACAAAATTGCCCTACTTTCCGCCTTTTCTCCCTTAGAAGCGGAACTTTCCACAATAAGTACTTTTTTCGCAAGAGGATCGTACAGTTCAAAGTTTATGTATCTAGGATCATTAGTTCAGCAGAAACAGAATTGCACTACTTTCCACCTTTTCCCCCTTTAGAAGGAGAACTTTCAAAAAAGTACTTCTTCTAGAATGTTCTTTCCGCGAGAAGATCGTACATTCCAAACTTGAAGTATGTAGGACTATTAGTTAAGCAGATTCAAAATTGCCCTACTTTTTCCCTTTTCCCCCCGTAGAACCAGTATAAAAAAAAGTACTTCTTTTAGAATGTTATATCCGCAAGAGGATCGTACAGTTAAATTTTAAGTGTCGAGGACCATTAGTTCAGCAGATACAAAATTGCCCTACCTTCCCCTTTTTCCCCCCTTAAAAGTAGAGTTTTCAAAAAAGTACTTCCTTGAGAATGTTATTTCCGCGAGAGGATCGTACAGTCCGAATTTCAAGTATATAGGACCATTATTTCAGCAGATACAAAATTGCCCTACTTTTCCCCTTTTTCCCGCTCAAAATCGGAATATTTAAAAAAGTACTTCTTTCAGAATGTTATTTTCGCGAAAAGATCGTACAGTCCAAATTTCAAGTCTCCCGGACCATTAGTTCAGCAGATACAAAATTGCTCTATTTTCCCCTCTTTTTCCCCTTAAAATAGGAATTTTTAAAAAAGTACTCCTTTCCGAATGTTATTTCCGCGGGAGGATCGTACAGTCTAATTTTCAAGTATCTAGGATATTTTTTATTTAGCATATACAAAATTGCAATATTTTCAAAAAAGTACTTCTTTTAGAATGTTATTGCCGCGATATGATCCCATATTCCAAATGTCATGTTTCTAAGACCATTAATTTAAAGTTTAGCAAATAGCCCTATTTTGGGCCTCCTTAAAACCCCTTTTGGGCCTCCTTAAAACCAAAATTCTCAAAAAAATATATTTTTCAAAAAATAATTTCCGCGAGAGCATCCAGATTCAAAATTTGTAAGTTTGTTTAGAAGATACAAAATTGCCCTATTAAACCCCTTCTACCCACCACCCCCACCCTTATAAAAGGATTTTTCAAAATATTACTTTTTACAAAATGTTTTTTTCCGCGAGAGTAGAATTAAAATTTCAAGTTTTTGGGACCATTCGTTTAGCAGATATGAAATTGCCCTTCCCCCCCCCCCCCCTTAAAAAACCATTTTCCCCATTAAAAACGAATTTTCAAAAATGTACTTCTTTTAGAATGTTATTTTCGGGATAGGATTGTACAGTTCAAATTTTAAGTATCTAGGACCATTAGTTCAGCAGATACAAAATTGCCCTACTTTTCCCCTTTTTCCCCGTAGAAGCATAATTTTTAAAAAAGTTTTTCTTTAACAATGTTATTTCCGCGAGAGGATAGTACAGTTGAAATTTCAAGTATCTAGGACCATGAGTTCAGCAGATTCAAAATTACCCCACTCACCCCCTTTTTCCCCCGGAATTTTCAAAAAGTACTTCCTTTAGAATATTATTTCCGCGAGAGGATTGTACAGTTCAAATTTCAAGTATCTAGGACCATTAGTTCAGCAGATACAAAATTGCCCTACTTTCCCCCTTTTTCGGATTTTTTGAAAAGTTCTTTTTTAAGAATGTTATTTTCGCGAAAGGATCGTACAGTTTAAATTTCAAGTATTAAGGACCATTAGTTCAGCAGATTCAAAATTGCCCTACTTTCCCGATTTCCCCCCAGAATTTTGAAAAAGTACTTCCTTTAGAATGTTATTTCCGCAAGAGGTTCGTTCACTCCAAATTTCAAGTATCTAGGACCATATTTTCAGCAGATACAAAATTGCCCTACCTTCCTCTTTTTCCCCCTTTAAAGCGGAATTTTCAAAAAAGTACTTTTTTCCGAATGTTATTTCCTCGAGAGGATCGTGCAGTCCACACGAGAGGATCGTGAAGTTCTTTTTGTTTAGCAGATACAAACCGGAATTTTCCAAAAGTACTTCTTTCAGAAAGTTATTTCCGCGAGAGGATCGTACAGCCCAAATTTCAAGGATCTACGACCATTAGCTCAGCAGACACAAAATTACCCTACTTTCCCCTTTTTCCCCCTTAGAAGCGAAATTTTCAAAATAGAACTTTCTTCAAAATGTTATTTCTGCGAAGGATCCCATAGTCAAAATTTTTAAGTTTCTGGGAAAATTAGTTCAGAACATAAAAAGTGTACCAAATTGTCCTATTATCCCCCTTTTTACCACCCAAGAAGCGGAATTGAAAAAAACTTAGTTTCGGAATGTTTTTTCCGCGAGAGGATCTTATAGTCCAAACTTTAAGTTTCTAGGACCATTAGGTCAGAGAAAAGAAAATGTACGAAATTGCCGAATTTCCCCTTTTCCCCTTCTTAGAAGTGCCTTTTTAAAAAAGTACTTTCTTCAGAATATTATTTCCGCGAGAGGATCCTATAGTCCAAATTTCAGGTTTCTGGGACCATTAGTTCACGATATAGAAAATGTTCAAAATCCCCCCAAATTTAAATGAAAAATTTTCAAAACATACTTTCTTCAGAACATAATTTCCGCGAGAGGATCATATAGTCCAAATTTTTAAGTTTCTAGGACCATTAGTTCAGAAGACACAAAATGTACCAAATTATCCTACTTTCCCCCATTCAACCCCCTAGAATCAGAATTAAAAAAAACTTTGTTTCAGAATGTTTTTTCCGTTAGAGGATCTTATAGTCCAAACTTTAAGTTTCTAGGACCATTAGGTCAGAAGATAGAACATGTACCAAATTGCCATTTTTTCCCCAATTCCCCTTCTTTTTTTTTTTCAAAAATACTTTTTTTAGAGTATTATTTCCGCGAGAGGATCCTATAGTCCAAATTTTAGGTTACTGGGGCCATTAGTTCAGAAGATCGAAATGTTAAAAATTGTCCTATTTCCCCCTAAATTTAAGTGATTAAATCAATAAATTCCCAAAAATTAAAAATAAATGAGAAAAAAAATTGAGTCAAATTTGTGTCAAAAAATTAAGCGAAAAATATTTTGAGTAAAAAAAATTGAGTAAAAAAATTTGGGTGAAAACACGTAAAAAATTTAAGTAAAAAAAATTAGTAAAAAAACTGAGGAATAAAATACAATTGAGTGAAAAAAATTTTATTAAAAAGAAAAAAATTGAGTAAAAAAAATTTTGAGTAAAAAAAAATTTTTAGTAAAAAAAATTGAGTAAAAAAAATTTGGGTGAAAACACGTAAAAAATTTATGTAAAAAAAATGAGTAAAAAAACTGAGGAATAAAATACAATTGGGTGAAAAAAATTTTATTAAAAAAAAAAAAAAAATAGATTAAAAAAAATTTTGAGTAAAAAAAAAAATTGTGAAAAAAAAAATTTTGAGTGAAAAAAAAATTTTGAGTGAAAAAAAATTTGAGTGATAAAAAATTTGTAAAAAAAAATTTTTGAGTGAAAAAAAATTTTGAGTAAAAAAAAATTTTGAGTGAAAAAAATGTTGATTAAAAAAAAATTTTGAGTGAAAAAAAAATTTGTAAAAAAAAAATTTGTAAAAAAAAAAAATTTGTAAAAAAAAAAATTTTGATTGAAAAAAAATTTTGAGTGAAAAAAAATTTTGAGTCAAAAAATTTTAGTAAAAAAATGTTTTTCCCCCGAGAGGATACTATAGTTCAAATATCTAGTTTCTAGGACCATTAGTTCAAAATTCACCAAATTGCGCTTATTTTCCCCCCTTTTTGTCCCCCTTAAAACCGGAATTTTCAAAAAAGTACTTTTTTCGAAATGTTATTTCCGCGAGAGTATCCTATATTCAAAATTTCGAGATTGTAGGACCATTAGTTCAAAAGATACAAAATGTACCAACTTGCCCTATTTTCCCCCTCCCCCCAACTTAGAAACGGAATTTTCAAAATATTACTTTTTCCAAAATGTTATTTCCGCGAGAGGGTCCTAGACTTCAAATTTCAAGTTTCTGGGACCATTTGTTTAGAATATAAAAAATGTACCAATTTGCCCTATTTTCCCCTTTTCCCCCCCTTGGAGGCGGAATTTTCCAAAAAAATTTTTTCCGAAATTTTATTTCCGTGAGAGGATCCTAGAGTTCAAATTTGAAGTTTCTAGGACTATTAGTTCAAAAGATACAAAATCCCCCAAAGGGCCCTATTTTCCCCCTTTTGCCCCCCTTAGAATCGGAATTTCCAAAAATCCCTTCTTAGTGGGTGGTTTTGTCGGGAGCCGAACCTACATTCCAAATTTCAAAGCTCTAGCTTCAGCGGTTTGGGCTGGGCGATGATTATTGCCAATCAGTCAGTCAGTCAGTCAGTCACCACACTCTTTTATATATATAGATTACTTGTATTGTGTATTAGGGTGGCTACATGGAAAATAGTTTTCGTTAAATTTTACAGGCAAAACTTGGAGAATAAAAATGACTTCAACATTTTTTCATAATATTCTCAGACTGTATAACCGCGATATTTTTACAAGAACGTGAGTAGGCGAATTTCAAAATATGCTTTCTAACAATGCACGTTAGTAAATTTTCAATTACTTACGCTAACGTGTGACTCCAGTGCTTGTCAAGCCGCTCACGTCATAAATATTTTACTCACTCTCACAAAATTTTCATAAAATTATTTTCCTCTACAAATGTCAAGTTCTTTTTTACCCGCGTTTAACACAATGATATATTGGCCTATGATATATTGGCCTCGCTCCTTTCATAAGATAGGAAAGGGATTGAAAAGTTAGTACTTTAGTTTTTTTTCAGTACTTTTTCACTTTCAATGATACCGCAGTACCCCCACGACTGATTAAGTACCTTTTCTATACCAGACGATTTCATAAATTTTTTCAACTAAATCTAAAAAAATCCCGAAAATCTACCGATTTTTATAGGAAAAATGCTTCAAAAGCTTCAAATAAATTTAATTTTAGATTTTAAGTTTTCAATTTAAAAGTTATCGCAAAAGCTTAAAAATAACGATTTTATTGTACTTGTGAATAAAAATTTTAAATAGCGAATATCGCGAATAAGAGCGCATACTTCGAAAAACGGCTAGTACCATTGAAATCAGCGTAGTCGAATAAACTTTACCAGTAGGGTGCCCAGCTTGTTAAAAAAAGTTTCAAATTCGAGAAGAGTGTTATTTTGATTACTGTCGAGGGCGAAAAAGTACTTTTTGGTAGAGCTGCGGTACCATTTCAAAATTCCGATTTTAAATTTTCACGGTCTCTCCTTAAGGAAATGTCTTCAGGTTCTGACAAATCATAGGTAATTCTTGTTGACATTTCCATACATTGTCATCAATGAATGTTTTTTTTTAAGTGTATGGACAAAATCCTCTAGGAAACCGGTAAGGAAATGTCTTCACAATAGCAGTATGTATATTAAATTAAAATTTCAAATCTAGAAAACTCATCAATTTTTAAGAAAAACATGACAACATTATCGATTTATTTAAAATAAATTCAAACTCTATGAAATACTATAAAAGTTATTAATGGACATTCAGTTTTGAAAATGAAGTTTGAAGCAAGTATAATTAGGTGTGGAGCTTATCGACTGGAAGTTCCAGGTTAAAATTCAGTTGGGACTAAAAATGAAAAAAAAGTTATTTCGTTTTATGATAAAAGATCATTTGTAAAGGAAAATGGATTGAAAAGTAAAAAACTTAAGGAAATACGATGATTTTTTCTGTTTTCGTTTGACCTACTTCAGACATTTACCCAAAGACGACTTTAGGGAAATGTCACCCCTGAAAACCGCTGCTTATAATTGAGGACATTTTGAAATTTTATATGAAACTGTTCTCATGGAGATGTCTTGGGGATGTCAGGTGTGACTCTGAAATGTCAGCGGGCCGTCACAAAGGTGTGATCATGGACGTTTCCAACTTGGTCTATGATTGTTGTTGTACACACAAAAAAAAAACTTTGTCAAATCACTAGGAAAAGTCTCGCAATCCCATTTTACCTATTTTGACAGTTTTCCTTGTTTTTTAGCAAATCGAAATTTACATTTTTTTTTGTAATTTTACATTTTTTTTTTGTAATTTTACAAATTTCCAAGAAAATTTTACAAAAAAATCTAGTAATTTCACGAGAATTCCTTGTAATTTCAATTCCGCCAAAAAACAGTAAATTTACAATTTTATTGGTAAAAAACTTCTAAAATTACAAAATTATTGGTAAAAAGCTTGTAAAATTACTAGGAATTTTCGTAAAATAGGAGGAAGCATAAAATTCTAGTAAAATTACTAAACCTACTTGTAAATTTTATCATGTCAAAAAATTTGTAAACTTACAGATTTATTGGTAAAAACCTTGTAAAATTACGAAATTATTGGTAAAAAGCTTGTTAAATTACTAGGAATTTTTGTCAAATAGGAGGTAGCAAACAAAAAATGTTACAAGTTTTTCTTGTAATTTTACAAGTTTTTTTTTTTGAGTGTAGCAATTTCGATTGTAAAACCATATGTGGGACATTCCACTTAGGCATGCTGACCCTTTTGCTCAAATTCTGATTAATTTTTATTTAAAACTAAAATTTATTTTTTTATTCGACTTAGCCGACATGTTAAAGTTTAATAATTTTTCGCGGGGATGGGGGTCATTTAGGAACAGAGGGGACATTGAACTGAATAGTAATAGGGGGTAAGGTCTGGTTATTTCAAATGAAATTTCTCAGACAGTTAGGAGATATAAGTAGTTAGTTTGGAACCTGCAAAAGTGTCGCAACACGTGTTTTAGAATTTGTCAGATTTAATTGTCAAGACTATTTAGCAAATATTGAAACCCTATACTAGAGGTGGTCCAATAACCAGTATATTTTTAAAAATACTATAAAATAAACAATACTGAACCTTTTTGGAATGTTATTGCTTTATTTGAAAGAGTAAACATTCCCTTTATTTATGGAAAACGACTTCATTGATGAGACCTCGGCTTGCTCCGCAGTATCGCGTTGCAGTAGTGCACAGTTGCCAAACTGTGCGTTTTTGTAAATTAATAAGTTGTTACCAGGGTTGCCAGAATTGTTGGGTACAAAATCGTCAAAAAAAATGTACGATTTTTATAAAAAAAAACATCGTCAAAATCGTCATCTCATTTGCAGAAATCGTCAAAAAATCGTCAAAATAAAAAAGGTATATTTATCATTGATTAAAGATTCATTCAAGCGATGTCCGACCGTCTGTTGAACACATGATGTAATCCAAACTAAAAGAGCTAAATCCATGCAGTGTGGCTCAAATATATCTTATGGCCATTGGATGGTTCAATTTGAAAATTGACAAAACCAGACCAGGGAAAACAAAGTTCCCCCTGGTAAAACTGAACCTACTTCCGAAATTGCCTCTTTATATTCTTTGTTCACCTTCTTAAACATATGAAATATTTTTATGAAAGAAAAGGTCATGCAGTTGGGTCAAGTTAATTAGAAAATGTGTTTTCTCCGTCCGCTCTTTTCTGTGAACACTTCCATAATAAATAATAATGATAAAATTGCGTAAATATCACAATAAATCAGTTTGTTAACATTTATCACGAAAAGAAAGGTGTCATACGCGAAAAAAACCCCTATAATTTGTTAACCTTTTGGAAGGAAAAGAGAATGTGACTCTCACTTGTTCCCTTTGCCCTTTTTTTTGTACAAAATATTGGTGGATGCTTTTTTTATTAACAATAAGCAAAAAATATTCATTGAATACTTAAGTTTCATTAAAAAAAAAAAAAATTAAAAAGTAGACAGAATTTACAGGTTTTTGTTATTTTTAAAAATCGTAATTTTTTGGGCAAAAATCGTCAAATCGTCATTTTGCTATTTTGGTGAGTAAAAATCGTCAAAATGCAGAGAAATCGTCAAATCTGGCAACAGTGGTTGTGACCATATATAGTACATATATTATTCATATATGATAGATTCTAAGACATTCCAACGATGTCCGTCAATCTGTCAGTCTGTGTCTTGGCAGGTAAAGTTCGGAAATTGGCAAAATCGTTTAAGGGGGAAAAAAGTTCACCTTGAAGAACTATACCTACCTCTGAAAAACGTAAATTTTGTTGGTGTTTTTTTTTTTTTGTATTTTTGTTACACAAAGGAAACATTTTTAAGTTCGCACAAGTTTGGACCCAGAGGGCTAGAAAATGTTACTTTTTTCGGCCCGCACCCTTTTGGGGGCGTATAATTTTTAAGTGTACATAGCAGAATTAAATAAACATGTAAATATATACCGCGAGCAGTAAGGAGTCCCTTAACGTAACACCCTCCCCAAAAAGCACCAGTCAAAATTTAGTTTTTTATATATTGGAGATAAATCAAAACAAACTCTACACAGTGTCACCCTAATTTGTGTGAGATTTAACAAAAAGTTGCTTTCGGCTTCATTGTTGTTTTGCTTTAATCTATTAGTACAAAATACACAGTGATGTGGTCGTACATTTTTACAATAAACTCTAGTCGAATTATTTTCATAATATAAATAAGATAATTAAAAAAGAAACCTTAGTTAGAAATCTGTTAAACGAATTTTAATCAAATTTTAAGCTAATGTTGTTTATTAAAAACAAGATTTTAGCGAAATTCTGGTTCACTCAATTTCTGCAAACATCAAAATTTCAAATTTGCCTGTTAGATCTAACATCTAACATTCTCCTGTCTGTTTAAAACACGGTAACTTTCTAAAGGCAACTACGCAAAAAAACTGTTGGCTAAAAATTTTCAATTACATCTGTTGATCAACAAAATTTAAATGAGTCAGTGAATGTTTTTATTAAAATTTTTGTTATTTTTTTTAACTGTCGAATAACAAATTTCAACATACCAGATTTTTTTCGCTTTAATTTATTTGAATACCCGGCTAAAAATAAATGTGTATGTTCATATATGCTTATATATAGATCTTTATATGATCATATATGAAATATATGGAAACATATATGTGACCATATATGCAAGAAACGATCCCATATATGTGGCCGTATATAAAATATGTGCCATATATGATATCATATATGGAAACATATATGTTATCATAAAATGTTAAATTTTAGTGCATGTGTATGAAAATATCAACCGGAATTACAAAATAAAAGTTTTGTACGATTGAAATTATATTTTATTACCATATTTATATCTTATTACCGATTCGTATCAATAATTTAAAAAATATTGTTTCCTAGTTGCAAAATATTCTGATTAAAAAAGTTACTTTTACATAAAGAAAATGGAAAAGGTAAGTTTTTATTAGAATTTTAAATGAATTTAGAATTTTAAAATCATGTGTATTTTTTTTTCCAGTTCATCGTCATAACAAGTATAAGCGTGGAAATTTTATTCCAAAACAAATAGAACATATGTCGCAAATACAATAATATAGAGTGCTTTGATGTTGAAGAAAATTAAACTACGCAGCTTCGTTAATCTCGTGCAACTTCGTGGAGAGGGCATATGCACCACCATTATGTTTTCACTGCGATTGCAATACTCCAAACTATTTTGAAATCCCTTAATGTCGCCATAACAAATTGGAAATGATAGAACGTATAAGCAGTTTTGAGGCCGAGTAACGTTAAGCTCATTCAACTTGGAGAAGAGGACATATGCACCACCAGAAATGTTATCACTACGATTCCAACACTATAAATTATTTTGAAATCCCTTAGTGTAGCAAATTGGAAATGGAAAGAACGTATGTATAAGAAGTTTGAAGGCCGAGTTACTAGAAAATTCAACCATGCGGAGGTACGTTAAGCTCGCTTAACTTGGAGCAGAGGGCATATGCACGACCATAACGTTACCACTACGGTTCCAACACTACAAACTATTTTGAAATCGCTTACTATCGCCATAGCAAGTCGAAATAAAAAGAACGATCAGTTTTAAGGTTGAGTAACGATTTAGGAAGGACAACGTTTTCATACAATTACAAGAAAGCTGTCTATAAGCGAAAGTGACAATCTGGCACATTGTCACCATGATGTAATTAGAAATAGTTTTTATCCCAGTCCTTCAAATATCCTTACAAACATGATGTAAGTAGAAATAGTTTTTATCCCAATCCTTCAAATATTCTTACAAACATAACCCAGCAAGATAAAATACATACTACTGAATATATTGCTTTTAATCGAAGTCTTAAGTAATTATTTGCTTGCTATGAATTTTGATGCATGCATTTAGTAGTAGCAAGTTCTTTTTTGCTGGAATAAAAAAGAAATGTGTAATAATTTTTAATATTTTTTCAGATGTATTTCTGAAAGACAATATATCTTTCCTTGAAAAGCATTCCATAGTCTTTAGCATCCAATGGACTTAAGCATCCCATGGTCTTAACAAAATACACTCCAACATGTATGTATGTAACTAGCAGTATCTAGCCAATCTTTAAAGGTAGATGGTTGCTTCGTTAAATGACATCCGTGTTATCATTAACCTATTAGCACCAAATGCTATCGTTGGTAATACTTTAATACAATAAAAATTCTAGAAATATCTCAAATATTAATATTATTTTATATCCTTTTTCAGATTTTGACTATAAATATTGTAAAAAAGAGGCTTATACCATAACAAAAACGCTAAGTCTGAAGATAATCGGAATTAACACTAAAACAAGAAAACACAATGGAAATCAACGTTCCTTTAATAAGCTCTTTGCTCCCATCTTTCGTAATTGATATCAATTGAAAAACTTGATATATAAGATCTTTTATGTTCAATTTATTTTGTTGACTATCAAAATGTATTCTCATATCTATAAGTTAAATTATTTATTTTTATATGGTCACCAAAAATGCAAACGATAGTAACTAAAAAATGAAAATCATAAAATTAAAGGGTTTCATTAAAATATATGAAAACACCAAAATTAATAAAAAAAAATATTTTTAATTTTAAATTATACTTATGTACACCGTTTGCAATTCTGGTGAATATATACATAATAATCTATTACATATAGTTTAAAATGAAAAAAATAAATACAAAATATGAAAAAGAATGTAAAACAAATTGAAAACGACATCATATATGATCCCATATATGATTCAATATATTATCCAATATATGATTCAATATATGATCTAATATATGATCACATATATTAGATCATATATGATCGTGTCTTATATAAGCGCCAATTTTGGAATATGATCATATATGAGACCATATTTGATACTATATATGCTATTGTATATGGTCTCATATATGATATCATATATGATAATATACAACATTTTTAGCCGGGTAGATTAATTCAAAATTATACAAAATAATCGGGTTTTACTTTTTTATGTTTGGCATCATATAGGAAAGCAAAAAAGATGAATTTTTTTGATAATTTTGTCATAAGCTTACAATTCATTCGTTAAATCAATCATTATTTTGATTGACTATAAATAAAAAATTGATCAAATTTGTGATCAAAATCGAGAAAATGTTTGATTTAAAAAATATTCAAATAATAACCTACAATTTGATGATTGGTATCACAATTTTCTTTATTGGAGGAATTTCAATCAAAAAATTTACTGAATCCGCGTTTTTGTTGCTTGAAACTCGTTTCAAATTCTTTCTGTGTATATGTTTTTCGGTGTTAAAGTCCCTTAAAATGTTTAATGCAGAAAATATAAATAGAGGAAGGAAGAATATTTTCGAAATATTAAATTGCATGTAAATGCAATACAATATTTTTTTAGAATAACCGAATAAGTGATTCGTTTTCATTTACCAGTCAGCAGTAAATAACGGCGAACTCTCACTTGGAAGCGAAAATAATTTTATGATGATTCGAACAATTTACATTTAGTTGCGCTACTTTCCATTAAGTTGTTATGACCTGTCATTTATTGTTATTCATCTCTCAAATTTTATAATTATGTCTTATCTCTCAAAAGAATTTATGTTTAAGTAATTCTAAAATATGTCATCTAAGAATCTTTCAAGTTTTTAAATTATGTCCACTTCGTTGCACAGTGCAACATATGTATATGTAGAAAAAAGAAGTATATGCATTTATGTTTGTTCTATTCAAAGTTTTTCTTTAGAAATTGCTGTTGTTTTACTTCTGTGGATACTCTACACATGACAAAAATTATAAACAGCCTATGACCATAAAACATATTTGTGCCAAACTTGCCTTCCACAGAGGGACGGACGGACATCGCAAGACTGTCTTTGAATCGATCACTGATCAATAAGGTAGAGAAAATTTAGCTTTTTCGAATTTCGAAATCGTCGAGGTCGGAAAGTTGCCTTTGGACCTGTGGGCCGATGCCTTTGGGCTCCTTTTTTGACTTAAAAGTCAGAAAGTTTCAAACAAAGAGATTTTTTTTAGCTTAAAATATTAGTTAATATTTAAACAGACCTATTTTGTTCATTTAGTTCAATTGGTATTTTTTTTTTACTTTGAACACTCAGGGGTGCCCCCTAAAAATGCAATGCATTGTGTTGGTATTAGAAACATAGGTTATGAGGAGGAGGAAAGAGGGAGTAGTGTTTGTGGATGTTTAATTTGAATTTTTCTAGGTCGTAGCTGATTGGGAAGACAACTGCAGGAAGTTTATTCCACATACGTCTGGTTCGACTGAGAAACGAATTTTCTCTGTAATGCGTTGTGCGATACATTGGACATTCGACTACGAATGAATGTGATCTACTGGATAGACGAGTACTACGAGCATGCACCCTCGTTTTGCAAATTGTTATTGCAAGCCACCTTCCAGCATGAGGGGAAAACTCCTAAACTGTACGAGTGGCTAAAAAGTTTTGCCAAGGGACGAGACAACGACGAAGCACAATGTTTTAACACCAGTGCCGAAATACCATCTGGCCCCAGGCACTTATTAACGTTTAGATCTTCAAGAACTCTTTTAACTGCTTGTGCTTGGAAAAATATCTTGGACATAGTAAAGGATACTCTCTCGAGATCGGGCAGTGGTTGAATGCTTTCCGGCAAGAATGAGTTTCTTACAAACATTTCAGCAAAAAGGTTGGCCTTATCAACCGAGTCTGTGAATATTTAGTCATTTCTTATAAGGGTCGGAATGGATGAACTAGTATTATTCTTTACCCTTTTAACAAAAGACCAAAAGGTCTTGCTGCCCCGCGGAGTAGCAAGGAACTTAGCACGCAAACGCTGTTCTGCTGCAGAGTCATCATTATCATCTAGAAAGCAGAGTTTCCAGTTGAAATGATGATAGAAATCGTTGAGCCTTTTCATAAACATAAATAGAGCGCTTCGGTGCTGGTTTAGAAACACTGCGAAGGTCCGAAAATGAAAAGGATGCAGAAATGAAGTTGTGATCCGAATTTCCGAGAGGCGCAAGTAACTCAACATCGTATGGATGCGATGTGAGGAAAAGGTCAAGAGTATTACGAAACTGCCCTTCAACACACGGAATATGTGTTGGCTCATTCACAAGTTGCACAAGGTGACGTATTAGTAGGGTGACCATTTTTTTCTGAGCTCAAATCACTGTTAAAAACAACTGCGAAACAAACTGTTAAAAAACAACTGCAAAAAAACAACTGTTAAAAGCAACTTTTATCGTAATTTTTCAGAAAATTTAGTTGACTTTAAACGACATCATTTAAAAGTTTTGATCGTTTCACTGCAGAAAATATAACAAAATTCCACAGGTTTTAAGAATAAGAAAATCCCTCAGATTTTGAGGACTTTTTTCCGTAAATTTTGACAACTTTTCGTTTAAGAAAACTTCCCAGGTTATATGCACGTTTTTATACCCTCCACTCTAGTGATAGAGGGTATATATAAGTTTGTCATTCCGTTTGTAACTCATCGAAATATCGGTCTGGGACCCCATAAAGTATATATATTCATGATGACCGATCGATTTTAAGATATTCTAGCGATGTCCGTCTGTCCGTCTGTCCGTCTGTCTGTCTGTCTGTGGAAAATGCTGTCGCGGACAAAATATTGCACGGAGATGACTGAAACTTAACATATTTATTGGAAGTTCTCCCGAGAAGTTTGGTATTGCATTTGAGAGATATCGGTTCAGCGGTTCAAAAGTTATGAACGAAAATGTAAGCACACCTCAAAAATTTCAGTACATTCAACATAACCTAATTATACAAAATGCTTTAATTCGGCTTCTGGTTGACATATGTGAACATAATTGAACACCAAATGGTATTTAAACAAGTACGAACATATTTTTTGACAAAAAAAAAAATCGCGTTTTTTTTTACCAAAATTTGTTTTCGCGGAAATTTTTAAAAAAATTTTTTTTTTTTTTTTTTAAGTAATTTCCTTTTAAATAAAGTTTTTAGCAATAATCTTTTTGAAATTGTGGAGGGTATCACTACATTCGGCAAGGCCGAATTTAACTTTTTTACTTGTTTTTAATGGCTCTTATTTTCTAAGCGCATTTTGAAATAATCTCTTATGGCATTACCTCTTCTAAGATCTGAGAATGATTTGAATTCATGCAATTAACATAATTTTTCTAAAAATATAAAAAGTCCATCGGCCTATTATACTTTTCTTTATAGAAAACGTCAAAAATTCTGTGCGCAATTTCATATTAATTTAGGAAGATCAAAATAACCCCATGCTCAGATACATTTTTGCGTTAAGAAGCCTCTTGATTTACGAACTCTAATCTACTTAGAATTAATTCATTATTAATTATCTCATGGTCAGACAGACTTAAGTTATAAAAACAAATTGGACTATGTAAAAATGTTCAAAAATCAGTACATATTTAAAAAAATCAGTACATATTTAAAACAAGTGAGAGGGTTAAATTCGGCTGTGCCGAATCTTTGATACCCTCCAACATGTTCAAATGCATAAAAAAAAATCAGAGGCGTTTTTGGGGGGGAGGGGGCTCTTTGGGGGTGCTGAGGGATACCTTCCCCAACGCGATAAATGTTTACTAAATTATTTATAATGCCTTTTGAACTTTAGTAATACCATTTTCTCATAATTTTTATGTTTTTTTTAATCCACGCCCACAAAAGGGGGCGGGACGAACAAAAATATTTTGTAGCCCCCCCCGGGGTCTAATTGTATGCCTTTTAATTCCTTCTGACATAAAAAGATTTCATTTGTTTAACAAAAATGCAAAAAAAGCTGTAAAAAATTGCGTTTTTAAAGAGGTTTTTTAGTTCTTTAAGGGGGAACTTTTTTGCCCCTTATTCGATTTTACCCATTTCCGAACTTAGCCGGCCTATGACCAAAAGACACATTCTTGCCAATTTTCAGGAGTCTAGCTCTCTTATTTTGGACTGAATCGTGTTTTATACAGACGGACGGACGGACGGACGGACGGACATTCATAGAATGACTTATAATCGATCATAGATCAATAATATATTTACTTTATGGGGTCCCCGACCGATATTTCTATGCGTTACAAACGGAATGACAAAGTGAGTATACCCCCATACTGTGGTTGGAGGGTATAAAAATCGGTACATATTTCAAAAAATCAGTACAACATTTTTTGATCAGTACACGTGATCAAAAATCAGTACATGTACTAATCAAATCAAAATGAATGGTCAGCCTTCGTATAAGCCCTCCGGAGTCGTTTGGCTAGAATGGCGAAGCCACGAAACATTGTGTACGTTGAAGTCCCCAGCAACGACAATCTCACTACTCGGATATGTTTGCTCAAAATTCGTTCACCAAGTTCAATCGGTAGTTTAAAGAAATGTGTCTTAAGGTAAAGATATGTTCCATAAATTTTGGAAAAAAAAAATTCCAGAAAGAATTTTTTCCTTATTTGAACTATTTAACCTCGAGAGTTACCAAATCATTGCAGTGCAGATAGGCTGGTAATGAAGGAAGTGGCTTACTAGTTGAGCTGCAGAGTCTTGTTTACAGTCGCAGTCAACATCTATTCCGACAGTCAAGACGCCCTCAATTCCCTGGAGTCAATGTTTCTGAAAACAAGATCTGCACTTAAATGCCGCACGTCTTTAAATGAGATGGACAATCTGTTTGACAGACGAATCATATGGGTTTCAGGGCACAGAGACAAACTAGGGAATTCCAAGGTCGACGAGCTTGCAAGGCTGGGAACTACCTTATAGGTTCCAATGGAAATGGATTCTGGCATGCCTCTAGAAACTTGTAAGCAAAATCTACGGCTTTGTTCCGTGACGGAGACTAATTAGAAATAAACACATGTGTGGACGTGTGAGACTACACGACAGATTTGGCCTTCTGTTAGTCAGAAGCGCGCAAGTAAGCTGATATCGCTTCCAAGAGGAGAGATTTTGAAGGTGGGTGCTGTAGTTGCCGGACACTGCCTTATATAAAAGCACACAGAGTGGTTAAATGTACCGTCAAATAACTTTTGCAAGAGTTGCATAGATGAGGAGGAGTTGAAAAGTATTGAACACTTTATCAGCTATTGCCCGGCACTTTCTGATCAGAGAATTGCTTCACTATGATTTCTCTCATGTAAACTTTAATATCTTAAGAGTTTCATGAGGAGCTCAAATTGCTTTACCATCCCATGGTATCACAACGGATCTCAGAGTCTATGTGTGCTGACTTAAATCACCAGCAGCCACTTACAACCTTACCTATCATACCTCAAAAGTAGGGTATATAAAAAGTCTTCAAAGTTTACTAAATAATTTTTACTTCTTTGATGTTACATTTGTATTGTTTGTTTTATCTTTATCCGTGTTAGTTAAAGTAGTGTTGATGTTAAGTATTAAAAATCTCTAGCCTTCTACTCCAAATTTGTTTCGGCAAAACTACAACGGATTCTTGTTTAGTTTTTTTAGAACTTTCGTGCATGTGTAGGTTTGTATATATTTTTTTATGTTGAAGTCATTAAAGCCATTGTTAGTTAAAATCTAAAAGATGTGTTGTTGTATATTTAGATGTTACACACACACACACACACTGATACATTTATATGTTTATACAACTAAAAAAACAGAGTGTTATACAGTGTCACATCTTCATGTACCCGAGTGTTTGTTTGTATTTTATATTTTATGACGCCCTCTAGCGACAGTTAAGTTTTTTTTTTGCTTTTCTTCTTACTTTTCTCGTTTTTTTTTTTTTGTTTAAAGTGTTGACGTAAAAGTGCAGAAACTTATTTGTTTTCATTCACTTTTTCTTTATTTTCATTGTTTTTGCTGTTGGCTTTGTCGTTGTTGTTGTATCTGTTTGAATTGTTAATTTTAAGGCGTTAAAATGTTAAGTAAACTAGGTCTTTATAACATTCATTTATATTTTATACTCGTACTACAAAAAAATTATGTATATTTACAAACATACATACTTAGATAACACGATAAGATATGTATTTGTATATAAAAAAACAACAAAAACCTAGTTTCTATATATTTGTGACAAGAAAGCCTGTTTAAAATCACATGCATATTATGCACTATGGATTAGAAACTATAAAAAGTTACAAAGAAAGAGGGGAATGGATGTCATTATTGTTCAACTGGATCAAGACTTTTATTGGGTTCGTCCTAGTACCATGGAGAGAGCCAAAAGTGGTATTTACACCTAGGTTTAGTAAGGTTAGGTCCAAGTCATTGAAAAGTGTTTATCTAAATCTTTATGGCGGCTTTTCATTAGACCCGGACATTCACAAAACAAGAACGGAGATGTCAAGTTTCACCGGCACCCCACTGACACAGAGCCATTCCTCGAACATTAATGAGCAAATTCGAACCTCAATATGTCCAAGGACCCAAATGAGGCCCCGAGTTCAAGGCATTCAGATTTTACTCCCGAAACCTCTCCAACTTCGATCCGTCCGTAAAGATTGAGATCGCACTCTCTCTTATAAGTTTTCCGCCCAGTTTCCTTAGTTGGTATTTGGACTTCGAAGGTTATGTCCGGGTAAAGTGAATGTTCCGATTCGCATAACAAGTGATTTACAAACTTTTTCTCCTACACTTCCCCACAACTTCTACAACAGTCCCTATCAGAAATTTCCATACGCACGGCCATTAGACCGATTTTGCAGTGACCTGTCTGTACTCCCACTAATAGGCTAACCGCCTGTGTGCCAAAAGTAAGAAGACTTTTTGTCGTCTCAGGAGGTTTGCGATATATTGTACTTTGTCAGTGATATCCACCTATCCTTCATTCTTTTCTCTGATAACCTATCAACTTCGTTAATCAATCCACCGGTTCTCCCACCAATTCGTTGTCAATTCGACACCACTTTGTCCAGAGACCTAAGTTAGCTTGACTCTGTGCTGACTGATTCACGAAGGGATTGTATACAGTTCCTAACGATTCCCGATTTTACATCTTACATCCACGTAAATCTTAATGGATAAAGGACGAAGATCCCTCGCCATCCGCGCGGCATTATCGATTGCAAGTACCTCAACCTGAAAAGCACCACACTTATCCGGAGGACTCAATGAGGTTCCGATTTCAAGGCATCCAGGTTATACTCCCTGAGCCGTACACATGTCCATCTTCGATCCGTCAGTAAAGATTGAGATCTCACTCTCTGTTATAATAAAGTTTTACGCCCAGTTCCCCTGTTGGTATTTGGACCTCGAAGGTTATGTCAAAGTTTGTCAGTGGTGAGATATAGTTAGTTTTCTGTTCAAGTTCCATCTCGCGCACCATACTTAATATGGTCGAGTGTCCCAAGAGCTTTTCGAAAGCATTTGTGACTCTCTTAACATGAGAGCCGATTTTGAGACTGTGCTATTGTTGTAGATATACACGGGCTAAATGTTTAGTTTTACTTCCAGACCGCCCTGGGGTGCCGATCTAATAGCACCAGTGAAAAGCACACATGCACGTTGTTGTACACAATCACCTCGTGCAAATAGTGAATGATCCAACACATATTCCGCGTGTTGAAGGGTAGTTTCAAAATACGCTCGACCTTTTCCCCACTTCGTACCCTATCAAATACTATCAAGTACTTGCACCTCTCGGCAACTTAGATCACCTTATCATTTCTGCATCCTTTCCATATTCGGCAATTTACAGTGTTTCGCAGACGGCGCCTAAAAGATCGATATTTATCTATGAAAACGTTCGTTGGGCAGAGCTCAACGACTTTTTCGGCATTTTAACTGCAAGTTTTGGTTTCTTGATGAAAATATCAACGCTGCTGCAGATATGATTGTTAATTTGATAAAGCTAGGAATGAAATAATTTATTCCGTCAAAACGTATTTCGGTAAAACCAATACACAAGTGTTGGTGTAAGCAAACGTGCAAGATTGCAGTCGGATCTAGAGAGGTTTATTAAACATAACAGTTATTAAACATAACTGGCGGAACAACAAAACCCCAGTTACTGATCAGCTACGCAAACAGGCGAGAAGTAAATGTGCCAGGGTACTCAGACGTGAAAAACTTCTATACGAACAGCGTCTGCTTACTAGGGTCATTGCTGCTCCGCGGTGTTGAAGATCTCAACGTAAACACGTCTCCGGGCCGGATATTATTACAGCACTTTTTTTCCTCTTGTTGGAAGGTGGTGTTCAGCCTATCCCTAAAAAAGGTGAAGCCAATATCCCTGACAATTACCGCTCAATTTCAATTTGTTCTGATCTCTCGAAGGTTATGGAGAGCATATTCAATCCAATTCACCTTGAGGTCGACAATATTGCTTTCGTAAAACTCGTTATAGGAAAGACCTGTAAGCTTTCCTTACGGAACGTTGGAGTCGATCCATACACCAGTTTGTTAAAATTGTGGCTCTAGATATTTCGAAGGCGTTGGATCGTGTGTGGCATGGCGCCCTCGTATCAAAACTTATTGCATTTGGTGTCGGTGATGACTTCTCTTGATATATATAGAGCCTTGTCGGGAACCGCACTATACGTGTTGTTATGGATGCGTTATTTAGTGGTACCTCAAAGATCCGTTCTTTCTCCTCCGCTTTTTATTATTTTTCTTAACGGCCTTCTAAGTCAAACTTTCAATCCTATATACTCTTTTGCAGGTGACAGCAACATTTATCATTCATTTTCTTTTATTCATAGGCCAAGCCTTCTAGAGGTTGAAGCCATGAGACAGAATATGAAAGTCACACTTAATAATAATCTGTCTACGATCTCTCAGTGGGGTCAAGCGAATAAGGTAGATTTTAATGCTCGCAAGACCTAATGTTGTATTTTGACTAACAATCGATCAATTAAATAAACGTCATCGTATCAATGGGTGGTATAAGTATTGAAGAATCAGATACTTTTGATGTTCTGGGCATGAGAATACAATGTGATGTTCGATGAAACCAACATGTTTGTCAAGTATTGAAAGAGCATTTAAGTGCGTTGGTTTCTTAAAACGGTGCAAGAATTGCTTCACGCTGTCTGTCCTTTTGGAAAATGAGTCACTGAGGAAATTTCCACAGTGATTCCTTAAGGAAATGTCTTCAGATTCTGACAAATCATAGGTAATCCTTGATGACATGTCCTAACATTGTCATGTTTTGAGAGCGATGACAAATCCTCTAAGACATCTATAAGGAAATGTCTTCACAATAGCAGAACATTAAATTAAAGTTTTAAATTAATTTCGAAGAAACACATGGCAACATTATCGATTTATTTAAAATAAAATCAAGCTCTTTCAAGTAGTATAAAAGTAATAAATAGATAGACAGTTTTGAAAATAAAGTTTGGATTGAGTAGTTAGGTGTTGGACTAATAAACTGAAGTTTCCAGGTTCAAATCCAGTTGGGGCTAAAACGATTTTTCTACATATGATAAAAATAAATTATAAAGGAAAATGGATAAAAGTAATAACTGAAGAAAATACGAAGATTTTTTTTATTTTCGTATAGACTATGTCAGACATTTCTCCAAAGAAGTTTTTGGTGACATATCCCCAGAAAACCAGCATGCCTTGACTTCTGCTGACTTTGAGTGACGACATTTTCAAAATTTATATAAAACTGTCCTCAACTCAGTACATAGAGGTGTCTTGTGGATATCAGCAGTGACTCTGACATGTCTCCGCGCCGTCATTGAGGATGGCTCGAGGACGTTGCCAACTGGGTGATTTCCTTACTGTCTATACTGCCTACATCCGACCGAAGTTGGAATACAATTACCATATCTAAGTGCTCTGCTGAGATGGGTGGATTTATTCCTGAAACAAGGGAACATAGTCTCGTCAATCCAGTAGATCCGTTTGTTGTCGGCTGTCCAAAAATTCGCTCAACGCATTAAAGAGAAAATTCGTTTTTCAGTCGAACAAGTTGGATGTGGAATTCACTCCCCGCAGAACTCGTCCCAGTCAGCTACGATATGAAAGGTTTTATGAGAAATGAGCATTAACACTACTCCCTATATCCTCCTCCTCATAACCATTTTTCCTAATACCAACAAAATGCACGGCATAAGTATTGGCATCCCTACCTTCTTTACTTGTCTGAAAGTAAAGAAAATAAATATACTTTTTCAGACCCCACCTTCTTCTTAAATTTCTCCTTTTCAGGTATAAAAAGCATATAACAAATTTTTAAGACTTTCCTCTGTATTCCCTTTCCAAGAGTCAAGGATCATACTCAGATATTTCATTTCATAAGATAGTTCCAGGGTAATTTCTTATAATTTAGAAGGGACAAACCCCTCAATCCTCTTAATATCGAAAAGTAAACAGAAAGAAACCTCGCGAGGTCATGAAAATTAGATTAATCTGATTTGCCTAGATGTAAGGATGTTCTCGTAAATTTTAGATCAACTATAATTTAAACAGTACACGCGATTTGAATGTTCCCTTGTTAAAAGCAATGTATTGTGGAATGAAAATCCGATTTATTTAACTTTGTCAACAGAGCCCCAGGTTGGGCGCCAATTCTGTATACGCCAGAATCGGCATTAGTTGTCATTTGCAATGAGTTTTTCCTTAACCTTTTCTTAAAAGACACAAATTTGGCGGCTCCATCTGTTTTGAAATTATAAAATGTTCTTCCATCCTCTAGAATTTTAAGAAAACTTCTGAGATTTTTTAAGTCTCCAAACCCATTGTGTCATGTATGATTTTGACACAAAGTCATTAACCATTATGTTTTTCAGTAATTTGTAGTATGTGAATATATTAGGGTTTATGTACAAAAACACATACACATACATACTTATGTAAGTAATATACATACATATAATGTAGAAGTATGTTACTAATTACATTCATGTTAAGTTTCATTTGTTATAAAAGAGTGATTAGCTTGGGTTCATTTTTATTATTTTTGTTTTTTCCCTCATATTACAAATATGGATGTAATGTTTTCTTTTAACTTTAGCTTCATTTTCCTTTTTATTTTTTGTTTTTTTTGTTTTACTCTCATTTAGTAAAGGAAAAGTCCCAATTGTGTCAGTATTTGAGGGAGTTGGTTGTGTGTGAGATTGTATTTGTAGCATGTATGTATTTGTTTTATGGTTATTTAAAAAGGTATGTCAGATGTTAAGGGATTTAATATTAACATCATTTAACATGTAACACTAGGCTTTAATATAGATAAACATGAGATGTAATTTTAATTTGCAGAAAGCAAAAAACACAATTTTTCCCTTAATGAAAAAATAAAAAAAATAAATTAAAAACAAAGAAAGTCTCTTTATTGTAGATTTCTATGTAGAAGAAATTAATTAACTCGTAATAAACTAAGAATATGGAAAAGAAAGCCTTTTGTAACCTGTGGGCTACTTATGCATCTGTTATCAGATAACTGGTTTTATTTTGGGATGTGTAAGCCAACTTCATGCACCAGTAATCTAAGTACGATAACGGGTAAATGGATTATTTTATTAAGGTTTACTTCTCAAATATTAGAGAGACAACGAAACTGTTCAGATTCCAGGGGGATAAGTATTTTCTAATAGAGTGTGTTTGTTTGCCACCACCGCTAGTATAAATTTGATAAACAAAATAAGCTAAATTGAATGAATCATCTGTTGAATGGTTTGGTTCCGATGACAAATATATAAATTTAGTCGATGTTACATAAATTTGTCTTCAGCACCATAATTTTTATTAATAAAACAAAATTTCAGTATAACAACCAATGATATTGGAATCGTTAACTCCACATTAGCTCATCTTTCATTTACCGTTTCAGCGATATAATTTCGTCTAAGAGGCCCAAACTAATTTTCGGTTTCAAGAAAAAAGTTGAACATTAACTTGTTCTTTCATTGACATTGTTTATCCATCTGTATCTTAATTAGGGAATATGGTTGGGATTGTCCTAAAACCATTTATATATAAAAAAGGGAGCCCCGTAGGCTAGTTGGTAGCGTGCTGCCCTTTGAACGTGGGGTCGTGGGTTCGATTCCCACCAGAACCCTTGGTTTTTTTCGCTACAACGAGACGACGGTCAGTGTTACCAGTTCTCGGTTAGGTTAAAATTATTGAAAATGAGTTGTAATTAGAATGAATAAATAAAAAATAATTGGTCATGTGATCAAAACTATTATTATTATTATAAAAAAGTTCTGAAACTAGTCTTTATAGTGGTTCTGGATCCATTGTACATGAGATTTTAGCTCCCAAGGACCAGTTCTGTAACCTGTTCAATATTAGCGTTTTTTTGAAAACTAGTAGGATTTTTGAGACGTATTTCACTTCTGTTCCAGTTACGTAGAAGCTTTTCAGAAAATTTCCCCTAATTATAATGTGAAGGGCCCACGACTTGACGGGCACCGACAGACAAAAATTTTAGATTTTAATACATTTTCGAGTAGAAAAATTCTAAATTTGAGAATTTTCTTATAGAAGAAATTCTCAAATTCATTTTCCTACATAAATGGACTGATGTTCTGAGACATTTTTCGAATAGAAAAAGTCTAAGATTCAGACCAGAATCAGATTCTGAGATTATAAGAACGTTTTTCATAGAAAAATACCCTTGTCCTATAGAAAAAGTCTTAGATTCTAAGACCTTTTGCAATAGAAAAAGTATCTGATTCACAGACCCTTTCCTAAGAAATAGAAAAATATTGTTATACATTTCTCCAATAAAAAATTCTCAGATTCCGAGACATTCTATAGAAAAAGTCGAATATTTTGATACACTTCTCCAAAAGAAAAAGTCTCAGATTCCGGGACATTTTTCCTATAGGAAATGTTCCCAGATTCTGTAACTCTTTCCTATAGAAAAAGACTTAGATTCTGAGAACTTTTTCCAACAGAAAAGGTTTCAGGTTATATGACCTATTTCCCTTAGAAAAATTGTCTGATTTGAGATCTTTTTTCTATAGAAAAAGTCTCAGATTTTAAGACCTTTCTCCTATATAAAAAAGTCTATGATTCTGAGACCTTTTTCCTAAAGAAAAAGTATCAGATTCAGAGACCTTTCTCCTAATAAAGACTTTTTTCTTTTGCAAAAATTTTCAGATTCTGAGACATTTTTCATAGAGAAGAAATCTCAGATTCCATGTCATTTTCTTATAGAAAAATTCCCAGATTCTGAGTCATTTCTAATATAGAAAAAGTCCCTGATTCTAGACATTTTTATACCCTCCAACTACAGTATGGGGGTATACTCACTTTGTCATTCCGTATGTAATGCATTAAAAATATCGGTCTAGGACCCCATAAAGTACATATATTTATGATCACTGATCGATTCTAAAACATTCTAGCGATGTCCGTCCGTATGTCTGTCCGTCTGTCTGTTAGTCTGTAGTTAACACGATGCAGTCCAAAATAAAAGACTTAGACTCCCGACATTTGTCACGAATATGTATTATGTTCATGGGCAGGTTAAGTTCGTAAATGAGCAAAATCGGAACAGGGGGAAAAATATCCCCCTTGAAGAACTAAACCAACCTCTGAAAAATTCCATTTTGTAACAGGATTTTTTGTGTTTTTGTTTAACAAATGCAACATTTTTATGCTACAAGAAGTTCAAAGTCCTACATTTGGACCCAGAGAATTAGAAAATGTAATTTTTTTCGGTCCGCCCCCCTTTTCTGGGCGTGGAAATTTTTTTTTTAAATAATGATAAACTTGTATTTCTTTAGTGCAAAAAGCATAAGAATGAATTTTAACACACATATTCGATAGGAAATTTGACCCCCAATTACCACTACCGACCCCCCCCCAAAAAAAAAAGAAAACGCCCCTGCAATTTTTTTTTTTTTTTTTTTAATTTTTTGCATGTTGGAGGGTATAAAAGATTCGGCACAGCCGAATTTAACACTTTAACTTGTTTCTATTCAAAAGCTTTCAGAAACTGAGACATTTTTTGAATAGAAAATTTATCAGATTCTGTGGCATTTTTTCTTTAGAAAAGTTACCAGTTTCTGAAATATTTTTTCTACAGAAAAATTCTCAGATTTTGAGACATTTTTCCTATAGAAAAATTCACAGTTACTGAGACATTTTTACTATAGACAAATACTCAGATTCTCAGATATTTTTTCTATAGAAAAAAACCTCAGATTCTGACACATCTTTCTACAGAAAAAATCTCAGATTCTGAGACATTTTTCCTATAGCAAAAGTCTCAGATTCTGAGACATTTTTCCTATAGAAAAAGTCTCAGATTCTGAGACATTTTTCCTATAAAAAAAGTCTCAAATTCTTAGACATTTTTCTTATAGAAAAAGTCTCAGAGTTTGCGACATTTTTCCTACAGAAAAAGTCTCAGATTCTGAGACATTTTTCTTATTGAAAAAGTCTCAGAATTTGCGACATTTTTCCTATAGAAAAAGTCTCAGATTCTGAGAAATTTTTCCTATAGAAAAAGTCTCAAATTCTGAGACATTTTTCCTTTCGAAAAAGTCTCAGATTCTGAGACAGTTTTCCCATAGAAAGTCTAAGATTCTGAAAATTTTTTTCTATAGAAAATGTCACAGATTTTTCACAAAGAAAAAATTATCAATCCTCAAACATTTCCTTTTTCTGATTTATGTGGAAGAATTCTCAAACTCTGAAAAAAAAATTATAACTTCTATTGAAGCGTTAATTTTCTAATTTGAAGATTCGAGCCATTTTTTACAGAAATATATAAGATTTTGCGACTTTTATAAAAGTTTATTATAATTACCACGATTTTAATTTTTTAAAAAATACAGATTTTCGGAAATTTAACACTTCTATTTTCGAAAACATTTCTACAAACAAAAAATTTTCGATTCCAAGACATTCTGAAAAAAATTTCCAAAACAGTTTAACATACGGGCAATTCCAAAAAATTTCGCCCCATGTTGCATATTTGGATTTTTAAAAAATCGGTCGCAGGTTAAATTTCGACTTTTTAAGCAAAAGTCAGAAAAATACATCACGTTTAACATGACTAACTTTTTAACTAGTAACCCAAATATCACAAGTAATGGCTCATATGAAAGCTTAATTCTTCTTCTTTTAGGAAATATTTTCAAAATCATTCGGGTTTTTTCAGAAGTGTTGCAAAAATTCAAAAACATTTCTTTTTTGCGAATATTTAAAAAAACACATCTTCGATTTAAAAAAAAAAATGTGGTGATAAACAATACTGTTTTGTATAACATATCCAAAATTCAGAGTGGGATCCCTATGGGATCAAAAAATATTCTGGTTTTAGTACGAGGTTCTTATATTTTACCCTAGAAAATTGAAATTTTATAATTCTTTAATATAAAAATTTAAATTTTCAAAGAGAATTTACTTTTAAAATGTTGAAAAATATTCAAAATATTAGAAATTTAAATTTTCTATGGGAAAAATATGAGAACCTCGTACTTAAAACGGAATATTTTTTGATCCCATGGAGATCCCACTCTGAATTTAAAATATATTATACAAAACATTGTTATTTTTCACCAGAATTAAAAAAAAAACAAGTAGGAAAATTATAGTTGGTCAAGACCGACCATATAATACCCTACACCAGAGTTTCCCGGAAAATGGGTCCGATGCACAGTGGGCCAAAGTATCATTCTGGTGTTTAAAAAATTATATCTCCTAAACTATTTGTCTGGTCAATAAGAGTTCAATTGAGAAAACATAGTAGAGGATGTAGGCTTTCAGAAAATTATAACTTGAAAGACCCTGTTTCACAACAGGGTTACCCAAATGAGTGCCAAAGAGCAATGACATATCGACATATATAAAATCGTGTGTACAATTGTTACTATGAGATCTATCCAACTAAGAATTGTATCATAGATACGGTTCAAGCTTTTATGCATTTTTATTTGCATTTTCTACCGGTAGATGGCGCTGGTATTAAGCTTTTAAACAAACTCTTATATTAAGTACGATTGGACAGCAGTTCAGGTTATATGTATGTTTTGTCAAAAAAAAAAAATGTTTATGAATGGACCCGATAGGTGGCGCTGGGGTGGAGTTATTTGAAATATTATGCAAATATGATGCAAATTTATTCAAACTCAGAACCTAACATTAACTTAAAAAATAAAACCAAAACAATATGTAATTTTTCAACCAATCTTAAAAATTGATTTTTTTTAATTGCCGAACAGAAAATTTTAGGCGTAGATATTAGGATATTTGAAGGTATGGACAAGAATAATGTTCTCTTTGCAATTAAATCGTAGGAGAGTATATATACTACTGGTACAAAAGTACCAAAAAACGTACAAAAAAAGTACCAGAAATAACAACCAAAAAATGGACCAAAAAAATACCTTTCCAACGGTGACTCATATGTATGAGTAGAATCATTCAAAAGTACCAAAATATTTAAAAATCATGTACAATTACAGCAACTTGACATCGGCATATTTTATAAAAAAAATTGTGCAAACCGAACGGGCAGACTAGGGCAGCCAATTTTTTATTTGCGGGTACTTTATTAGTTGTAGTTTAAAATAAAATTAGTTTTGAGGGTGACATTTGCTGAGCACTTTTCTAATCTCTTTGAATATTTAAAAATTAAATTTTCTTAGTGTATCTACAAAATGAAAAAAAAAAATCAATTTCTTGTATAAATCTTTAATTTTTATCCATTTAATTGTCCACTCTAATAAATTTAATAAACACAACTACTTCTTAAACATAATTCATAGAAGAAAAATAATATAAAATCCCGTCTAAGTAAATTATTATACCAACCATCCCATTATTTTTTATCTATAAAATATGAAATTGATCCTATTATCCTCTTTTCTACCAAATTTAATAAAAAATATAAAAATTGACATAAATAAAACTCTTTCATCTCTTTCTTTTTTTAATATTCCGTCTAAATTGTTAACATGCAACACACACACACACATAAAGGCGTAAAGTGAAAAATAAAATATTAAAGTGGCTTTAAACGGAAAATCAAGAAAAAATAAAAACGAAGCGAATAAAAAAGGTCAAGAAAAAAATCTGATGAAATATTAAACGTTGCATATAAGATGAAAGTAGAAAAAAATGGAAAAGAATAATAAAAATGAAAGGAGAATAAAAAAAAAAGTGAAAATTATTTTAACATCCTTCATATATGATGTAGTATAAATGATGCAACACCAAACAAGTATTATTAACCCTTTAAACAACAGGGGTTAGTGGGAAAACAGTAATCTGATGAATAGAAAATAAGTCAAAATGGTGTATCAATATCACCAATATTCTTGTAATTGCTTAATTTTACTTTTTTTTTATTGTAAATGGCAATTCCTAAAAATTTCGCCCACTTAAAATTCGCTTAACTAAAAATTTGGCACATAGATGTTTACGATTATGTGATGTGTGTTGCATATTTAGATTTTCAAAATTTAGTCTAGTTTTCGAATTATCGCGGGTCAAAGTTCGAGTACTGTGCTCTAACTTTTTTAACTAATAATCCGATTATTACTAATGTGGTTAAGCTTAATTCTTTCGCTTTTAGAAGAAAATTTCAAAAGCATACGGTGTTTTTTCAGAAAAGTTGCAAAATTGCAAAAACGTTTTTTTGTGAATATTTAAAAAAACACATTCTCAATTTTTTTTTCCAAAAATCTGATGATAAATATTTCAGAAAGATCTCCGAAAGGTTTTCCTTTTGAAGACCTAAACCAGCCTCTGAGTCTTTACACGTTTTTCGTACTTTTGTAAAAAAAAATTTTATTAATTAAATGCAAAAATCATAAAAAATCAATTTCTTAACAGGGGAACTTCGAACCCTTCCCCCTACCAATAAAACGGGCCAATTTTTTTTTTGTCCCTAAACGTTTTTTAATATTTCTCAATTTTTCTGTTTTCCTGAATTTTTCGAATTTTATTTCTGATATTTTCGATTTTTTTCTAATCACAAAATTGTTTTAAAAACCTTACTGCGGATTTTTATAATTTACTAACAAGGGAAGTATCTCAACCCTTATGAACCGATTTGCGTTAAACATAAAAAATATATAAAAGAGACGATTTTAAGGTTGGTCGGATTATCGGCCATATCAGTGTTTAAAAATTTTGTTGTCCCCTTATGAAACAATGTGGACCTTCGGGAAAATTTCGATAACTCCCGAATTAACAGGAATATCGTCTAGATCAAAAATACGTGTCGACTTAAATTTAATAAAAATTATTTGGTATTCATATGGATATCGTAGGTCTATGTTTTCATATAAATACCCCCCAAAATTTACACATTTTTATGAAACAAATATTTAACTAACAATAAGCCGAATTTTTTCAAAGTTATGCCACCGTCGGATAGGCATTAAAAAAAACCTTTCTTCTCATATGTAAACATCATATAGTTTCTTAGAAAGAAGTGGCTGAAAAATTCAAAAAACGATTTTTTCAGCATTTTTTGAACCCCTAAATCCCCGATATGGCTGATAAGCCGAGACACCACAACCTTAGAATGATCTCTTATATGTAATTCCCTTGTAAGAATTTTCGTGTATACGTCTTATTTATTTTTTTCTGTAGAAAAATTGCTAAATTTAAAAAAAAAAAATAAAAAAAGTTTTAGAGAACTTGAGATTTTTTTTTTTTTTCATTTTTATAAATTTCTCCCAAAAAATCTAAGGTTTTAAAGAATTTTTCTGATAGTTAAAGTCCCAGATTCTGAAACAGTTTTTCAAATGCAAAAAATATCAGACTTAAGACATGGTTCATCCACAAAACTTTTCCGATTTTGAAATTTTTGTGAGACATTTCGCTAATGAAAAATTTAAATTGGGCTCTTGCCCAATACATTAAATCATGATAATGTTTTGCGGAAGATTTGGGAGTTCTTGCCAAAGCAAATTTTTTTTAGAAAAAATAATGTTATATTACAGAAAATGCAAATTCCTTCATTTGTGTCTGCAATTCCAGATCATGTTGGTAACCCTTGCGAAATAATATAAGAGACATAAAAGTTGAAAGAAAGTATGAAGTGAGGTTGAGATTGCTAGAAATAGAATTGAAGTGTTGGAAGCTGTCAAAATTTATTCTGTAGAAACTATAAATATTCACATATATCAAAAACAGTTTTCATTAACAAGACAAACCGACATTTAAAATCCTACTGATGATGACACTAACTGGGGTGTTTGAAACCGGTATAGGAAATACCAGAAATGTCTATAATTTTTAGAAATTCAATTTTTCTTCTGCATTTTTTCAACTTGAACCCTTATAACAAATATAATTAAAGCCCGTGCTCGATCTGTACTTACAGAAAAAATCAAATAATGTTATTTTACTTTGCTATTCTATGCAAAACGAATTGAAATATCAGTCGAGGACCCCATTAAAAAACCAAAAGAGATGTACATTTCGTAAGTGAGTGCAAAAGTAAGTGCAAAAAAGTATTTTAACATTTTGGAGAGTATAAAAGATTCGGCTCCAAAGAATGTAACACTCCCACTTGTTTTACGTACATTTGACAAGCAAATGGAAAATTTTTATGCGAAAAGCTTAGACTTGGTGAAAAAGTAGTTTTGGTAAAAAAAAATATTTTTTTTTTCACGAAAAATAATATTATGCTAAAAAAAAATTAATGAACCCAAAATTTTTGGTGAAAAAAAATTTTGATGAAAAAAAGTTTTTGATGAATTGAAAAATTTTTTAATGTAAAAAAATATGAAAAAAAAATTTTTTGGTGAGAAAAAAATTGATAATAAAAAATTTGATAAAAAAATTTTATGAAAAAAATATGATATGATGAAAAAAAAAAATTTGATAAAAAACAAAAAAATTAATGAAAAAAAATTTTGATAAAAAAAAATTTTGATGAAAAAAAAAAAATTGATGAAAAAAATTAATGAAAAAAAAAAATTTGATGAAAAAAAAATTTGATGAAAAAAAATTGATGAAAAAAAAATTTGATAAAAAAAAAAGTTTGAAGAAAAAAAAAATTATGAAAAAAAAAATTTTTATGAAAAAAGAAGTTTGATGAAAACAAAAAATTTTATGAAAAAAAAATTTGATGGAAAAAAAATTTATGAAAAAAAAAAAAATTTGATGAAAAAAATTTTTTTTTTGTTGAAAATAATTATGTTACTTTTTATTCACCAGCTGGTGAAAAACGGATTTATTCACCACGAGATGAATTATTATTCAAGTTACAAACCCAAGTTATTAAAATTTTTGGTTTTAAGAAAATGAAAATAGTAATTCTTGTTTTCTTTTTCGTTAATTGTTGGCTTATATAGTCAAACTGAGGTGGCGCCCTGCAACTTTTGGAAAATTAGACAACAGCCCAAAAACCTCCTTGTGAGTTTTATTGCGTCAAAAAAATTTTAAATTTATTGGTAAAAAGCTTGTAAAATTACAAAATTATTGGTTAAAAGCTTGTAAAATAACAAGGAATTCTTGTCAAATAGGAGGTAGCAAAAAAAGTTACAACTTTTCTTGTAATAAAATTATACGATTAGGTCTTTTTTTTGAGTGTAGAAAAATACTCAAATTTTGTATCCTTCTCTGAGGTTTTTTTCTATAGAAAAATTTTTAGATTTTTTCTATAGAAATTTCTCATATGTTTCCTACAAAAAAAAAAAAGTACACAGTTTTCTCCTATAGAAAAATTCTCAAATTTTTTCTATAGAAAAATTCTAAGATCCTAAGAAAAAACTCTCAAATTGTTTCTATAGATAACACAGGTTCACAAAATTTGAACTTTTTCAATTTGCCTGACCTTTGACACCTGATTTATATGGATTTTAATGTGCTGATTCTGAATCTGTTACCCAATTGTTTCCATCAGCTCGCGTTCGCGAGCAAATCGCTGTTAAAGAGTCGAAAAAGTGCGTTTATACCAATTTTGCTTGGCTATAATTTCCAAAAAATAATTTAGTGCATCAGTTTTAAACACGAACTTAACTATATTGGATGCCAGGATTCCAAAACTGGTATTAGGTTTTTCTGACAGCTTTAGTTTTCGAGTTATTAAAAAGGGCATAAATATTCAGACAAAATTACAGAGGTCATAAATTTAAAAATTTTATTTGAGCGATATCTCAAAATCTAAAGATGACTCAACAAAAGAGCATTTTTAAAATCAGCATATCCAACACCCCTAAAATCGTCATTCACTTTTTGGATGTAAGACTAGTGTTGGTAAATATAGACTCACAAACATGCCAAAAATAGCCTATTTTCAAAGTTTCCTTAGGCTATATCTCGAAAACTAGAGCTGACCCAAAAAAACGGTAGCCAGATTTGAAATCAGCGTACCCCTATTACCCAACATTAGTTATCAGAACCCGGGCAAAGAAAAGGTGTTGCCCTGTGTAATTATTAAAATTTTTCCTACAAAAAAATACTGACATTTTGTATCCTTCCATGAGTTTTTTCTATAAAATTTTTTTTTAGATTTTTCAAAAAAGTTCTAACATGTTTCCTACAAAAAAGTAAACAGTTTTCTCCTATTGAAAAATTCTTCAGTTTTTAGTATAAAAAAATTGTAAAATTTTGCCTAAATATAAAAAAATTCTCAAATATTTTCTTTAGAAATATTCTAAAAGTTTTCCTATTTAAAATTTCTTTTTTTTCCATACAAATTTCTAAAATTTTTCCAAAAGTTCTTAAATTTTTTTTATAGAAATATTAGCAAAAACAAATTTTCTGATGTGGGCGTATACTTAATTTTGTAATTTTCTTTAAATAATAATAATAATTATTATACGCAACGGTTCGCAGTCGTTTATTTTTAATAATTCTGTCATTCAGTAAGTACTAAACCGAAATTCATACCGGTTATAGAAAATGTAATTTCCAACTTAAGTTTGGACGTGGACCCCACATGTTCAATAAGGGCACCACCAGGGGCCGTGAAAGTACGACATATTTATAAGTATACAAAAACTTTTAATGATTTAAAATCACCAACTTCAAATGCGTGTAAAAAATCTCGCATTAAACTAGAAAAAAACCTTGAAGATGTTGTTACATAAAATGTAAACTTTCATTTGCTTTTGGTTTCCTCCCATTCTGATTCGGAAAGTTCAATTTTGTATTACTGTGATATCAATTCTAAGAAAAAACTGGTATGAACTCAAACCGAACTAAATAAAAAAATCAGTTATTTAGAATTTCTATAATTTTTTTCTCAGTTTTCTTTGCAGCATAGTTTTAGGCATTTTGTAAAAATATGATCCTAACACTAGAAGCGAGCCAGTCAATGTCATTTACGATTTTTTAAATTAAATTGACTTAAGATTATGAAATTTGTTATATTGGTCTTTTAAATGTTACAAAATGTAGAGTTCTTTTCGATTTTTAAATAACAATCATATATTTATTAAATGCCTAAAATTATGCTACAACAAAATCTAACTTTTTTCATAGAAATTATTGAAAATCAAACGACTCAAAGGTATGATGTAAACACACTTTTGAGAATAATACTATGAAAATTCCGCAAAAAAACTTCATAAAAACAGGATGAGTCGTAGATGATTAAAACTATAATGTGAGCAAGATTAAGATCTTTCTACACATAAAAAAATATAATATGCGTTCATTTAACGGGTTAATACAAGCAAAAAGCATATGAGAAAGTGCGTTTTGTGTTGAACATCATCGTCATAATGATGATGTTGTTGTTAATGAAGATGATGTTTATGATGACGATGAAGTCAACTAAAAAAAAAATATAAAAAATTGTAAAATGAGGACAATGATATGCAGTCATATGTACATATAACAACATACAACACCAACAAAAAAATAATATGATATATAAGGGTAGAAAATATCATTAATAAAGGTTGGGAGCATACAGCGACAACAACAATGATTTGGCCACCTGACGAAAGCCAGTAAAGAGATGATGTTTGCATTAAAGGCAGAGGAGATTGTATGTAACTCCTACATCAAAACATAATAAAGTACGTTCATTGTTGAAAACTTATGCTATGAACAACATCAAACTCTACTCTCGCACGTACATTAGAGTGATTCAAAAAAGACAGTTGTAAAAAAACCCTTCTGGATAGTGTTGATTCCACCGATTCTAGGCAGATGGGAGTTGCAGCTGGCATATTTGAAACTGAATCTGGAAACGGATAATGAAATCTTTGATAACAAGGAGGACAAAGTTAATGTCACAATGCGTGACATTCAAGCCGAAACACATACAGTAAAGAATGCGGAAAGTTTTGTTGCTTCGGATTCGGAGCTGATGTGGCACATATCTGACTTAGTCGAAACCGAATCTGGATACGAATGCGACCTTATTAACAACACAGCTAATAACACGGTGAACGAGATGTTGCTGTACCTAAAAACAAACCTACATCACTGTAAGGCAGAGAAAATCAGAGATGGGTATATGAATGGACTTGTGAACAACACGACAGATTTGGCCTTCTCTTAATCATAAGCACACAAGTGAGCTGATGTCGGTTTCTAAAGGAGAGATTTTGACGGTGCTAGCTGTAATTACCGGACACTGCCTTATAGGAAAGCACACTGAGCGGTTAAATGTCCCGTCTAATTGCTTTTATCGGAGTTGGATGGATGATGAGGAGGTGAAAACTATAGAACAATTTATCGGGCCCTTTATAGACTTGCTTCACTGGAATTAAGGCATCTTCACGACCTTTCTGATTAGTCGGATTTCTCAATTCAATATCTTAGGACTTGTATAATGAGCTTAAATTGGTTTAACGGCAGGAACAAGTAGGGGAAACCCATTTCCCTCAAGTGGTATCACAACGAACCTCAGAGTATATGTGTGTTGACGTAAAGCGTCAGCTGCCAGTTACGACCTAACCTAACTTAAGGCAGCCTCAGTTGCACTCTTGCTGCGCCTGACGACTTGAGAGGTTGACTTGTGGGATGATGCTTATGCACATCATTCGATGTGGGGAAGAACAAACACCAACTATTTTTCCGAACTTTTGGATGAAAGACCCTTATCTGAACTGTATAGTTTGACGGAAACTGACTATTTGGTTGACCTTACCACAAATATTTGTTATAGGTCGCTGATTGCTTCTTGCCCTTCTGCAAATCTTAGGCGCCAAAAGATGCCACCCTGGTAGTCAATCGAGTTGTAGAATTGTAGTCATTCCTGTAGAAAGCAGGAATCTCTACTACTCTACAAAAATCTGGCTTCTTCCCTTGCAACCTGGGATACCTGAAGGATCCTAATGGGGTGTAAAGGATCCTAATGAGATGTAAAGGATCCTAATGAGGTGTTGGGAGTCGCTGTATCTCCTTCTACACACTCATTTTTCGGGCAATTCCCTGACGAAGTTTTAAGCTTTGGAATTCTCTGTCGCACAAGAATCTGCAATTGCTTCGGAGATAATATATATCCCAACATTTGTCTGAATGCTTAAAAGCTTCAGGCCCCTCTAAAACCCTTGAACCTGATGGTATAATGCCGGCAGAGATAAAGCAATTGTCGGATTATATAGAACCTTAGCTGTATAATTTCTACACGGCATGCACAAACTGTTCGTGTATACCTTTCAAATAGAGGGATGCCAGAGCCGTTTTTATCTCGAAGGCTGGGAAAAATTCCCTGACAATTCCGAAGGATTTCAGATCAATTATTCTGTCTTCTTTTTAGTTAAAGACAGTGGAACCAATGGCCTTTCTCGATATAGAGGTGGCTTTTAATAATTTCATCCCATACTTTATAATTGTGCCATTTTCTGCTCGAGGAGTAAAGCATGGGATCATTTCAATGGTGGAAAGTCTGCTTGAAAATAAACATATAACGTATATTGAATTGGGAGCCTCTGTCATATCGCGATTTTTCAATAGGGGCATACCACAGGATAATGTAACTTTGCCATTACTTTGGAACCTGGCACGTAATTCAATGATGATCTCTTTAGAAATACATGGTTGTCATGTTGTCGAATATGCTGATGATGCAGCGAAAGCGGTAAAGGGAAAGAACCTGCCAACATTATATGGAATTCTTTATTGGTCTTTGAAGGATCTGTCTAACTGGCCAAGAGACCTTTGAGTTAATCCAAGTAAAACTAAATTTGTCTTATGTATAGAAAAAAAAATATTCCTGATTTTGCTCCCATTTCTTAGGAAGGCACTGAAATCGCCTTCTCAGATGGAGAGAATCATGTTTAAGCGAAACAAGGTGCTGATGGTATGGATATTTCTGTACACATCGATCCACCAAACCAGAACTTCAGATCGCTACGCGACAATCTAAACACCGAAATGCCTAATTGAAAGTGGAGAGAGCTAACAACGAGCACAATCAGTAGAAGATTATGGTCATGCTACAATCTGAGGAAAACTAACTGTTTAAACTCACTTAAATAGTTAGTTTTCCTCAGTAATTACCGGGCACTGCCTTATAGGTTATCATAGGAAGAAAATGGGACTTATTTCCGATGCCAGCTGTAGGAGGTGCGATGAAGCTAACATTGACGGTCGAACATATTCTTTGCCACTGCCCTGCCTTGGCCAGAACCCGCCTAAACATATTGGGCAGACATATCTTCGAGAACTTTGAAACGGTTTCGAATGTCGACTTAAGACAAACTATACAATTCGCGTTGAGGACAAACGCTTTCTATCAGCGTCGCTAAGCAATTATAGTGGTTTCCGTATGGACCATCCGGCTATGTGAGGAGTCTTCGACTCCGACACCTCTAACCTTACCTAGATAGGAAGTTGAATTTCAGGGGTAATATTGAGGAACAGTTGAAAAAAGCAACGATTGCTTTATATTCCTGTAAAGTGGTCATTGGAAAACGATTAGGTCGTTCACTTGATTTACAGAGCAGTGCTACGTCCAATTCTACTGTGTCTTTATAACGAAGGTACAGAGAATGGCGTCAAAGTATCTCAATGGAGCTCTTCGTAATACAACTACGGCTGCATTTGAAACCCACCTTTACCAAATACTATTGGATATTAGGTAGGCAATATGCGTCAACATCAGCAAATCGTAATAGCATATCGCAATGGAAGAGCAGCGATTGTGGGCACAGCGCGATCTTGAAAAAGATAAAAATTCCACATAATGTAGACACCCGCTATGAGCCTTTTTAAGCGCTAATTTAACACTATGATACCATCCAAGGAGTTTTGGATTTTGAAACAGATACTTAAATGGAAGCTACATGAACAAGTGGGCCTTGAAGGCTATTCGAAAGAGCTTGTGTTGAGCCTGGTGGGAAGATTGCCAAATCATTGCAGTGTTCGCCTGGCAGAGATGCTGGCAAGTAAGGAAGTGGCTGACGGGTAAAGCTGCAATGTCTTGTCTACAACAGCAGTCATCATTTACACTGACAGTCAAGCCGCGTTCAAGTCCCTTAAATCAATGTTTCTGAAAAAAATATCTGCCCTTAACTGCCGCACGTCTTTAAATGAGATGGCCAAGTAGTTTAATATACGACTCTTATGGCTACCGGGTCACAGAGACACTCCAGGGAATTGCGAAGCCGATGAGCTTTGCAAGACTGGTAACTATCTTAAAGGTTTAAAAGGAATTGGAATATGTTGGTATGTATCTAGTAATTTGCGAGAAAAATCTGTGACTTTGTTCCGAGGCGGAGACTAATAAAGATGTGCACATGAATGGACGTGTGATACTGCAAGACGGATTTAGCATGTGCAAAAGTGAGCTGATATCGTTTCTAATATGAGAGATTTTGACGAGTGTTTTTTTACTTACCGGACACTGCCTTATAGAAAAACACGTTGAGAAGTTAAATTTGTATTTGTGAACAAAAACCAAAACAACAAATCATTTGCTTATGAACCGTTGAGATGATCGAAAAAAAACGTGATCAAAATGAATTGTTCACGATCTGTTGAACAAGAAAACCAAATGATCGATTGAACTAGATGAACGAACAAGGTCTTTTATCTGACTTAAACGAAAATGAGCGCTCACTCAATTGAACGATTAATGTTACATTTTTGTATTTGTGAACGAAAACCAAAGCAACAAATTATTCGTTTACGAACTGTTGAACGAAAACAAAAATTGACCAATTGAACTAGATGAACAAACAACAAACATGATCAAAATGATTCTTCGCGATCTGTTGAACGAAAACACCAAATGATCGATTGAACTAGATGTACGAACAAGGTCTTTTATCTGACTTGAACGAAATTGAGTGCTCACTCAATTGAACGATTAAGAACAAGTCTACGGGGTTGCACTGATAAGTAGGATTTTGAAACTATAAAACACTTTATCTGCCATTGCCCACCACTTTCTGATCCTAGACTTGCTTTACTAGGATCTAGCGAGCTGCACCTTCTGATTTGTCAGATGTCAAAATTTAATATGTTAGGAATTTCATATGTAATTCAAACTGATTTAACGGGGACTAGTAGGAGAGCCCCATTAATTTTACGTGGCATCACATTGGAACTCAGAGTCCATGTTTGCTGACGTAAAGCATCAGCAGCCACTTACAATCAAACTTAACCTATGCTCCTTTGCGGAAAGAAATTAATGATAAAAATATCATTAATGAGGACTTTTTGACGCGTTCGCTAGAACCCAAATATTTTTGGAATCATTAAAAAAATATGTCAAAGTTCATTTTCAGGAGGGGAGCACATCGACAACTTTTTCTTTTTTTGAGTCACTCTAACATACATACATTTTCTGTTGACAATGACTGATGTAGTTATGTGCGAAAATATATATTTTTTTTTTTTTGTTTCGTTAAACAAATAAACATCATTTTTATGCCTACAGGATATTTTAAGTTGTTCGTTGGTAAAGTTACCAACCAGCCAACTTTCATACGTCCTAGCTGATATGTGTAGGTACATATGTATGAAAAGAGTCTGTAAACTTGTTAGTTAAAGTATGAGAAGCAACATAAAACAACCTACATAAATGTTGCTGCATAATTTTTTGTTTTTTAATTTTTTTTTTGTTTTATATATTTCAAGGAAATATACATGTAGGTTGTATATTGTGCTTGTTTTCTTTATGCTGTATACATATTTTAACACACTTTTATAGTGTGGAAAACTTTGCAGATGTTTTATATTGTTCAATATGATAATATACGTAGATATATCCGCCATCGTTTCTTTATATATATTTTTTTTTTATTTTTTCAAAGGAGATGAATGATTTTTAAATTTGTAGTTAAATTGATAATTGAGTATATTTAAATAAGTAAAAAGTTTTTTAATACAGCTTTGCCAAATTGGATGATCGCGCAGCACAAAGTAAGAAAACATTTTAAGTAAAATATATTAATATCAAATTTTTAAACGATTCCTCAAGAAGAAGTTTAATGGAAGAAGAAGTTTAATGAAGATAAATGATACTCTTAAATATTTTTTCGTCATTTAAAAAAAAAAAAAAACTTCCCGAAGGCTGATTCTCGGAGTCAATAGCGATCAAAATTCTACTCGAACGTGCGAATTATTAATTTTTGTTTTTGCCTAAAATTATGCTTTGATTAATATTTTTTATATTGTGATCATGTTTTTATGTTTTAGTGTTGTAAAAGAATATTTTAAGCACACAGAAAATTTTAAAAATTCCACTTTCTAGTAGAAACGTGAAATCGAATCCGAAAATTCTCGGAATTGATAGCGATCGAATTCCTACTCGAACGTTCGATTTTTCAATTTGTCTGTGTGCCTAAAATTATGCTATGATAAATACAACCTAAAATTATGCTATGATAAATACAAGCTTTTTTTATTTTTCTCTTACTACACTGAAACATATAAAAAACTTATATTTTCCAAAGCATAATTTTAAGGCTACAGAAAAATTAACAAATCGCTCGTTCTAGTAGAATTTCGATCGCTATCGACTCCGAGAATAACCCGCCAGATCTTTCGTATATCACATCTTGTGGAACTCATCCTGGTATCACCATGAAAATGTGACTCTTTACATCAGACACGCAGCTAGGGGGCCCTGGGAGCCCGGGGCCTCACACTTTAATGATCTAGCAACTTAGAAAATTCACTGATGACAAATCTGTTGCATTGCACTAGTAGCAACTACCAAAAAAAGAAGCAAGTTTACAAGTTTTACAAGTTTAACTACCCGAGTAAAAATTTTCTGGTCTAATCATATATAATTTGATACAATCTTATATGAGTTAATATGCTTCCGTATAAATTTATATAAAATTGTATCTATCACTTTGATACGGTTGATCCACTTTATATGGTTAGATATTGCTCCATATATGATTAGATTCGTAATTTGGTTTTGCTCATCAAATTATATAAAAATTGATATTATAAGATCAATTTGATCTAATTAGATTTGACCAAATTCAGGATCAAATTGTATCAATTTTTATATTTTTTGATCTAAAGTAATACAATTAGATATTATTTGATACAACCATTTTACGGATCAAATTAGATCTATTCAGTAAAATTAGCATAATATTTTTACTAGGGTATACTAAAACTGATATCTAATTGAATTTTTAAAATATCAACCAACATTATAATTTGTAAAAGAATTCATCGGTTTCCAAACATTATAAGATATGGAAATTGACTAGTTTTTGTGTATAAGTGAGTTGTATAACAACATTAGCACATACGCACACTAATGCAATTCTATAAAAACAAGAAATTGCAACATAAAATGCCATTATAAGTCATTCACAGCTACAGTAATATCTATGCATGAAACAACAACAAAAACACTAATAAGTCGAATTACGCTGTGAAATCATTTTGTTTGGATGTCTGTTAAAATCACATTTTTATAGAAACGGGAATTCCTAAAGGGCTGATCAAATTCGGTAAATAATTGTAATAAATTTAAGCTATTTGTGTGTGAAAATGGGCGAAATCGACCGAAACTCTAAGAAAAGTTTTTTTTTTTGTTTAGCTTGATTGAAGGCCTGCCATTTTGTGAGATCATTTGAACAACCATCAACTTAAACGCAGATATGTTCAATCCGCAAACGCTATCACCCAACACCTTGGGCTCTTATATAAAAACCAAGTCAACCGCTCCTGTCGACAGGCGCAGGAAGAGTGCAACTGATGATGCCTTACAGTGATGTAGGTTTATTTGTAGAAACCGCAACATCTTGTATTTCCTTTACCATCCCTTTTACCACCGTGTAATTGGCTTTGCTGTCCGTGTTAGCATGGAGGTTGCATTCGTCCCCAGCTTCGAAACCGACTCACTGCACTCATTACTGTATGGGTTTCGACTTGAATGTTACCCATTGTAATATTAGCTTTGTCCTCCGTATTACCACAGAGGTCGCATTCGTTGTTAGGTTTCGAATATGCCAGATGCATCTTCACTCAAAAAATTATGTCATTAACTGTTTGTAGTTTATTTAAAAAGTTTTCCGTTTAGTCGTTTTTAAAAGCAAAAACATTTGTTTGATGTTCAGTTTTTATTAATGACTTCTTCTGTCCATTGTTTCAAAAATAACACACTAAAAATAAAGACTTTCACTAACATTTAATCTTCAAAGTCATTTATTTTTGTTCTGTAAGTAAAAACTACTGATTATTCTTTAAATTTTTAATGATTTTTGTAAGTCATTTTTTTAAAAATTGTTGGTATTTTTTAATGAAATATCATTAGTTTTTACCTACACAAGTCAGTAATTTTTTTGTAGAAAAAAAAACCAAAAAATTATTTATAGAAATATAAAAACATGTTTGTATCAAGTGGCTTTGGCACGATGGGTAGAGTGTCTGGCCAGAATGTAGTTGGTTGCGGGATCGATTCCCCAAAATTTTATTAAAAATTTTTAAAAAAATATTTCAATAGAAAATTGTATAAAATAACCTACGAAATCATTAATTTTTAATGTTTTCGTAGGTTATTTTTTTGGAATTTGTTGGTAAAAATAACAGAACTATCATTAATTTTTAATGTTTTCGTAGGTTATTTTTTTCGAACATGTTAGTAAAAAAGAGTGAAAAAACCGTAATTTTTTAATGTTTAATGTTATTTATTTTAGAAAATTTTGTCAACAGTAAAAAATAAATGTTGATGTTTGTTAAAATAAATGAATAATTACTGGGATGGTTTTTAATTGTTTATTCACTTGTTTTAAGTGTGTTTTTCTTTTGTTTTTGCCTACAAAATATTTTGAGTGTTCCATCAGCCTGGAATCTGTGGTATCCAGACCATCCACATCCCTCTTTCGGATTCTTCAACCTAGCTGACCCCATCACTGGCTTGGCTGCGTCCAAAAAAGGTTTCTTTCAGCTCTTGTTAACATTGACTCTTTTATAAAAAAAGTCAAATCTAATAATGCTGTCATTCCTGGCTAAAAGAAGAAGTGATTCCTCCTTAACCAAAATCACTGCTTGACGACGAGCGCCCTCCATCTAAACCAATCTTCGAATTCTGAGTTGGAAGGTCAGGATCGCTCATCCTCCGAATGACTTCGATATTACTTACAGCCATAGGAGTCCGTGAGCTCTGGGCTGCGATGGGATATAATTTTTTTTAACTACCTCAAGTTTGGCTCCAGGGCATATCTCTCCCACTTGACTAATGACATCTTTAAACAAGGCTGAAGATTTTTAATTCCCAAAAGCAACGAGTTTTACTCGCCCCTGATTCTATCCTGCCCAGCAAAATTTTCTGTTCCAAATAAACGGTTCCGGAACCCATCAAACTATCCTGCAACCGGTTCTACTAAACATTTCAGAATCAATAATTTTTGTTTGAAATTGTCCCCAATGCAATCGTTTTTAAGAGCAAGTAGTTTTTTTGAAAAATAATTTTACATAGAAAATTTTGTTGTGATTACCGTAGAATGTATTCAAGAATCTATTGCACCAGTAATTTGTTCCAAAAAATTTTCCTGGGTGTGTCAACAATAATAAGAAGAAAATCAGGCATACTCTGAAGAAGCCTAAAGCAGATGTGATTTAATTCAGTTTTCACTAACTCCACTCGTCCCTTGGGATACAATCATGTTTGTTCTTCTTGCGTGGTTTTGACAACATGATTGTGACAACCATAATGGAGGGGCAACATAGTATGATTGATAAATTTGTCATTACATGATTGTAGCGATCATATTATGATCTCACTGATCATAGTATGATAAAAGTTGTCATTAAATAATTGTTGATAATCACAGTATGATTGTCACAATCGTATATATGATCAAATGAATCAATCATACTATGTCTCCTCCGTTATGGATGATTTGCTGTGCTGCAATCATGTTCCAAACATGTTTTTTGTCTGTGTGTGGGAGTGAGGACCTAACTGCGGAGATTTGAAACAGCACGATGTAAGTATTTTTCATAA
Source organism: Pegoplata infirma (assembly GCA_963921195.1). Taxonomy (NCBI): domain Eukaryota; kingdom Metazoa; phylum Arthropoda; class Insecta; order Diptera; family Anthomyiidae; genus Pegoplata; species Pegoplata infirma. The sequence continues at coordinate 183,733,792 of OY992539.1, forward strand.
TTTTTCAATATTTTTTTTTCAAGAAATCGTGGTATAGATGTAAATTTTCGTGACTTATAAACAAATGTTGCATATTAACATGCTGTAGTTAAGTTGCCGGAAAATCTATGAAGTTTATAAATGAATGGTTGACTATAGAGGAATGACTTGTAAAAGTATACTCTTGTTCTTCAAACGAACAGTTTGGTTTAAAACCACACACAACACAATACTCACACTAACTCATTTTATATAGAGACTTTAAAATTAGAAAGGGCTGAATAATTATTTCAGCGAAACAGTAAAATAAAAATGTTCGAAGACTTTTAATAAAAAATTATGCACGCAAAGAAGAGATATGGTTGAGACAACCATAATTTAAGAGTATCATATTATGATTTGTCATAACTTGTTTATAGCCACCAAACAATTTTGGCAGCAAATATGTTATGATTATAAATTGTCGAAAAATCATAATTTAGGACCATTATAACAAAAACAAACATTTTATGATTGCTATAAACATATTATGATACAATTTACTATCTTCAATCAGATGGCGCTTTCAAAATATGGTTGCTACAATCATATCTCTTTTCTGATTTTGAGTGTAGAAAGAGGCATAGGCTCAGTCCTGTCATAAAATAGATGAATGTGAGAATTTTTCGGTATTCGATTTTTTTTGTTAAAATTGCTGTAGAACATGAAGAATCGTATTACAAATATTTTCTTGCTAAATCAAGTTAAATTATTTTGTTTTAAATTTTTTTGTAAACGACAAATTTCAGCCCACTTTATAATTCATAGACACAAGACTCTACCACAAAAAGAACATTACGCATTGTCTATTTTATAGTTTTATATGCATTACGAATATATAATTCATTTCAGAGTTAGTTTTTGTAAAAAAAAAACAACAAAAAATTCAGAATTTATATGAATGCTCATACATATCGGTTTACCACAGTTACTGCAAGTGCAGTTAGCGAGACCAGCTATTTTTTTTTGGAAGAAAAGCGAGCTTACAAAAAGTAAACATTTGGAGGCCATATAGTCCGGGAGGTGGCGACACGATTTGCGTATGTACTTTCCAAAGTCTTTTATGTATATCAAAATCAGTTATTATAAAATGATCAAGTCAAATGACGCTGCCTCCCATACTAATACGGTCCATTTAAGGTGAGATTAGGTTGGATGGGCGTTCGCCATTTGTCAAATTCACTCGGAGGCCATTAGGCCAATTAAGATTCCCTTGATTGTATTTCCTCACCCCCCTCTGATACAAAGTTATACTTAAACCACCCCGATTCTTTAAGGTATTCTGCTAGTGACGTCAATGAGATACCGTTTCGACAATCCAGATCATCGAAAAATCTTTGCCCCAAATGCTTAAGGCGGCTTCTCATTAGACCGGGACACTCACATACCAAGTGCTTCACAGACTACTCCTCCTCCACTTCCCCACAACCTAACCCTATCAGAAATTCCCAGACGCACGGCTGGCCAATTATACAGTGTCCTGTTTACCAAAAGTAAGAAGATTTTTTGTTCTCTTGGGATTTGGCAGTGACCACAGGGTTGTCGATATTCTGCACGTAGTCAGTGGTATCCACCTATCCTTCATTCTATTCTCAGATATCCTATCAATTTCGTTCATCATTTCCAATAAAGGAACCGAGATGTCATGTTCTACACGTTCCCCCAACGATTCCGAGCCATTTCTCGCACACTCATCAGCTAATTCGTTCACAGCGACCCCACTATGTCCAGGGACCAAGATTAGCTTGACTGTGTGCTGACTGATTCGACGAAGGGATTGTATACAATTTCTAACGATTTCCGATTTAACAGTGTTACAGCCTTCAGAGCTGCAAGACATTTCACGAAAATGTTAATGACGCAAGGACGAAGGTCCCTTGCCATAATCATCTGCGCGGCTTTATCAATTGCAAGTACCTCAGCCTGGAAAACACTACAATTTTTCGGAAGTCTCAATGAGGCTCCGATTTCGAGGCATTCAGTGTAAACTCCCGAACCCGTACCCATCTCCATCTTTGATCCGTCTGTAAAGTTTGAGATCGCATTCTCTGTCACAACGGAGTTCTCCGCCCAGTCTTCCCTAGTCGGTATTCGGACTTTGAAGGCTCTGTAAAAGTTCGTCTGTGGTGAGATATAGTCGGTTCTCTGTTTCAGTTCCGTCCCGCCCTCCGAACTTAGTATCTGAGAGCCGATTTTTCAGCAGTGCTCTTGACGTAAATATTTACGGGCTGAATGTTTAGTATTACTTCCAGGCCGGCCTGGGTTGCTGATCTCATAGCACCAGTGATACATACACACTCCAGTCGTTGTACCTTCTGTAGATGGCAGCGATATGATCTCTTATCCCCCTGCTCTTCACCACACAAGAGCACCATAGGTAAGTATTGGTCTAGCTATCGCACCATATATCCAGTGAATATTATACAGTTTTAGACCCCACCTTCTTCCGAAAGTTCTTCTGCAGGTGGAAAAGCACATAAAGACTTTTTCATCCTTTGCTCTGTATTCCTTTTCCAAGGAAAGCTTTGAGTCCAGGAATTTCGCCTTATTAGATAGTTCCAGGGTGATTTCATATAATTTGGGAAAAACAAAGCTATCTATCTTAGTCCTTTTTGTGAACAAGACGAGTTCGGCTTTGGCGTTATTAACTCCCAGACCGTTAAGCACTGATCCATGAGTTCGCTAATCGTTGGTAAAAACTTACCTTTTATTAGGATCACAACGTCGTCAGCATAGGAAACCACCTTGATACCCATTCCGTTGAGTGACTAGAGAATCTCATTTTTAACAAGTTTCAACAGAATAGTAGAGATAACTCCCCCTTGTGGAGTTCCGCTAGTAACTACTTTCCTCCTTTTACCATCACATGTTCAAGTTAATTGCCCTGCTTTTCAGCATGTTGCCCGGCCATAAAGTAATCTGTGTGTCTGTGCCTGTATTCTGTAATGCATTAAGAATTGAGGTTATATTGAAATTGTTGAACGCACCTTCCACGTCCAAAAATTATGCCAAAACATACTCTTTTTTGTGAAGAGTATCTTTAATCAGCCCGACAACTTAAAGCCGTTTCAACAGACCTATCTTAATGATAGGCGTGTTGGGCCTCGTTGAAATTGTCTGATGTGAGGGTAATTCTCACATAGACATCTACCAGTATTTTCAGCGTTTTCAATAAAAACGATGACAGACTGATGTGTTTTATTTTTCACCACCCTTACCTTCCTACATTCGGAGGGTATATACCCTGATGCCAGGCTACCCATAAAGATAATTAGTAGTCATGACATGATAATCCCGAAGGACTCCTGCAAGAGTGCCGGAAATATGCCATCAAGCCGTTCCGATTTGTAGGACTTGAAGAAGCGAACCGATCACGTTATTTTGCGTTCGTCCACCATTGTTCTGATGAATTCATTTACCGGAATTGTAGTTGGTGAAAGTGTACCCTAGGGAATATCTGATTTCACCTCGTCTCTACAACCCGGACAGTGGGTATCCAAAAGAAGTTCCTGACTGATTTCTTCAAAGGATCTATCTGGCTTATTAAGTAATATTGAAACACTGCGGGTTTTGGAAAGAACTTTCCAGAGTTTCGTCACTTCCATAGTTCTCTCCTATTACCAACAGAAAATGGACCAGGATTCTCTTTTCACCTTCCGGGTGTCCTTTTTCAAAGCATTAAAACTAAGACGATAGTTCTCCCAGTCGTCCGTCGTGTTATCTCTCTTTGCCTTATTCAAGAGTTTACTACATTCTGTCCTTAAAAAAACGCTCTGGATAGGATTTAAGATAAACTTCTCTAATGGTGACTGACTGCATGTCACCTGAACTCCTCAAAGCTGACCCCATAATCAGCGCAAAACTTATAAAGCCAATTATAGATGACTTTTGGATAAATAAAAATATGCCTAATGAATTGAAAGAAAGTGTTATAATTAAACTTCCTAAAAAGGGAGACCTCTCGAACTAAAAAAACTGGAGAGGAATAACACTATTAAGCATGATAATTAAGACCATATCGCGCATTATATACTCAAGACTCACCCCCTCCCTAATGAGCAGTTAAGATGTGAACAGGCAGGTTTTATGTCAGGACGTTCTTGTACCGACCAGCTCAATAGTCTTCGTATCATCGTAGAGTAGTACCTCGAATTTATTGATTTTGAACGAGCTTTTGACACCCTTAACCATAAATCCATATGGAAAATTTTTAAATGTCTTGGAGTTCCGGAAAGTTTAATAGGCCTTATCAAGGAACTTTATGACTCTGCCAGTTGTCGAGTGCTTCATGGTGGACAAATTGGTGAAAATATTCCAGTAAATGTTGGCGTTAGACAGGGTTGCATCCTATCACCACTCCTTTTTAACATCATTTTAGACTCGGTCATGAGGTGTACAGAGAAGACTGGAGGAACTAGATTTGACGACGACATTTGTTTGCTCTCACACAACTTTGATGATATGAATGCAAAATTTAAATTGATTGCTGAGTTGGGAACAAATGTTGGGCTTAAAATCAATTATTGCAAAACAAAGGTTATAGGCATCAACACCACCAATATCTCCAAATTTGAAATTAATGTTCACGAACTGGAAGACGTTAACAGCTTCTGTTACCTCGGTAGCATCATTTCTCCTTCCAGTGGTTCCAACGATGGTATCAAATGTCGTATTAATAAAGGGAGGCAAGCATTCGGAGCTCTTCAACCTGTATGGAAATCTTCCATAATTTCATTAAAAACCAAATTAAGATTATTTTCTTCGAATGTGATGTCTATACCCTTCTTTATGAATGTGAATCTTGGAATACGTCCAAAGACCAGGTCAACTGTCTTCAGGTTTCTGTTAACAAGTCCTTAAGAAGAATCCTGCGTATTTACTGGCCAACAAATATTTCAAACAACGAACTTCAAAAAAGGACAAATCAAGTGCCAGTAAAAGTTGAAATAGCTAAGAGGAAGTGGAACTGGTTGGGGCATATATTGAGAAGACCGCAGTTGACTGGAACCCACAAGGCAGTAGAAGGCAGGGTAGACCAGCTCATACTTGGAGAAGGATGTTAGAAATAGAAATAAACTCAACAAATAATAATTGGCGCGAAATAGAAAAGCTGTCAGAAGACAGATCTGAGTGGAATAATTTCGTTGTGGCCCTATGTTCCTCCATGGAACCACAGGATTAAATATATATATATATCTCTAATGGTGTTCGCCACTAAAATAACAGATTTACCAGATCCTGTATGCTGGCCGGCTTATCCATTTCTGAAGCCGGTAGTGCTCTAACAAGGCTTCGGAATTTAGCCCAGTTCATTTTATTGGGGCTCCTTTAAGGGATCCAATTCTCCATTGAGAGAGCAATGCTGAAGAGTAGCCAGTAATGGTCCGAGAAAGAGTATGCGTCCATTGTAGATTAATTCAACAAGTATTTACCAACAAAAATGTGAAATTTTACGAAAAAATTATGAAACTTTGCAAAAATATATATAAAAAAGTGTCTTAAAGGCGACTACAGTTCGAATAGTGTTGTAAATTTGAAAACGTAGGCCAGGTCCCAATGTTCCTAAAATTTTGACCTTTTGTTGAATATCCCAAAGCGGTTGGGAACTTAAGGTGTTCAGGGTAATTCCTATCAGTAGAAATATCTTCAAAGAATTATTCAGTTAGATTATATCTCGACATTTCTACGCTCGATAACTTTGAAACATTAAGAAAACTTCTTCCTTATTCGGAGGAATGATAAAAAAAATATTCTATCAATTCGATTGTTTTTTTTAATGTCGGGTAATTCCAAAAATTTTCGCCCCACTGTTCGGAAACATGCCTTTGGACGCCACTGAGAATTTGGGTCATAGATATCCACGTTTATATGAGATATGTTGCATTTTTGGATTTTCAAAATTTGCTGTAGTTTTCAAATTATCGCGGGTCAAAGTTCGACTTTTTTAGCAAAAGTCAGAAAAATACATGACGTTTAACGTGCTCTAACTTTTTAACCAGTAATCCGATTATCACAAGTAACGGCTCATATGAAAGCTTAATTCTTCTTCTTTCAGGAAATATTTTCAAAAGCATACAGTTTTTTTCAGAAGTGTTGCAAAAATTCAAAAACATTTTTTTTTTGCGAATATTAAAAAAAACACATCTTCGATTTTTTTTAAAAAAAGTTTGGTGATAAACAATACTGTTTTGTACAACATATCCAAAATTCAGGGTGGGATCCCAATGGGATCAAAAAATATTCTGGTTTTAGTACGAAGTTCTTAAATATTACCTTAGAAAATTAAAATTTTATGTTTCTTCAATATAAAAATTTAAATTTTCAAAGAAAATTATACTATTAAAATTTTGAAAAACATTCAAAACATTAGAAATTTAAATTTTCTAAGGGAAAAATATGAGAACCTCGTACTTAAAACAGAATAGTTTTTGATCCCATGGAGATCCCACTCTGAATTTTGAATATGTTTTGCATCATTTCTGTAAAAAAAAACTGTGTTATTTTAAAAATATTTTCTAAAAGAAGAACCCCAGCTTTCACATGAGCCTAAATTTGTGAAAATCGGGTCATTGGTTAAGAAGTTACAGCTCTTTAAACGTGATGTATTTTTCTTACATTTGCTTAAAAAGTCAATCTTTGACCCGCCATAATTCGTTAAATACACCAAATGTAAAAAAACGATATATGGTACATATATCATATTTATGAGGGCTATCTATGTGTCAAGGCTCAAATTAATCTGAGACACTATTTCCAAAAATGACTAAAATTTGAGCTAAATTTTCTGGAATGGCCCTGTCTGGAAGTTAGGGCGACTTTTTGAAAAATACTTGTTAAAGATTTGATTACTTTATATAGTTGGTTGCATTATTTGTACTTCAAATCTCTAAAAGTAAAACTCTGTTTGTAAAACTATAAATATAAATATTTTTTTGTGTTTGGTATTGAAGTGTAGAATAGAGTGCACTGCACATGTATACATTTATTATTATCTCTAGATACTTACTCGACCCAATGTATTGTTATCATGTATTGCTTGCTGCAGTATTTGTAGATTGTAACTGGTAAATGATAACCAAATTAGGTCGCCAGGATAACCATGAAAATGGTATGTGCACGTTGTATTTGGAGGAAGTGTATGACGCGGACTAACAATGCGTCCCATTCTTCCGCGACGTGAAAATAAAACATCATCTGTAACGAGCGAGAACAAGAAAAAACAAAAGGGAGAAAATGTTATAAGAAAGCCAAGCTAAATGAATATAAATATCTATTTTTATAAGAAACTGTTACGGGATTTTGAAAACTTAATTAATGATAGTGTGGAATAGTTTATTTCTCATATAAAACAGAAAATAATAGTTTTCAAGTAAATCTTTTGTGGATATAGGGTGTAAGTAACAGTTTTATGCAAAAATTTAAATATTTAATTTTGTAAATATGAAGTTGTTCACAAAAATAAAGATATAATATAATTTAAGTGGATGTAGTTTGGGGTTTTTTTAATAGGAAAATGTAATTTGTTTTAAAATAATTTTTTTTTTTTATACAAATTACTTTTTCGCTAGAATCAAAGAAACATTATCCACAAAATAAGAAATAATTAAATCTGAATGCGAGAAATTTTCTAATCATAAAAAAAATATTAATTAGTTTAGGTTGGTGCTTCTCACTTACTTTTGTTTTTCAGCCCATTTTGAAAATTTAAAATTTCTCGCGACCCCCAACATAAAAAATATATGATGCTATTATGATGCTGAAAATGTCCATGCATATAGCCCTAGCGAATGAGCATTTTCTGAAGAAGTCAAAACTTATTTTTTATTTCGTGGTTTTTCCGGACCGTAATATTTCGTTATATTTTCTAATGGCACTTCGTAAAGAGAACTAATTATACCCTACACCGCACTGTGGTACAGGGTATAATGAGTTTGTGCTGATGTTTGTAACTACCTGAAATATTGGTCCTAGACCAACCTTTAAGTACCGATCGACTCAGAATAACTTTTTGAGTCGATTTAGCGATGTCCGTCCGTCTGTTTTTAATCAATAAATCAAATAAAAAAATAAATAATCAATTTAATCAATTGACTTGAATTTTGAAACTTAATCCTCTCTAAGGACGAATCCTATTGAATTTGGACCTAGCCCCCACACAAAGGTCCTCTTTAGTTTTGGCTCAAATGAATCTAATAACCGTATTATATTGGGTATCTTTTTGAAATGTGGCATGTAAACGCGTTTTATCTTCACAAATGACAAATGAATTTTGAAGAAATCGGACCAGTTCTTCTTGTAGTCCCCATACCAAACAACTTCCCGACTTTCACATAAATCTCTCAAATTTCATGAAAATAGAAAATATTTTATTATTATACCCTACACCACACTGTGGTACAGGTATAATGAGTTTGTGCTGATGTTTGTAACTACCCGAAATATTGGTCCTGGACCCACTGTTAAGTATACCGATCGACTCAGAATCACTTTTTGAGTCGATTTTTAAAAAATCGGTCCATGTTTAGACCTAGCCCCCATACAAAGGTCCTCCTAAATTATGGCTCAAACGACTCTAAAAACCGTATAATAATAGATATCGTTTCGAAATTTGACAGGTAAACGTATTTTCACAAATCAACGCTCCGAATTTCAAAGGAATCGGACCAGTTCTTCTTGTAGCCCCCATAGAAACCACCTTCCCGATATTCACATAAATCTCTTAAATTTCATGAAAATAGAAAATATTTAATTAAAATTTTTTTGGTGTGTGTTTAACGCGTACTTTAATAACCTTATCAAATCCGATTATAATCGGACCATATTTGGACTTAGGACCCATATGAAAATTTCGCCCGATATTCAGCTAAATCGGTTTATTGAAACAAATAGAAACCTATTTGGCTCAAATTTGGTTTGTTGGTGTTTTTTACACTTATTAAAAATTTGACAAAAGATAGATCCAATCGGTCCATGTTTGAACTTGGGACCCATTTTCCGGGAAACGCGTACTTAAATAACCTTATCAAATTTAATAATCGTCGGACCCGTTTTAGACTTAGGCCTCTTGGGAAAATTTCGCCCGATATTCAGTTAATAAGTAGCCTATTTCTCTCAAATTTGATTTGCGAGTGTTTTTTACACTTATTAAAGATTTGACAAAATATAGATCTAATCGGTCCATAGGACCCATTTTCCGGGAAACTCTGGTATAGGGCATTATATTGTCGGTCTTGACCGACTATAATTTTCTTACTTGTTTTTTTTTTTTTGTAATATTTACGAATATTTGCCAGATCTACGACGTCCTTGCAACATACCCTCAATTACGGTAAAAAAAATACGATTTTCATTGATAAAAACATTAATCACCTCGAACCCCCTATACCCTTCAAATCCTTGTCTTAACCAAAACCGCCCCACACTCTTGACTCATATCAATCCCGTTGGATTAAATAAATTATGAATTAAATCGATAAAAACCAAAATCAGTTTGACCCCTTCAACTCTCCCCCCCCCCCTTGACCCAAATTACATGCCATATCAACATAGTTAATTTTCGCAAAAATATATTTTTCTGTAGCACCAGAATCCAAATCTTTAAAGAAAAAGTTCAGCCGGAAGATGTTGACCGATTTTAACAATTAACAATTGTAAACTGAAAAACGGCCCTCCCTAATATACATCGTGTTTCTTTACTTTTTGCAACCCCAAAAAAAATTATATGAAAGTAAATGGAAAATAAAAAATTTAATATATTATATTTATCGGTCAAAATTACTACACAAAACCACAAATCTGGACATGGGTCTTCAGATGCTCTATGGAGCCATTTAAACATTCCCATTTTCAGTTCAATTAAATTGTAAAGACTCGCGATTTTATTCGCGATTTATTTTTTTTTTAAATTACAAAAAATTTAAAAAGTGATGAAGTTTAAAGAGGTATAGCTACTTGAATAAATATCGGATTTTTATAATCCGATATTTATTTATATATTTTTTATTAATTGAAATTAAGCTTAAGTCCTTTTCTATAAACGAAAAAGTTAAAAAAAAAAATTAAAATGCAAATGCATTTTTTAATGGATATTCGTCAACTTTTACCCTTTTCGATTTTTAAACACTCCACTCTAGTGATAAGTCAGTCATTCCATTTGAAGCACCACGAAATATTGGTCTAAGACCCCATTAAGTACATCAATATAATGATCCTCAATCGATTTTAAGTCGATCGTGCGATGTCCGTCCGTCCGTCCATCTGTCCTGTCCGTCCATCTGTCTGTTGAAAACACACTAACTTTTAAAAGACTTTACTGAGGCTTCTAAAGTTTGACACATATGTTGGCCATTTACCTGGTCAGGTTGGAATTGCAACTCAGCCAAATCGGTCCAACGGTTCTAGTTATAAGCAAAAGAGTGAACTTAGGCAAGGGGTTTTCTCGAATTTACAAGATAAAATCCCGCTAACTTTCGTAGGATAATCCTGAGGCTGTTAAAGCTTATCACATATTTTTGTCGCTCCCCTGGTCTGTTTGGTATTGAATTTCTGCAAAATCGGTCCATTGATTCAAAAATCAACAAGTTTTATAAACATTAGTAAGTCACAAAAATATTTTACAACGTGTTTTTCATTAACAAATATTTTTACACCAAAACCAAAAAAAATACACTCGAAAATAGTTTTACAAACAAAAAAAAAGTTTACACTAAAAAAAAAATTAGTATTTTTTTTAAAAAAATGTTTAAAAAAAGATTTTTACTCAAAATAAAGTATTTCTAATCATGATTGTTCTATTACTAAATGGGGTATTGTGGAGGGTATCATGGATTCGACCAAGTCGAATTTAACTTTTCTACATATTTGTTCTACAAAAATTCCTATATTTTTTTTATAGAAAAATTCTCAGATTCTGAGAAATTTTTTCTATATAAAAGTTCTCAGATTCTTACACATTTTTTTATAGAAAATTTCTCAGATTCTGAGACATTTTTCTATAGAAAATTTCTTAGATTCTGAGACACTTTTTCTATAGAAAAATTCTAGAAAAATTCTTAACTTTCAATTTCAAAAATTTACATTCTTGTACATTTTTTTATTGGCTAGCGATTAATTTTTTTTTTTGGAAATTAGTTAAAACCTGTTCTGAAAATTTTCCCAAATTTCGTCACCTTATAATTGTTTTGCTCCATACGCCATTTTTGAAAAAAATTAGTTAGGAATGAAATATATATAATAAAGATATCCTCTTTCTTATTCCGAAGTCCGTTTTTTTAAACATCTTTTCAAATTTGAGATATCCAGCATTTTCTTAAAAAAACTACTCCATTTTGACGTTTTTTGAAAATTTGCGTTATTTAAAAATTAACGGATCTTGGATATTTTTGGAATGAAGATTAATTATGGTGGTACTATTCTACGTACCAAATTTTAATATCGTAACTTCTAAACATTTCAAGTAATGTCATATTTACCATTTAGGTTGTGTTGGAGGTAGGCGTGTCCATTGACCGATCATCCCCATTATTAATAACATGCAACCTAACTATATAAGTGTTCTAAATACCCAGTTTTGTCGATCTAGCTCTTTTTGTTTCATTGTTATTTTGTTTGACGTTAAGAACTCATTTGCTCCATATCACACAAAAGTCCCAAATGTGTAAGCAAAATTGGATATGGAGCATAATACCATAAAATCTTATTATAATTTGTGGTAAACCTATTTTATCGTTTTTCTCGAAACCGAGTTGTTGGCGTATGGAGCAAAACAATAATAAGCTGACGATTTGTCTTTTTTTTTAAGTTAAGTTGGTTGTCTATCCACACAAAAAAATTTAGGAGGGCATTTTTCGTATTTTTTCGAGAAAATCTCATTTGAATGCTGAATTTCATAAAAATTCTGTGATTCTCTTGTATTTTATTGGGTCATCACCGCGTATGAGTAATGACTATTTGCGACACCAACGAATTTTCGTTTCTTATACGCAGTGTTGACCCAATAAAATACAAGAGAATTACAGAATGTTTATTAAATTCAATATTCAAATTCGATTTTCTCGAAAAATAAGACAAATGCTCTCCTCATTTTTTTTTTGTGTAAACTTAAAAAAAAAAATTGGCCGGATTTTTGATAAATTGACTTTTTTAAAAAATAAAAGCTTTCAGAACAGATTCAGAAAATTTTTAAAAATAAAAAATTTTCAGACAGGTCAATCTTACATTTTTGTTCTAAATATTTTGTATATAAATTTCAAAGGAATCAGGTAGTTTCACTTTGTGGACTTCTTCATAAGATTACAAGAAAACCCAACGATAGAATTCAATTCTGAATTCCTTTTTTTTTGGCGGGGCCGTGTTATTGTTGTTGATTATTTTTTTTTGGAGTTGGGCTCCCTAAAACCTTTAAACAAAATTCAAATTTCTTTTCCTTTATCCTCTTTTAGAGATTGAGCCAATCATTCATTTAAACTTAATTTGAGCCAAATCAAAATATTTAAACCCGTGGCGCCCTTCGATCAAAGTTATGGATTTTTAGAAAATTTTTACCAAATATTGGATTTTTAAAAAATAAAAAAAAAAATTAAATATCTTACTATTTTTAGTTATTTTGGCATAGTGAAAAATCAAAAATTTTTAAAATCGGTCAAGCGGTTTTTGAGAAATTGTGAAAAAGGCAGGAAATTAAAATAATTACAATTTTTTCCATTGACTATTTCATGGAAATTTAGACAGTCATTTGAACTTAATTTAAGCCAAACCAAAAAATTTCAAAACATGAAATCTTTGTACGGAGAATATGTTTGGTCTTACATTTTGTCCATCTACACACAAAAAAAAAAACCTTGCCAATTAACTAGGAAATTTTAACAATATTTGACAGTTTTCCTTGTTTTTTAACAAAACATTTGCGATCGAAATTTACATTTTTATACCCTCCACTCTAGTGATAGAGGGTATATATAAGTTTGTCATTCTGTTTGTAACTCATCGAAATATCGATCTGGGACCCCATAAAGTATATATATTCATGATGCCCGATCGATTTTAAGACATTCTAGCGATGTCCGTCTGTCCGTCTGTCCGTCTGTCCGTCTGTCCGTCTGTCCGTCTGTCCGTCTGTCCGTCTGTCCGTCTGTCCGTCTGTCCGTCTGTCCGTCTGTCCGTCTGTCCGTCTGTCCGTCTGTCCGTCTGTCCGTCTGTCCGTCTGTCCGTCTGTCCGTCTGTCTGTCTGTCTGTCTGTGGAAAATGCTGTCGCGGACAAAATATTGCACAGAGATGACTGACATATTTATTGAAAGTTCTCCCGAGAAGTTTGGTATTGCATTTGAGCGATATCGGTTCAGCGGTTCAAAAGTTATGAACGAAAATGTAAGCACACCTCAAAAATTTCAGTACATTCAACCAGGGTTGGCAACCGATACCCACCTAGAATAACGGTATTTGGCTATTGTACCTCAACCAATAAAGATATGGACAATTTCAAAAGCGATTATGAAAGCTGATGAAATTTCTAATATTTTAAATGTGTCACTTCGTGTTTCTACCGGTTCGTTTTCGAAATATAGGTCAATACCTTTATAATACCGTTTGAAACGGTATTATAACGGTATTGGCCTATATAACTAAAACGAACCGGTAGAAACACGAAGTGACACATTTAAAATACCAGAAATTTCATCAGCTTTCATAATCGCTTTTGAAAATGTCCATATCTTAATTGGTTGCGGTACAAAAGCCAAATACCGTTATTCTAGGTGGGTATAGGTTGCCAACCCTGCATTCAACATAACCTAAAAATACAAAATGCTTTAATTCGGCTTCTGGTTGGCATATGTGAACATAATTGAACACCAAATGGTATTTAAACAAGTACGAACACAAAAAAAAAAAAAAATCGCGGGTTTTTTTTTACCAAAATTTTTTTTCGCGAAAATTTTTGTTTCAAATTTTTTTTTTTTTCAAAAGTAATTTCCTTTTAAATAAAGTTTTTTGCAATAATCTTTTTGAAATTGTGGAGGGTATCACTACATTCGGCAAGGCCGAATTTAACTTTTTTACTTGTTTTTTTGTAATTTTACAATTTTCAAAATTTTTTCACAAAAAACATTTAGTAAATTCACGAGATTTCCTTGTAAATTTTGTTGCGCTAAAAAAGTTGTAAATTTACAGTTTTATTGTTAAACATCTTGTAAAATTACGAAAAAGCTCGCAATTTTTATTAGGAATTTTCGTAAAATAGGAGGTAGCAAAAAATCTAGTAAAAACACGAATCTTCCTTGTAAGTTTTACCGCTTGAAAAAATTTGTAAATTTACAATTTTATAGGTAAAAAGCTTGTAAAATTACAAAATTATAGGTAAAAAGCTTGTAAAATTACAAGGAATCGTTGTCAAATAGGAGGTCACAAAAATAAAAATTTCAAACTTTTCTTGTTGTTTTACAAGTTTTTTTTTGAGTGTACGCTTTTTGTGGATTTTTTACCCTCCACTTACAAGGAAGGTAACCCAAAGTTTACACTTCGATTGCTCTACAATTTATATATGTTAATAAGTACCAAAAACTAAGTTTAACCTTCTACTTTTCATTGGCTATCCCAGTGGCTTAAAAAAGGGTTGCCACCTTAAGGAAAATTATAGGCTTTTGGGAAAATCTGAATTGAAGCCGAACTAACAGGAATTTCGTCAAAAGGAAAAACACGTGTCAGCTTAACTTAGTAGAGATTATTATATATGAATTTCTTTTTATGTTTATATTTACTAATTGTATGTAATTTTAGAAAAAAATTAAAAAAAAAATCTGGACTTGATTTGACCCATTTTTCAACTAAATAAAGTTAATCCAAATCTTAATCCGGTCTGCAAAAAACAGGGCTATTGAAACGGAATGCACCAAAATATCAAAAACTTACATTCTCATATAATTTTGTATGGGCTATCGATTATTTTTTTTTTTTTGGAAAATTTTCAGAACCCGTTCTGAAATTTCCAAGTTTTTAAAAAAGTCAATTTATCAAAAATCCGGCGACTTTTTTTTTTTAAGTTTAGATGTTTATCCATCCACACAAAAAAATTCAGACACGCGTTCATCGTTTTTTTTGGAGAAAATCGCATTTGAATTTCAAATTTCATAAAAATTTAGTAATTTGCTTGTATTTTCTTGTTTTAACGTTGCGAATGAGTAATATTTATGCAATTATTTATTCAATTAATATTACTCATTCGCAACGTTAAAACAAGAAAATACAAGCAAATAACTAAATTGTTATGAAATTTAAAATTCAAATGCGATTTTCTCGAAAAAAACCAAAAAAGTGTTTGTGATTTTTTTTTGTGTGGATGCCCAGTCAGAAAAATACAAAAGGGCCAAGGTTAGCAAAGCGTTGGTGCCAGTATTGCCAACGTTGGCCGATAACACGGTTTGCAACTAATACTGTACAGTGGCATTGTTGGATTGAAAACGCCAGATGGGGCTCGGGCCAATTGTTTTTTCTGGTGTTGGCAGACTGTTGGCAAAACAAAAAACACTGTACATCACCAGTGTCATATTTTTAAGTAATACTACGCTGTGCCAAAGTCGGATTTACAAAAAATACTGTACAGTGCTATTGTTGGATTGATAACGCCAGATGGGGGTCGGGCCAATTGTTTTTTCTGGTGTTGGCAGACTGTTGGCAAAACAAAAAATGCTGTACATTGCCAGTATTGATTTACAAGTAATACTGTACAGTCCCAGGACAATAAAAAGTATAACCCCAGTAGTATAATTAAAGATACATACATTAATACTTAATATATATTTTGTTTATATAAAATAAAAAATGGAATTCATTAAAAATAATACATAGTTAAATTTACTTAAATTTACATAAAGGGTTAATGTAATACTATATTAGTATGCTTAAAAAGTGAACTTCATTCAAATTACAGATATATTAAGACATATAACACCATTTTCAGATAAAGTTTAAATGATAAATTGACATGTTAGTTCTTTTTAACGAAGTCTTATTTCAAATTCATTTACATTTAAAGGACGAATATGTCCCTATAGTGTCGAAAGGATTTTAAGGTTATTACGTTAATGATTAATAAAAACGAAACAATATCAACGGTATTAAACTGAAATTAGTTGACTGACATTAAACACACAAAAATTCAGACATTGTAAACGTAAGTTCAGTGAAATATTTCCGAAAACAAAAAAAAAAATAAATTGTTAAACAAATTAACAAAAAAATTTTAAAGTGAATAAGTCTGAAAATGGTGTAAAAAATCAAATAAAATGTAAATAAAAATGTTCGTTAATTTTTTACTGGCCGGGAGCTCCGGCCGGTTTTTTTTTTTCTTGTGAAAGATGCACCGTAAAAGGAGAAACAGTAAATAAAACGCATTTTTAAAGAAATAAATTGTGAACAACGTACGCTCCAGTCGTTTAGAGAAAAGGCTAACGCTGAGCACCATTTAGCTAAAGAAAACAATCCACTTCTCGATATTCCTAACTTTGACTTAATAAAGTCCGTCGTTTTGGATGAAATGCATATGTTGTACCTTGGAATTGGAAAAACGTTACTTCAGAAACTTATTTTTAAGAATCCAGATTCTTATATTTCCGAAGAAATCGTAGCAATTATGCAACAAAATTTTTTAAAAATATCTAAAGATATTACAGCTGAGTTCCAAAGAAAAACGTTTGATTTAATGGATACAGGAAATTGGAAAGCTACACAATATCGTTTTTTTTTATTATATGGCGGAGGGATAGTTTTGAAAAATGTATTGAAATCTAATCAGTACAGACATTTTTTACTTCTTTTTACAGCTTGTCGAATTTTGTCATCTAGCAAATTAGCTACATTAAAAGCTGATTATGGTAAGCAGTTATTAAGGAAATTTGTTGAACTTATGTCATATTTTTATGGACCAAAATCACACACAATGAATATTCACAACCTCATTCATATCGCAGATGACGTTGTTAATATAGGGGCGCCGCTATCTCAATTTTCCGCGTTTGATTTCGAAAATAGCCTAGGTTTTATAAAAAGTATTATAAATTCTCCAACCAACCCCATCGGAGAAGTTCAAAGAAAACTTCATATTTTTCGATCAAACTATTCATCAAATAATTTTCCATTGCTTTATCGTATCAATAGAAGCTTAAAATATTCTCTTGGAAAAATTTTAGAAACCTCGGAAATAGGAGTTACTTTTAGCTTTGTTATTACCGAAGGCAATAAAATTTCACCACTTCCTCCTGATAACGTATGCTTACTAAGAAATGGAAATGTTATTACGGTTAACGAAATTTTTGGTGGGAAAGTGTCGAATTTCAAATGTGATGATATTTTTTTTAAAGGCAACGTTTTTCTTGAAGTTACTGATTTTGTAGAATATCCACTTCCATCAAGTGAAATAGGATTGTATGATGTTAGAAAATTAGATGAAAATAACACTGAAATTAACATAAGTATGGTAGAATTCAAGTGTATTCTTACTACATGTGATGATAAAACAATTGCTATTACTCTATTACACTAATTTTAATAATATATATGTAAATTATTTAATAACTCTTTGTTTATATAATAAAAGGTGTAATAAAAACAATATTTAATCGAAATCCAACCGCTTAAAAATAATTAATAAAAAAATAAATGGTCGTAAATGTTGTTTAAAATGTACTGGCAGAGTACAATTATGTTTGTAATTGCCAACGTTGAAACGCTGTTGGCATTTCCAATAAATCCAGTGCTCCGCCAGTACAATATTTTTTGTACGGTTGGCAGTTTCTGATTGAGTGGCCAAACATCTAAACTTAAAAAAAAAAAAAAATCAAAAAAAGTGGCCGTATTTTTGATAAATTGACGATTTTTCCAATATTTGACCACGCCTCCTAAGCCCAGTTTTTGAAAAATTTAAAAACCAAAAACGCAATTTTCTAAGTTCCATATAGGGCTATCTATACAACCTATTCAGAAGTTTACGGTACACATGTTTTTTTTCGCTGGATATTTGGTGGGGAATGCCTCATATATATTATTGATCAGTGATCGATTTTAAGATATTCTAGCGATGTCCGTCGGTCTGTCTGTCAGTCCCTCTGTGGAAATGGTGATCAAGGCCGAAGTATTAAACAGACATGACTAACGATAAGACTTAGCATTTTTACTTATTGTTGCCCTCTGCAGTTTGGTTTTTAGCGAAATCGGTTCAGCGAAATCGGTTCAGCGAAATCGGTTCAGCGGATCAAAAGTTATGAAAGGAAATGTAAGAACACCTCGAAAATTTTGGTACATTCAACATTACCTAAATCTACAAAATTCTTTAATTCGGCTGCTGCACTGTGGGCCAGGCTTTCCATTTTTTGGCCAATAAGGTCTGTAAGGCAACACATATTTAAAAATATTTTTTCGGAATGTCGACATCTTGAATTTTGTCCATCTTTAATATCTTTTTATTATACCTTAAAGTTTTTTTTTTGCATGAGGTTAAAGTCAAAGTTTGAGATTTTTTTTATATTTTTTATTTATGAAACAAATAATTTTTTTTTGTACTTCAACACAATATTTTTTAAAATTTTCGGTGAAGTTCTCCTAAAGACATACCTGTTTGTTGAACACATGATATAAACTGTCAAAAAGTAAGCTATAGGCATATTTTTTTTTAAATAAATAATGGAAATTCATACTTGTGTTGAAATCTGCCTTTTTTCAACACCAAAGTCCAAAAAAGTCCAAACGATATTGACAAACTTCGAACTACGATCTGTCTCTGACAATGTATTCTATTCACATTTTTGCGACCCTGTGCGACCGTTCATAAACTTTTGATTTAGAGCAATAAACCAAAATATGACGTTTACAAATGCATTAACATGGAACTTCAATATTTTTGTTTCTATTGATTTCTAATAAAAAATGTCTCACTTTGACAACATTGGCGTGATAACTGGTGATGGGCACGTGAGTGAATTTTGACTCACGTTGATTCACGCTCACACAAAAAAACATAATTTGCTCAATCGATTTTTTCTCACACTTACTCACTATTTACGTAAACAAAACACCACTCACGTGTGACTCACGCTCACTCGTAACTCACGCTAAACCTTTAAAACACGAAACAAATTGTAAAATCTGAGTAAATACAATTAAATAGTTTTGAATCACGCAAAAAAATTGCACTCACTACGAATCACTCACGCAAAAAATTGTCTCACTCACTTATCACTCACGAACAAAAAATTTTAATCTCGCTCACTTTCGATCACGAGTAATTCACGTAACCAGCGTCCATCTGTAGTGCTAAACATTAAAGCTGGTAACGCATTTAAGCGGGCATATTCTGGCCATAGCATTTTTAATATATTTTACGAAATTGTAAGCTTGTAGCATTATTTGTACATTTAGGATGGCAAATGCTTATTGGAAATAAAAAAGTTCTCTCTTAAATGAGCCTCTGAATATATGTATGAACTTTTTGACGCATTTAAAAGACAAATATTTTATTAAAATCTTCTGATAAAAGCAAAAAGAGGGATTTATAAAAACTTAAAAATTTAAATATTGTACATTTTTTTAAAAAGCTATGTCCTAAATTTTGGATCCGCCATTTTGATTTCAAAAAATCTGAGTTCGTATTCGTGTTGTGCAATCATTTCCTAGTGATATGTTGAAACAGTAATCAATAATTTAAATATCTTGTCCGCCATATTGGATCCGCTATTTTGAATATTTGATTCTTAAATCAGATTTGGCATTCCAAAAACCATCAAAATCAGACAACATAGAAAAAAACTTAATATTTTATTTGACGCTATATTGGATCCGCCATTTTGAATTTAAAAAATCGGAGCTCATATTTGTAATTACTGACCCTAAATACATTAAAAATTACTAATTTAAGTACAATTAGCTAAGAATTACAAAAGCATATTCGCCATATTGGATCCGCCATTTTGAATTTCAAATCTTTAATTCCAAAATCAGTTTTAACATCCGAAAAACCATTAAAATCGAAGTTTTTGGCCAAAAGAGACAACATATAAAAAATCTTAAATTTAAATTTGTCTCCATATTGGATCCGCCATTTTGAATTTTAAAAGTCTGAGCTCATATTCGTTATTAACGACCCCAGATACATCGATAATGATTATATTAAACACAATAAACAAAGAATTAAAAAATCATGTCCGCCATTTTGGATCCGCCATTTTGAATTTTGAACTTTTTTTTCCAGAATTGTGATCAGCGATCCTTTAACACCCATATGCAATACTTTTTTGACATATAGGTTAAGCGGTCTATTTATGGCCAAAATTCAGGGATGCTGGCCCACAGTGTGCTGGTTGAAACATGTCAACAGAATTGATCACCGAATGGTATTTAAACAAGTACAAACATATTTTTTTTACAAAAAAAAATTTTTTTAATTTTTTTTTTTTTTAACAAATTAACTTTTTTACATTGTGAAGCGTATCAACACATTCCGCAAGGTTAAATTTAACATTTTTACTTGTTTTATATGCGAACCTCTGCATATTTTTTTTTGTCATTTTTGTAGCATTGCGTTATTTATTTCAAAAAGCAATTGTTATATGTGGCGTATGATTGTTGAACATTTGATGAAAATTGTATTGCATATGTGGAGTATGAGTTATATCATTTAAATAAAACGAAGAAATGTCGCTTAAAAATGCAAAAAAACTTTTTTCTTTAAGAATATTTAAAAAAACACAACTTTGAATTTAAAAAAAATCTGGTGTGTTTTGTAAGACATAACCAAAATTCGGAATGGGATCTCCATGGTATCTAAAAATATTCTGGCTTTAGTACGAGGTTCTCATATTTTACCTTAGAAAATTCAAACTTTTTATTTCTTTAATGTAAAAATTCAAATTTTTAAAGAAAATTATACTTTTAGAATTTTGAAAAACATTGAAAATATTATCTGTGTGTTCCCCACCGAAAGTTTAAGATCTGGTGTTTCCTAAACATGGCCCCAATTGTATAGTGTCAATGTCAGTCGTTATTAACTTTCTATGCTGTTGCTATTCGAATTATTACTGCAAAAGCCTGGTTTTAAAAAACACAAAAAAAAAATATTTATTAACAGAAAAACTTTCAATATTAACTACATTTCCTTGACTTCCCTTCTTTTAGTTTTGAGTTGTTACAATTTGAAAACATTTTGTTTTTGACATCCTTTTATAAATTTTTTTTTTCATTTCTCACAATTTTGTAGTTTCTTTTTATTCTTTATTGTAGATTTTAATCATTGTGAAACTAATCTTTAAGCTCAAGGGAAATAGGTTGACTTTAAGCAGTTCTTTTAGATTTTTTTTTTTGCTTTTTTTAAATTTGTTTTGCCAACTTTACCCTAACTGAACAAAAAAACAAAAAAAAAAAATAGAGTGAAAAGTAGAAAATTTCCCATGTACACAATATTGTAAGTTTACCTACATACATGGTAAATGAACGCCAACTATGAAAAAGTTACTGCACAAACACACACATACACATGCATGCATTTGTACACATTAGAGAACATACATGGCAACAACATACATGGGGAAAACAATATTTAACGAAGGAAGGATATTGAAAAAGGTGCCTTTAGCTAACATACTTGTACAAGGATGTCAACAATTTTTTTTATTTAGTTTTTTTTTGTTTTTGTGACACCATCATTTTAAGTATTTTATACATTTGCCACTTATTTTTTTTTTAACAACAAAAATAATTTGAACGCTCTGTAGATTTTCGTTGATGGGGATTTTTAAACAACATCTGTTAAAGTTTCTAAAGGGAAGGTTTACTACAGATCTAAATAGATTTTTGAAGAGTTTTTAAGGAAGAACTACACACTCATAAAAATTTGTTAGTATTCCTTACAAAAAAGTCTGTTACCATTACTAATAAAGTTTTCAATTTGTGCCCGATAACTTTTTCAGTTACCATTACAAACTTTGGTTTTCAAAAATTAGTAATCTTAAAAAACACTAAAAAAATTAGTATTACTAAATTTTTTTGTAAAAAAATTGTAAATTGTGTATTTTAAATTTTTGGTATTTTTTTACTATATGTAAACTGCGTATTGCGCTTGTTGTCGCCATTACTATTTCAATGCAAGTCAGATTTTGTTTTAATTTTAGATCTGAAATATGTAAGAGAAAATATTGAATACATTTTTTTTTTGTACAAAATATAAATTACATACCACATAAAATAAATGCTTTGAAAATTGTGTTGAATAAATTGGTGTTCTAGAATAAAAAATACATTATATTGATATTATTTAAATGGAACACATAAATATACAGTTGTTACCTGCTTTCATCATTTTCTATTTCGTTTTATTTATTGTCCTAAAAAAAGAGTTAATTTTAAACAAAAAAAACTTTAACATTTGGTTGTGTTGTAATATTTTGTTGTTTGTACATTTTTTTATTTCTTCCGCTCCGCGACGTTGTCCATTCAAATGCTATTTTCCAACTGAATAATAGAAAGAAAGGCATGAAGAAAAGTACACAAAATTACCAATACTATTCTGAGTATTAAGAAATCAACCCTTTGTGTCAGTGTTGCCACCAACAAAATCGTAAATTACACATGGATCATGCCAAAATTACACATGAAATCACGAATTACACATGCTTTTTTTTTAATTTTTTTTTGTTAATTTTGAAAATATAACGATTAAGTCTGTCGATTTTGACATAAGACTCCATTAAATTGACAGCAGCTAATTGGACATTGAGTAATCCGCCCTAAGTCTGGTTTTTACTGCTTAAAAAAACTCCGATAAATAGTTTTTTGCGAAATTTCTGTCTGGATTACCTAAGTCAAACCAGAAGGAAATCTGTAAAAACAAAAAAAAAAATATATTGATTTCAAAGGATCTGCTAATTTTAACAAAAACCCTGCTGATTTTAGAAGAAAAATCTGCAGGCTTGAAAAAAAATCAAAAAAAAAAATAATAACTAAATACTTCTCTAAAATTAGAAAAATAATCTGCTATTTTTAAATTTTGTCAATTTTTAATCGTTAAAATACCACAAAAATAAACAATTTCTGTAAAATTACAAAATAATCAGCTGAAATGTTCGCAAAAATATTTTTGTAAACTCAGAAAACAGAATCTGTAAAATTACTTAACAAACTTCTGTTATTTTTTAAAACTGAATGACAAGAGAATTTTGTTAAACTATCCATTTCTGCAGAAAAATCTGCTAAAAGTGTGCTTTTTTAAACTGAAAGCCTGTTTTACAGATTTTTTTCTTTTGAATATAGGAATATTTTATTTGAGGAGTTTAAAAATTTTTTAAGTGAAAAAAATACTTCGTAAAATAATTTTGTGTCTCACCAAAAAGCGTATTAAGCGTTTTTTAACATGTGAATTCGGTGTGAAATCCATCTAAAATTCACGATTTTGCTCACAACTTCTTAACCGAATTTTTGAAAAATCATGAATATATGTCGTCCTAGATCGATATTTCAAAATGTCACAAACTGAATTACTCTATCAATAAGTGGAGGGTAAAATAAATTAAAAAAAATTATGAAAAATACTCAAAAACGTAAAAATTTCAAATTACACATGAATTACACATGCAGCCAATTACACATGGGCTACACATGAAAAAAAAAATTACACATGATATGTGTAATTACACATGAGGTGGCAACACTGCTTTGTGTACACTGTACACAAGAAAAAAAAAATCGCAGATAGCGTAAAACAAAAAAGTACCGCAAGTGGAGAAGAAAGAAAAAAAAAATTGAAAAAGGTCGGTGTTTTTTGAATTTTGCATATCTTCTCTTTACTGCATTTTGTTCCCTTTTTTATATATGTTTTTATTTGAAAGAAAACAAAGTAGTTACAATGAAGCAGACATATAAGTGTAATTCAATATTGAAAATAATAAACATATTCATACTCATCAAAGTGCAGTTTTACAATTAAAATAAAAAAATAACTAACTATATATTTTTTTTAAATGCTCTTTTTAATTTCCAAATATTTTAATAACATTTTCTTTTTGTATTTCATTAGTGCATTACTTTTCTAGAAAAAAAAACCGAAAAGTTAATACGAAATTTTTAAAAAATCAACTGAAAAAATTATTAAAAAATCAGTAAAAAATTAATAGTTTGTAACGCGAGTTTACTAAAACGAATTACAAAAAATATTTTTTTAGTACAATTTAGTAAAAAGTTGTAAAGTTGGGATACAAACAATTTTACAAACTTTTTTACTAACGTATTTTTTTGAGTGCACGATTTGTTACTCTTAGCTAAAAATTAAATTGTAATTTTTAAGATACTTAACATTTTTGATGTGTACGAACCAATTTGGATAAATAATAATTTTTCATGTTTAAAAATCAGCATATGTGGACCAAGATCGCTATTTTTGAGTTTTTGAAATATTTTTCCCATTAAGTACGCAAAAGTTTATAATTTTTGAGCCGGATTTGGTCAAAAGATTTGGACACGAATTTTGGTCGAAAAACGGAATTTTTTCTGATAATAAATATAAAATTTTTGCTAAATCGGTATTCAATATAAATTTGGCAACAAAAATAATTTTTGAATTCTACAGATTTTTCAAATCACCCAAATTATGTCTTAAAAATTTTCTCAAACAATATTGCAGAAAACTTAAATTTTGATACATTTTGTAATGGTTTTACGTTTGGTTATTGTTAATAAATTGTTAAAATACTTCTAATTAATATTGTTTATTTACTCAAGTACCAATCTTTATTAAAATTGTCGAAAAAATATCTTGTTATTTAGAAAATTTTTGAATTTTTAATTATTCGATCAATTTTAAAAATTTATTCGTTCGTTTTATTCGCAAATGTCGATTAATCGTTTAATCGAACAATAAAAAACCCGAGTAATTGAACACCATAATAATTACAAATCATTTACTAATTTAACTAACCGAAAACTGGTAACAATGACCTTCATCTCGTTATAGCGAAACAGACCAAGGCTACTGGTGGGAATCGAAACCAAACTCATAGGCGATCACGCTTCCAGCTAGCCTACTGGGGCGCCTGGATTAAAATTATTACTGTTACCATTTTTTATACCCTCCACTCTAGTGATAGAGGGTATATATAAGTTTGTTATTCCGTTTGTAACACCTCGAAATATTGGTCTAGGACCCCATAAAGTATATATATTTATGATCCTCGATCGATTTTAAGTCGATCTAGCGATGTCCGTCCGTCCGTCCGTCCGTCCGTCTGTCTGTCTGTCCGTAGAAAACACGCTAACTTTTGAAAGACTTTACAGAGGCTACTGAAGTTTGGCATATATGTTTGTCATTTACCTGGTCAGGTTGGTATTGCAATCCAGCCAAATCGGTCCAGTGGTTCAAAAGTTATGAGCAAAAGAGTAAATTTCGGCAAGGGTTTTTCGCGAATTTACGAGATAAAAAACACGATAACTTTCGAAAGACAATAATGAGACTACTGAAGCTTGGCATGTATCTTTGCCGTTCCCCGGGTCTGTTTAATATTAAATTTCAGCTCAATCGGTCCAGTGGTTCCAAAGTTATAAGCAAAACCCTGAATTTCAGATTAGTTTCATCTAAAATGCCACGTGTTTTAACAAGTTTTAAAAGCATTGGTGGTAACTTAACAATGCTTTTCAAACTTGTTTAATTTTAAAGCAATGCTTTTTAAACTTGTTTAGTTTTAAAAGCATTGGTAACTTAAAAATTACACTCGAAAAAAATCTTACACTCAAAAAAAAATTTTACACTCAAAAAAATTTTACACTCAAAAAAAATTTACACAAAAAAAAATTATTTTTTTTTTTTACAAAAATGTCAATATTTTGTGTACATACGTACGTGCATTCACTCAGAAATATTTTTACAGTAAAAAAAGCATTACACTGGAAAAAAATTTTACACCCAAAAAAAAAATTTTTAATTTTTCTTTAAAAAAAAAATTACAAAAAAAGAGTTTTTTACTCAAAATAAAATATTTCTAATCAAAATTGTTAATTTTTTCACGTTAAAAAATGTACTACCCTTTAAAAAAAATGCATTTTGGAGGGTATTCATAGATTCGGCAAAGTCGAATTTAACTTTTCTACTTGTTAATTATTTAAACTTAAAAAAAAAATACCAAAAAATTAACAAATTTAGTCGATTTTATATGAAAATTCACTTTTTTTTAAAAAATTATTTTATTATTTAAAAAAACATTATTAAATAAAAAATAATACGTAATTGGAATAAAAAACAAGTGAGAGTGTTAAATTCGGCTGTGCCGAATCTTTTATACCCTCCAAAATGTAAAAAAATATAAAAAAAAAATCCAGGGGCGTCTTTTTTTTTGAGGGGGGGGGGGGGGTTGGTGGGAGACGTTAGTTGGCACCTTCCCCTTGCGATTTTGAACTTCATCTGAGATAAGAATGTTGCATTTGCTTAGCAAAAGTACAAAAAACCCTGAAAAAAATGCGGTTTTTCTTGGGGTGGTTTAGTTCTCCAAGGGGGAACTTTTTTCCCCTTGGTCCGATTTTGCCCATTTCCGAACTTAACCTGCCTAGGAATATAAGACATATTCGTGCCAAACTTCGGAAGTCTAGCTCTTTTATTTTGGACTGTATCGTGTCCTCTACAGACGGACAGACGGACGGACGGACGGACGGACGGACGGACGGACATCGCTAGAATGTCTTAGAATCGATCACTGATCAATAATATATATACTTTATGGGGTCCTAGACCGATATTTCGATGCGTTACACACGGAATGACAAAGTGAGTATACCCCATACTGTGGTTGGAGGGTATAAAAATACCAGAATAAAAAAAAAAATTGTCCATACCGGGATTTGAACCCCGGACCTTCAGTGTCACTTGTTCGCTTAATTTGAGTTTTGCTACATGAGAGAATATCAGGGCAGTTT